>VZRW01000825.1:321392-419296 GCA_013398125.1 Aegotheles bennettii
GAATTGAAGAGGTGAAAAATACTGAGGCTGGGGACAGCAGAGAGGTGATGATAGGAGGGCTGAAATAGGCTACTGCATCTACACCCTAGCTGTCCATGTCAGGTTAAAATGCAAGAGCAAATACTTGTTCTGCAGGCAGCCAGTGAATGAAACCTAGATTTTTCAGGAGTGACTAAAGTTAAGCTCTTTCTACAAATTCTTGGCTTTTTGGCCCTCCACTTTCTTTTCATTAATCACAGAAGTTTTCTAGCTTCATACTAGACATGTACTGAGAAGTGTTTTGTAGTCTGTGACATATGAAGTCAAAGCTCTAGGGATGTTGCTGGGCTTAACATCTGTTACCTTGTGGCCAGTACCTGTCAAAGAGTGGAGCTAATGACCCAGGTGGTTCCCCATCATTTTACCCCTCCAAGGGTTGGATATGGGTATAGAGGAAAATGAGCCATCATGGACTTCCAAGTCACCCTGTGCATCCATCCCTCCACACACAGCAGTGTCAAGGGTAGTCATCAACTCTCACCTAGCATCCCTCCTACTCTTGTAGTTAGGTACTGGTGGCCAGCTGAGGATTTTATCAGCAATTTGTGAAGTCAGGAAGTTTGTACTCCAGCACTTAACTTTAGTTTAATACTTTATTTATACTGGGAACTCTCTGGGGAATGGCCACCCTACATTCATTCATACTGGGAACAATGTGGAAGAGTGTGTCTGCAGAGCACATGATAGAGCAGGTCACAGTCCTAGCCAGGACCCCCAGGGAGTACAACTATGTATAAGTTATTTCAAGTACCTAAAACTGTTGGTATGACTTATATCAGTACCCTTTATCAAGTAGTATCTAAATGCCATAGCCTTTTAATATAATATCTTGTGCTCTTGTGTCAATTTTTGGAGTGACTTGGGGCACTGAGATTCATTATAGATATGGCTACAGTGACATTTGGTTTAATTAATTTCTCTGTTAGAACACAGCTTGAATGAGAAGCAATCAGATATTATTTAAAAATGAGAATAATATGCTTGTTTCATACATCGGAAGAATCTTTAATTTGCTGATGACTCAATCGTGGAAATAAAGGTGTAAAAGTAAAGTGGTTCTCTAGTCTTGACTAGCATTGTTGGGGATATTTTAATTTTCCTTAAGGCAGAAGATGGTGTTGTTATAGTGTGTCACTGAGACACCCATGTTTCAGGGGACACTTAGATGCTGTGACCGATTCCCTGGGGAGCCTGTTTCAGTGCTTAACCACCCTCTGGGTGAAAAACCTTTTCCTGATATCCAACCTAAACCTCCCCTGCTTCAGCTTCATGCTATCTCCTTGAGACTTGTCATTGGTCACAAGAGAGAAGAGTCCCCATCCCTTCTCTTCCCCTTGAGAGGAAGCCATAGACTGCAATGAGGTGTCCCATCAGCCTCCTCTTCTCCAGGCTGAACACACCAAGTGACGTCAGCTTCTCTTCATAAAACATCCCCTCCAGACCCTTCACCATCCTCACAGCTGTCCTTTGGATGCTCCCTAATAGCTTGATGTCTTTTTTATATTGCGGAGCCCCAAACTGCACCCAGTACTCGAGCTGAGGCTGCACCAGTGCAGAGTAGAGTGGGATAATCCTCTCCCTTGACCGGCTGACCACACTGTGCTTGATACACCCTAGGACAGGGCTGGCCCTCCTGGCTGCCAGGGCTCACTGCTGGCTCATGTTCAGCTTGCAATCCACCAGGATCCCCAGGTCCCTCTCTGCCACGCGGGTCCCCAGGTACTTGTTCCCCAGTCTACCCACACCACCAGGGTTACTGCGTCCCAGGAGCAGAATCCAGCACTTGCCCTTGTTGAACTTCATGTGGTTGGTGATTGCCCATTTCTCTAACTTGTCGAGGTCTCTCTGCAGGACCTGTCTGCCTTTGTGGGAATCAACATCTCCTCCCAATTTAATACCATTAGCAAACTTGCTTAGAATTCCTTCAAGTCCTGTGTCCATGTCATTGATGAAGATGTTGAAGAGGACTGGGCCGAGGATGGAACCTTGCAGAACCCCATTAGTGACCGGTCACCAGCATGATGTTACCCCATTCACCATCACTCTTTGTGCCTGATCTGTCAGCCAGTTGCTCACCCATCGTGTAACCCGATTGTCCAGCTGTGTGCTGGATATTTTATCCAGAAGGATATTGCAAGAGACAGTATCAAAAGCTTTGCTGAAATCCAAAAGGATTACATCTACTGGTGTTCCTTGAAGGTGGGTTACCTTGTCATAAATGTAATTAGGTTCGACAAGCAGGACTTTCCCCTCATGAAGCCCTGCTGGCTGCGACCGATGACTGCGATGTCCTCCAGGTGTTTTTCAATACCTCCCAGAATAACCTTCTCCATAATTTCCTGCTCCACCATGATTTATTTGACAGCAAAATTTAGCAAGTAGATTCAAGCAGAATGATACATTTATCTTAGGAGGTGGGCAAAACAGAAATAACACCTAGTATTTACAGTCATTAAACACTGAAGTATTTTCCAATTAAAATCCTACAATGAAGGGAAAACATAAAGTACTTACACAACAACTCATTTTTTGCTCAGACAAACTTGCTAATGAAGAATTTTGCATGCTTTCACGACTAGATTTCTCACCTGACCCTCGTGTAATAACATCAGATTTGATTTATGCTGAATTATGATAGCCTGGGGAGATAAATAATACTCCAGTAAAAATCCCAATTCCTTTCAAAACCCACTACCTCTGTCTGGACAAATATTTCAGTTGCTAATGTTACATCTAGTTACAGCTGGATGATGTTAATGGATATTTTTAGGTGTTACATGAGTAGGTTGTGGTCTGGTTCAGACCATGCTGTCAGATTTATGTCATAGATTGGGCTGATCTGATGTTACTGCTAACGTAAGTATTACATTGGGAGAAAAAAAGAAAAAAAGTAAAAAAAATAATTAAAAAAGTAAAAAAAAAAAGGAAGTAAAACAAAGGGAAAAAAAAAGAAAAAAAGTTTATTGCAACATAAAAGCTTTGCAGTAGATAGACAATGAGTATATGCCATATGGGGGTCATTTTACACCAAAGAGTGAGAAGCAGGAGACTTAGTTTGATCCAAGTCTAGCTTAATTTCAGATTCTTTGATTATTGTAACCACTTTTTTACACAGGAAAACATTTTCCTGCTTTAAAATTGCCTATTCCAAGTCTGCTAATATTTTTGAAGAAGAATTACCTCATGCTTTGTTTTTCCCCTCGTCCAGGATGAAATTTATATAGAGTTCCCAAGCAGTAATACAAAAATGGGAAAAATACATGTATTTTAGACCACTATTGAAGAAACAAGCCTCTTTTCCCCAGCTTTACCATGCCTTCCTAAAAGTAGATTAACTGTATGTATCATCATTAAGTTAATGGTACTGTTCTTCAGTTTGTTGCACAGGCACTCACATTCTGTGTCTGTTGTTGAAAATCTATTTGTATTTTATTCAGCTCATTACATAGGGAGTCTTTGCCTAGGGATCTTTGCTCAGGTCTTACATACAGCTGGGTGATAGTCACTATGTGTCCAGTCCCACTCACGCATCATTCATTGTTATTATCTTAAAATGCATGCAAAAAAATCTTCTAAATACCTTAGCTGTGTGGAAAGGACTGTGCTACATAGGCAGTTCTGCAACCGAGTTGTTTATAAATGTCTTTTCTATATGCAGTGATCGAGACAGTTATAGTGAGGTGGGTAGGTAGGTATTGGTCTCTTCTCTCTGGTAGACTCAAGTTGCACCAGAGGAGGTTTAGATTGGATATTAGGAAAAAATACTTCACTGAAATGGCTGTCAGGGCCTGGCCCAGGCTGCCCAGGGCAGTGGTGGTGTCCCCATCCCTGGAGGGATCTCAAAGCCGTGTAGATGTGGTGCTGAGGGCCATGGGTTAGTGGTGGCCTTGGCAGTGCTGGGTTAAAGGTTGGACTTAATGATCTTGAAGGTCTTTTCCAATAAAAATAATTCTATGATTCTGTGACCTTTTCCTAATATATTATCTTCTGGCATTACAGTCTCACAGCCAAAGGGTAGAAATATATCATTCCAGTCAACTGATTACAGTTACCTGAATATCACTGAAGCCCAAAAGACCAAACACAATTTAGGTGCTCTAGTACTTGTTACTATAAACATCCATAGTTAATGTAAAAGTAGGGTTTTAGCCTGCTGAACTCCTACAGCAGTTAAGAAAAAATGAGCATAACATTTTGTACTGTACTTGTGTGCAACACATGGTTTTAGAAAATTAATCAACTGCCCTTGGTTTATTTTAAAGCAAGACATAAGAAAGTAATATTCTGTTTTTATCCATATCCGAGGCTTTAAAGTTAGAGAAAAAGAACACCAACCCCCCCCAAAAAAGTAGTTTGTAATCAACAGATAATAAAAAATCTCCTTTAAACAGATTTTAAAGACACTGTGGTAATCTAAAGGTTATATAAACTTCAGCTAAGCCTCTCAATATATGTATTTAAACATTATGGAAATTTGATTTTTAACATAGTGTAGTACAAAAAGGCCTTTATCCTGAAAAAATACATGAGTTAAATTTGAATGCTAAACAGAGATTATTGGTTATTCAAGCCACCATAAAGTACAGATATATTGGTAGATAACATGAGTCACCCAAACTGATGATTCTGGGCACAGATTTCTTTCAAAATATCTATTTTTCTACAAAAAAAGAAATCATTAAAAGTAGATTAGCATGTTCCTGGAATAAAAATGCATTATCTACTGAAACAGTTAAGTATTGTATTCAGATAATGTAATGTACAGCACCATAGAGGGAAGGATATTACTGATTCTTCTCTGACCTACAGGGTTTAATCTTTCTTTATTAAAAAATAAAAGTCAATAGACTGTAGCCTCTCTGCTGTCCACCCTATCATAAAGATTTTATGAATAATTTGATTTAAATAACCATCCACCTATATATTGGAAGCGGAGCTGTCTCCAGTTTCAGAGGCAAGAGTAACCTGTTAACAATCAGCTGGTCAGGAACACTAAACTTGAATGTGTTGAGATATTAATTAGCAGAGCAACAGTTTGCTTGCTTGTTTGTTCATTTGTTTGCCAGTCATTGGTGCTCAGTTCTTTAAAGGGTGCCCTTAGAACTCACAATGCAATCACTGCATGTCCTGTATTTTGAAAAAATAAAGGAAGCCAAAAGCAACTGCTTTCAAAAGAAACCCAAAGTATTTCAGAGGAGATGAGATAACAGAGTCACTGGTCATTGCACTGCAAGAGGACATGTGATTTACTTTGATCCCTGACTCTGATCAGGAGGAGATTGGCACAAATATGGAGAAGTTTGCTCCTAGCAACCACCCACTTTCCAGTCCTAGTACTCCAAAAAGTGACAGGCAAGGAAGAGCATTAGGAGCTGAAGACTAACATGGGTCTTGCTGTGTCACTCATCTTCCCAATATAATTTTCCTATTTGAACTTATTTAGACTTCATTCTCAGAGGAATTTAATTATCTACGGTCATCGCCAAATGAAAGCATTTAAAGTTGTTATTACAGAAAATGTATTTGTTAACCTTTATGGTCCTTCAGAAGTTTCCAACTTCTGCAGCAATTGAACTGTAGGGAAAATAATAATTTTTAAAGGCAGGATCTTTAAAGCTGCTCTTGGTTTCTTTCAACTATGAAATGCTCCTGCCGTGGGGATTTGTGTCATTTAAAAGGCCATCCACTTATGTAAAGAAATAGACTTAATTTTTTGCCAGTTTCATGTTGCTAAAAATGCTATTTGTCTCTTTCCAGACCGTTCTGCAGAAATATTGTCTTGTACCAGTTGGGTAAACAATACCTTTAATTGCCTTTGTGGTGCCAAGTGGAGCATAAAGTCGGTGTGGGGTAGCATTCATAGCTATGCAAACAACTCCCTGGAAAAGATTTCTATGTTATTTTATGGTACATCTCTTCTCTCAAAATGTCATTTGGCTTTACAAGAAACCTGGATTGTAATTTTTCAGGGTAATGAATAAAAAACGCGACTCATCGATGTGAGTTTTCTTATTTTCCTTTTTTTTGGGGGGGTGTGGGGTGTGTGTGTGTGTTAATATAGTTGCTTGAAACATGATGTGTTTGAGAGAACTTTATTTAATCCAACAGGGACCTAGATAGTAAATCAATGGTAATCAGGTACAACACCCAGGGGAAATTGGAACCATTGTCACACTTGGCACACTTATTTGTTACATTTATGAGCTCATCCTGTTAGTTAATTATTATAAAACTCCCAGTGTGTCAGAGTGAGACCCTCTAAGGATTTTCCTCCTGTCTATAGCGCACCAAAAATGTTACACAATCCATAGCAAGGTTACGAAAGTCATGCGGTGCTACCAATTCCCAGTCACTACCTACACAAGATACTATTTTAAATAAGTATCATGAGGCGGGTTCAAGATGAAGAAACAAGCTACTCTAAAGTAATTAAGTATTAATTTTTCACCTGTTAGTTACCTTGCAATATCTGTTCTCAAGGATAGTTTTTAATCAAAACAAGTTTGCCACGATTTAGGGTAGGTTACCAGGCTCTACAGGACCAGAACAAATCTGGTTTGAGTTTGCCTAAGGACTAGGACAAGTGCAAAGGGAGCTAACGACCTGTAAATCCACATCCTATAGAGCTTATTTTGTGGGAAAATTCTGCTACGTAATACAGGATGAAATTGCAAGTCTAGACATAATCTTGCTTGTATTCTGGGAGAGTGAGGACCTCCTGGCTCAAGCATTTCTGCAGCACACTTCAAAAGCCTTCAAAACTACATCCAAACAATACTTCCTATTCACAATTTGCTTAAATTCCTATACACTTCTAGGACTAAACAACAGTTTGAATTTTATTATCACCAGATGCTCTGTACTCTTTTGTTGCACAAGGATGCCGCTCCTTCTGAGTACTTATGTTCGTTGCTGAATTTGGAGGATGAACATCAATGAACCAGAACCCTGTTTCCAATGCACCCAATTGATTCATACCTTTATTCATATATTCATCATGGCTAACTGCTCTGGGATTCTACTAGGGGAGACAGAAGTATTGTGTCTTGGGGCAAAAATGAAAGTAAAACCCACTAAATTTTCACAAAATCAAGGAATATGGAAATATTTTATACACTCAACTCTCAGTTATGTTGGATAACAAAGATTAGGAGCAGAAAAATCAAATAAAACCCAAATAGGTAACACAGATGTAGGTTAAATTATAGCCATATAGTTAGTATATTAATCTTTGAAGAACTTGTTGGTGGGTTTCTTTAGAAAACCATTTTGAGAAGCAGGAAGTGGGGTAGTCCTGACATGAGTTGGGTGTTTATCTCAGAGCAGTCCAGTGCAAAGATGTTGGGGTAATGGAGGTTGGTTAATAGCATCTCAAACATCTTTCCCCTCCTACTCAAAGAGCTGAAAATGGGTTGTATCAGGTTTGAAGATCTGCATGAAGTGAAAGACTTGGACATCTACTGAGATGAGAAGGAGCTCAAGAACACTGCTGCCAAAGCTTTTGCTTCCATGTGCCATCACCTCCACTGTGGCTTACCAAGTGAAAAACTTCCAAAAGTGCAGACAGCTTTACAGCTATTACAAACTAAAGTACCTCAAACTAAACCAAATTAATAGATTTTTCAAAAGCGTACAAAACTTTCAATCCTAGGACATGCTACTGAATTTACTTCCAGTCTTGTGTATTATATTTTGATTTCCTTCTTCCTAAAAAGAAACAATAGGCTCTCTATAGTCTTCTGAGCAGGAAAAGAGTACATTCTGAGTTTTCACATGGTTGTTCGTGTCACCTGGTTTTTAACTCAGACTCCAAGACCTTCTCATTTATTTTAGCTGTTCCATTTTTTTTCTGGGCAAATCAGTTCTCAATCCTTTCTTAATGCATTGGCAGTTCATCTTGCTTTAATTTACTAATTGTTTGATTTTGTTAAATAGTACAAGGGAAGTTGCCTAAAATGATGTGAAATAAGTTTGCAGTATTTAGAATGATAATTGGATTGGTCAGAGTTGAGTCATAAGTAATGAAATGCAAGGAATAAAAATTTGATGCTATCTTGTTTGGCTGAACCAGAGTTCTATTCCTTCAGGCCAAACAGAGTCAATAATTATGTCTTGTACCTTCTATTTTTATGGGGTTTTTTTGTTATTTGTTTAATATAACAAGATTATGCATCACTATTAAAAACATGGTTGTTATGAGATTTCTCTAAAAACATAGCTATTTTTGGTTATGACCTCAGAATTACTATTTTTCAAGTCACAGTCAATTCACTGCCTATTTAACATTGTTAACATATCACCTGTAAGATTTATGCAAAAGAGTAATGAAGTAATAAATGTGACCCTTCTGATATCAATCAGCCTTCACAAGGGATAACAGAAGAAACATGTCTTATTTTTACAAAGACAGGAGACAAAAATAGAAGTTTCAAAGTCAGACTTCAGTACGTGCAAGATGAAATAAAAGCAGGGAGAAACCTCAGCTCTGTAGTACACATATACAAATATCAGGGATTCATCTGAAGAGCAAGGAAGATGTATAGAATATAAACAGAAGAAGGCAATCATGTATGCATGGTGTATTTTAAGAATTCCTTTACAATCTCCTATATCTAATTTCCTACCTAGCAGATAGGTATCAGGAGCTTGCCATGGCTGGGATTCCTGGAGCAGGACTGAGGGGCACCATCCCTCATGGCACATGCTACCTCTATTTAACCTTCACAGAAAGGCAGAGCAGTTCAAAACTTCCATGGTAAGTCACAAGACACCTCTCTGTGGCTCTGCCACCTTCGCTAGCTCAGAGCCCTTGGCATGGTGGATCAGCCAAAAGATGTGTGCTGCATGATAACTCTCCATAACAACACCAGGGGAACATCTCTTTTCATTAAATGAGGTGGTTGTAAGCACTTGTTAAGTATAGACACAGCCTTTATGATAAAACTCCAGCATGTTGAATGTTAATAGTTAGAAGTCTTGGGAAGGTTCGAGGTATAGATAATGTTCTTCAAAAATGTATTTCCACATTCATAGCCTAGTGGTGCCTCACAGTCCCCTCAGTAAACTTCAGTAATTTGCAGAACGGCATTTATTGGGTACAGACAACTCCATGGTCCACAGCTGCACTGTCCGTGCCACTGCTCAGTGTTATGCAAACACAGCAGACTTTTATCCACAGCCAGCTTGTATCTGAAGACTTTCACATCTTTCATACCCTAAAACCTTCAGTCCTCCCAGGTCTAAGCTCCCAGGAGAAGGGCATGCTGGGCTGCACCCAGCACAGAGACACTCAAGGTGCTGGGTCTATTTGTTGTCATTCCCCAATTCACTACACATATTAGTGTGGGCTCAACACCAGCACTACCATGGTGCACACAGGAATGGGGGCAGCAGCCCTGGAGGGGAGGAAGTCTGTGTTTTTTCAACCATCCTGCAAATGCCACACCCTTTTGGGGTGTAACGTGGTAGGCTAGTCAAACAAGGCATATCAACATTATATTAATATTATATATCAATATTATATTAGGAAGAAGTTCTTTACTGAGAGGGTGGTTGGGCACTGGAATGGGCTGCCCAGGGAGGTGGTGGAGTCACTGTCCCTGGGGGTGTTCAAAAAATGGGTTGATGAGGCACTTGAGGCCATGGTCTAATGGTCTAATGGTTAGGAATATGATGGGATAAAGGTTGGACTTGATGACCCTGGAGGTCCCTTCCAACCATACTGATTCTATGATTCTAACAACAGATAATGCAGCAGATAACATGAGAACTGCATATTCAAGCTACTTTATTATTTTATTCTTTCTTTTTTTCTTTTAACAAGTAAGAAAGATTTATCCTACTTACACTCTATTCAAGAAAAACCCAACATATTGGTGTTATCAGACTCATGACATTTTAATTACCATGACAATAATCCTTAATGTTACAAGAGTATATCTTCAGCAGTATTTAACTGTGTGCATCTGCTGTGGATTTACATAATATGTAGAAAATAAGAATATTTGATGAATTATCAGGCCTCATTTTAATACCTAGGCAGCTCTTGGTAGCCTTTCAACCTCAGTCACTCTTTTTCCTACAATAGTCTGAGGCACGACAACGTGAAGACATAATGGAGGGTTCAGGTTAATGCCGAACTATTTCCAGTATGTTCTCATCTTAATCCTTTGCCCTCGGAAACAGATTTTCATTGTGTAAATTTTATGACCAAAGCCTGAAAGATCTAAGCTCCTTACCCTTTTCCGTAACAGTTGGATTTCTCCTTTGCTATCTCAGAGGCATTAATTTACCACAGAGATTTTTTTTGCCAGTCTCTCAAGATGAAGCCAAACAGATGCAGCAGTGATTTATTTTTCCTTTTTTTTTTAAAGAACGTGATCTTTCCTTCTTCTTTTTTTTTATTTTTTTGGCAGAGCTCAAAAAAGCAAACAACAGAAAGTCATACAATTTCTAACTGCTTAAAGTATAATATAAATATATATTCAAGGTTGCTGCAGTCACTGCTCTGGAGTTAAAATTTTACTGTAGGACGAGCTGATAGCACTCAAGAACTTCAACGTGTGACAGTAAAAAATCTGCTCAATAGACAAAGTCTTCTACCTTCAAGCCCATAAAAAGATTAAACAAAAAATAAAGGAAGATTTTCTTTTTACCTCATGATGGAAGTGTGTGTTTGTGGAACTGAGAAACAGGGTTGCAGTTTCAATTTCACATGTGATGTGCAAAGGTTTCTATTGCATTTATGTCGTATTGCTTGCTTGTTTGCCTTCTTGCTTGCCTTATGTCTTATTGCTTGTCTTATGTCTTATTGCTTGGAGGACATACGTTTAGTTCCAAGCTGAAGCAGTTGCATCTCCATGTCCCCTGTGGTGACCCCCTGTTGGAAATAAGCCTACATCACTTTATGCTTCATGAAATTTTCGTACTTTTTGGAACTTTTTAAAATTCAAAGTCCTAGAAAGAGAGGTTATTATAGCAAACCACAGTGACAGAGATACACATACAGCAAGACATGGCTATACCTCCTATTTTCTAGCCTTAGAGGCCAAATTTTTCTCCGTTTGCATATTCAGCTCATAAGAATTAACACTGGCATACAGGGTAACTCAAATTATTATACAGGGGTGGTCTAGCTTTATTTCCCATTTAGACTTGTGTCTAAATTTGCAGTAAATTCCAGAAACCCCAAGCAATAGTAAACATGGACTTGCAAGACCTCAGTATGGTCTAGTTGGTCCTCTGAAGTTAACTTGGGAAGCATTTTGACTGGTAAGAATCTGCCAAGAGGAGTTGATGGTTTCATTAATGTATAGCCAAATACCTCCCTCTTCCAAGCATGTGTGCACACACACCCACACATAGATACATCCCTCTTTTAAGAATTAAAGCCTGGCTATACTGGATGCTTTGAAAACACAGTGATCAATGAGACTGATTTCACCTATTTGCAACATTTTGGAGAGGTATTGCTTGACCATAGCAAGTTAAATCCTGCACTTCTCAAGCTTAATGCACAGTTTCTCTGGTAATGAATAGATAAAATGATTTTGTGAAAACAGTTTAGGAGATGATTTGCATTAAGCAATTCTGAGCATGTTCACATAATTTACTGCTAACATCATTCACAGTGGAAAGATCATATATTGAAATGCTTGGAAAGGTTTCCACATGGAAAGTATTTTGCAGAATTATTGTACGCATAGACAATATGAAAATTATTTGGTTTGTGTCTTCCAGGAGACTGCAATAAGCTTCATTTATCCTAACTGATGGTGCCAAGATTTAAGCCTTAGAACTAGACTTTCTTTCTAACCACTGGGGAAAACTCAATCTTATATTGGTAAATCCTGTCTTTGGAGGAAATGAATTATGCCCTGAAAGTGTCCATTTTCTTCACTGTGTAACGACAATGTAATCTCAGATGCATACATATACATTACAGACATGAAGAGTTTGATGAGATGAATCACACCTCACAAGTCAGAAAGATAAATTACTACAGCAACACTCATTTTATCTCTTTGTACTACTAAATCAATAAATTTTTAGTACTCCAATTATTGATTTTACTCTTAAATTAGGTAGTAATATTATATTATTAAATACCATTTGTATTGTTACTTATATTGTTAATGCTAAATATTAATAGTTATTCACTTAGAAAATATTTACTGCTGAAGTAATATAAAATATTTGTATGGGAGAGACCCCAGATCTTCTTAAACTCCTAACATTTCTTAACTCCATAAATCCAGGAGTTATGGTCCAAGACATTTATTGTTAGTTATTTTACAGTATTCTGAGATCACAGATTAATTGACCTGTATCAGAGCTATCCACACCAGGAGTCACAACTTCAGTAAGAGGTCAAACATATGCTATTTAGAGATGAGGAAACTGAGATAGCAGTCTGTTCAACATTGCTGGAATCTGCCATTCCAAATTGGAAAGCCAGGATGCATAAGCTTCACAGAGATAAAAGGGAAAATAAGGAACTAATTTAATCTAATTATTACCCACAGAAAGAGCATTTGGAAAAAGCATGCTGTTGATGTAAGATGAAGAGCTCTGTTACGTGAATATCAACCAACTTGAGGACAATTTAAAATAAATTAATAAAATAGTTTGGCTGGCAGCAGAATATAAGGCAAACTAGTCCAGATAAAATGTTTATACTGATCTACATGATGCCATAATAGGTCATACATTGTCAATTCCAGTGTTCAAGAGTCACTAAATATATACAAAATATTCAGGAATCAGGAACGTAGTATTGAACCCAGCCATCTGCAATATTACAAGCATTAACTCTCCTCGCTTTGCTGAAACAAATTAAAAGAGATTAGAGTAATTGGAAATACATTTTTTATAACTTGAATGCTGGCACACTGAATGTTATCAAGATAAATGCTCTGTTCAGATTTGGTTCTCTCTGTTCTGTCCAGTGATTGCCTTGAGCTGAGAGAAAACACTACAAGATATCCAAGTGGTAATTGGCAAATTTATCTGGAGTGAAAGATTCACTGGAGTTCAAAGGCGAAATCAACCCTCAGTCCTTCCACTCTTACCCTTCTCAGTCCTCCCAAGAATATCAAAGTGCAAATGAACAGGAATCAATGCTGCCTGCCTGGATGGGAGCGCTGCAGCAAAGTGCCAAGTTACATTGATTCTCCATGAGGTTAAGTAAAGTTGAGAGAGTTCAATACCTCTTGGCTTCAACACCTTCAAATGAGAAATAAAGACCTTCTTTTCTAGCCAACATCTCCACTGTACCTATTTTCAGACCCATTCTCTTGATTTGCTCAAATAATTGCTGCAATTAAGTACACAAATTGGGGAACTGCAGGCAAAGAAAAAGCCTGTTTCAAGATCTCAGTTGTATTTATGCTTACCAGTAAGAGTGACTCATCTTAAGGATGGAGAAATAACAAGAATACAGAAACAGACCCATTTAAAGAAAAACCTACAGTTCACCTGGTGCTTGCAACAAGTAAGGAGGTTCTTAACACTTCTTATTTAGTAGGCAAGTTGAGCCTTTCCTTGAAACATAATAATAGGGTTTGTTCCTTCTTTTCTGTAGCTGAAAAGAATTAACAAGTTCAGAGTCTTTCTGTGGAGGAAAAACAAAGTTGGGATTGTCAAGTAGAAATGAAAACTTGAACAGTTTTGGAAATCTTAGGCTGCAAATCCTTTTCTGAGGAGGTTTCTGTTAGAGAGGCACCATTGACATGAATCAGCACATGGTGATTATCCCTGAAGCATAGAATCATAGGATCATAGAATGGTTTGGATTGGAAGCGACCTTAAAGATCATCTAGTTCCAAACTGCCTGTCATTAGCAGCGACACCTTCCACTAGACCAGGTTGCTCCAAGCCCTGGCCTTGAACACTTTCAGGGAGAGGGCAGCCACCACTTCTCTGGCAACCTGTTCCAATGTCTTGCCACCCTCACAGGAAGGAATTTCTTCCCAATATCAAGCCATTCTCTGCCCAGCTTGTATTCATGCATAGGATTGTCCCAACCCATGTTCAGGACCATGCATGTGGCCTTATTGAATTTCATGTGGTTTGCATGGCCCCACCTCTCGAGCCTGTCAGTGTCCCTCTGGATGGCACCCCTTCCCTACAGCATGTCAGCTACACCACACAGCTGGCATCACCAGCAAACTTGCTGAGAGTGTACTCAATCTCACCATCCATGTCTCCAACAAAGATGTTAAAGAGAACTGGTCCCAATATGGACTTATGAGGAATGCCACTCATCACTGATCTCCTCTGGGGCACTGAGCCATTGACCACAACACTTTGAGTACGACCATCCAGTCAATTTCTTATCCACCAAGTGGTCCCTCTATCAAGTCCATGTCTCTCTAATTTAGAGACAAGGATATCATGACTAGGGTATCAAATGCTTTGCACAGGTCCAGGTAGATGACGTCAGTTGCTCTTCCCTTATCCATCAACACTGTAACCCCATCATAAAAGACCACCCAATTTGTCAGGCATGATTTGCCTCTGGTGAAACTGTGTTGGTTGTTACCAATCACTTTATTTTCTATGTGCCTTAACATAGGTTCCAGGAGGATCTGCTCCATGATCTTACCAGGCACAGAGGTGAGACTGACTGGCCTGTAGTTCCCTCAGTCTTCTTTTTTTCCCTTCTTAAAAATGGGAGTTATGTTTCCCCCTTCTCCAGCCAGTAGAAAAGCAACACTCTCTCCCCTGATTTTAATGATGGGAAGCATAACCATTCTTCCAGACAATGGTTAAGAAGTCATCTATAGATGTGAACACAAGGACAAGAGTCAACTGTCAGCATTCTCTGCAAATTCTGCTAGGTAAACATCAATACTGTTCCAACAATATTATAGGGGCAAAAAGTAAATAAGTTCCTCTAGAAACTTTCACAACCATTGACATTCCTATTAGGGGTCAGGGTGGACACAAGAAGAAGGATATCTTGGACTGATATCTCAGACTCTTGATATCAAGGACTGTAGAAATTCTCCTTAAGAAAAATTATGCCTGAAATCACCTGGCTGGCTAGTGTTTTGCTTTCCTTTCTAGTGGATATCAGGAAGAGGGAACCTCAAAAGAAACAAGAGGTTCAAAATCAAATGTCAGAAATCTAGAAAACCTCATCAAGAAAAGTTTAAGGGCTTGCACAGGAGATGTAAGATGACAAAATCATGCCTACAAGTAGTGGAGAAAGGTCTTTCTGTTGGTTTTCCCTTCCCACAGGAGACCTGGCTGAAGAGGTAATTTTCCTTTGGAGACTGCTGGGAAAAAACATAGTCATAATGTCTCTAGTTAATATAAAAACAGAAGCAAGGGTACATATTAAGATATCCAATGCTGGACAAACAGAACTCTAAATACAGAGGTAATGGTGGATAAACAGCATAAAATAACTTTCTTCTCAAAGTGAATCCTACTAGTGTGTTCCTTTCACCGGCCCTGCATCCATAACTTCGCTGGTTAGCAGCAAGGAAACTTGTTGTTGGCTTGGAAAATGTCATGGAGAGAATCAGCTGTTTAGTTAGTAGCGTTCTGCCCTGAAGGCACTGAAATGATGTCAGAAATAACTGATTTCTCTGACAAAAATAAAGTAAGAGTCAAAACATACCAGTAGAGCAGACAAATGCAAATGCTGGGGACAGAACTGAAAAGAAAACTAAACATTATTCATCTAGGCTATTTATGTTATAAATAGTAATATTTAATTATTTTAGTCAGCACCAAGAATAAATTGTTTAGTGGCTCATTATACAATTTTTTTTAATTGTAAGAACAGACACACAAACTTAACGTGGCAGATTTGCTCTTGAAACTGTGTGTTTAGGTAAGAGTTTCCTCGCTGACCCTGAAGTTAATGTTTCTAAAACTAGAAAATACATTTTTCCAGCAAACTCTACTATTAAATAGGGAAATTTGGATGGCTGTACAGGGTTTGTACAAACAAATTCTCTGCCTGCTTCATTGGTGGAAAAAACAATCCAGATTTAGAAGCAGGGCTGTCCCTCATAAAAGAGGAACCTGGGCTCCAGGGTGTCCTTCAGACCTCTTAGCTCTGTTCCAAAAATTTGGCAAGATCTGAAACCTTTGAAATGGACACATCACTGGCAAATCTTTGTAAGACCTCTCTTGCAGACCTTACAAAATTCCCATCTCACCTCTCGATGATTTTGAGATTACTTTAGCAGCATATCTGATCCTACAATGGCTCAAGTATAACATGGATGATGGAGCTAGGACACCATCATCATTCTAGCCATGGAAGTTGCTGGTTTCTTTCACTGATCTCTCAAGGCATCTATACAGGTTTATTTTGAATGTTTATAGCCTGGAGCAAGCTGCTTGTTGCTCTACCTATTGTGCCACTAGACCTCCAATAACTAATGTGAAAGCTAGTGTAGGTAGAGACGTCCATTACTATACTAACATAGATGAAGTTGCAACTTCACTGCCAGGTAAGAATTTGGATTCACAGGTGTGAGGATGAGCTCTCTAATCTTTTGCAGTGTTTGTACATTGATTTACTGTTGGGCTTAAGTCTGGAATGAGTTAGCTGTATGTTCAGGTGGACAAAACTACACCAGGGCAGACGTGACAAAGCTAGTACAGATACAGACTAGAATTCTCTTCAGATCCTCTTTAGACCTCAGTAGAAGAATCCAATCCTTCCTGCTTCCTTCAGTTGCCCAACAACTGGAGCATCTTCACAGAGTTGCTGAGCTCCACCTTCACCTTTCTGCACGAGTCCCAGCAGTGAATGCCTCCGCCGCCATCACAATGTCCACCCCTGCCTCTTTGCAGTGCAACCCACACTGCACATTAAGTCTGCCGACATTTCTGCTAGGTAAGGTGTAATTCAGGAGCAGACAGCAAGATAATGCAGCAGATATTAAAGACAACCCCATTTTGCACTGGAAAACAATGGAAAACCAATCGTTCTTCACAGACCAGCCTGAGTAGGAGCAGATAATTAACAGGTCAGTCTTAACAAAAAGCAGATAAACAACCTGTGCTACCCACACATTTCTTTTTTCAGGTCTTCCTTGTGATTAAGGTGGAGGCATATGTTTTATGGAAGAAGGCACCGGTAGAAATCTATATTGGTAACAAAGAGTACTAATTAATACCAAAGAGGTGCTATTACCTTTGAGGAACACATCGCCATGGTTCAAACGCTTCATCCTGTCAGACATTCATAACTTAACATTCAGGAAAATCATGCAAATAATTCAAGGTGAGGAAGCATGCCTTACACTGAGAAGGTGTTTTGTCCAGTGGTGGAGAGGTTAGGAGGAGAAATAATTCCCTTTAAGGAAGGACAAGGTGCCTGACACTAGAAGGCTTTTGAGTAGACATACAGCAGCATCACAAGGCTGAGGGTTTGAAGTTAGAACCAGGAAAACTGAATGTGGTATCAACATGCAAATCTTTTAGGAAATCAGCTAACCACTTAAATTATTCACCCCATTCATTTCAAGTTGAGATTGAATTAGGAGAAAAGGTCACTTAAAGTAATTGTTTTACATTGTGTTTCTGACTCTTCTAGCACACATCTCAGTTTGAGCCCAACACTGCCCAGTCAATAAAATTTAATCAAAGACTGAACAATTAATTCAATTTGTATTTTCATATTAATCTCAACTATAAGCTAAATTCTTTGGGCTAGAGACAGAACAAAACACACCTGTATTGCTCTCAAAATGCTCAGGGTAGTTTCTGCTGAACATTAAGATAATGATAGTAATGGATATTCATATTTGTGTCTCCTGGTGAGTTGAGCAGGATCTAAATTTCCCTTGGTACAAAATTGGCCAGACGTATTTGTGTGCCCGTGATTTGTTTTGGCTTGGTTTCATTGTTTGCAGAGGGAGTCAGTGTAGGGAACAAGTCAGGTCCATGTGTGCCAAAGCAGACGGAGAACACACCTTAGAGACTTTACTCACGTCTGTGTTCACAGCATGTGTCAGGCTGGGATCCAAGACTAAATCACAAGGGTTGCTGCCATCCACCCTTTGTATCTTTATTCTTTGCTCAAATCCCGCAGGCATCCCCAGCCTACTCCTTTTCAGCAGCAGCCCTGGCTTCCCCCATGCCCATGGCACACTATAGGTAAGACTTTTAAGAAATTAAAAGCATCTCATTCTAAAGTGACTAAAATGATGGGAAACTCGAAGGCATGGCACAAGGTAGCTAGATATAAACTTGCTTTCCTTCAGACTAGTTGGACATGAGCAGGCTTTGATCCCAAATGCACGTGGCTTCTGTACTTGAATTGTCATAGCCTAAGAACATTGACACACAGCCTGGTGTGGAGCTGGCTTGTATCCTGCTAAATTAAAAGCGATTTTGCATCTGCCTGAAATCTCTTCCCTATACATAGAGACATCCAGGTAGGATTTCATAATCGGCCTTTTCATAAAGTTCAAGACCAGGGGAGATCATGACATTTATTCTGATCTCCTTTATATTATTACTTCTAAAATGAAGATGCAAAATTAGTAGGTACATTTGACCTTCATCTTCATGTGTTTCAGCTTCTCACTGCAAAATAAGACCAGTAATAAGGGAGCCTCTGCTCACCCTAGCCAGGCTTTGTGAAAATTAAATACATTCGTATTCGTAAGGCAGAGCACTGTGTCAATGAGACTCACAGTAAAATCCAAGAGAAAATTGATGGTTTTGAACAACGTGTTGTACGTAAGGCATGAGCATCACTTGTGGCGAGGAGATGGGGGATGGAGATAAATAATACATAGTTTCTCTTTTAGGGACTGCTGTCCCATCAAGGCCAAGAGTGAGGCAGAGCCCCTGCAAAAAAAGAAAAACAAGGTGTGATTCTTTGAATTCAAAACACAGACACAGAATGGATGGCAGAATTAGATGACCAGGGAATTCTCCCTTTGTCTTTTTCCAGTTGCAAATTTGCACCCACAAAGGTGTTCTCTGAAAACTAAGAGGAGGAAGGTACTGTAGGCATGTGCTATTATACAAAGAATATTCTTTGACTGGGTTTCTTTCCTTCTCCTCAACTCTTGTGGTTGTAAATATTGTTGGATTTTCTAGAATTGTTGTCTTTTCAATCATCCTGTTGTTTTCAGGTCTGTTTCTGCATCTCTTTCCTGTGCATATGTAGAGCTGCATGGATTCTTAATCATAAAGACCTAAAACTGGGAACACAGGTTTAAAATCTGCATTAAATATTTGTTACAGGTTATGTTAATGATACAGATCAATATCAGATTTTACTTAGATCAGCATCAGTAACGTTGCTATAGTGAATATTATGGTTTGCTGCTATGCCGATGACTTGCTCAGTAGAGCTCAAAATATCCCAAATAGCTATTTCTGTTGAATTTCAGTTAATTTTAGCAATTCACTAATACTGCAGGAAAAACCAAGTCCATCCCCCTGGGTGCTTCTAAGGTGCCTAAATGTTTCAGCCTAGTAGTGAATTAGTGTTTGCTCATGATAGCAGTCTCCTTGTCATTTTGCCTGATCTCTGAGACACCACAGGAGGTCTCAGGCAGTGGTTCTGGTACTCTTTCAGTTCTTCCTGTTGGGATTTTGGCACAAAAGAGTAGAACCAGTGTCTCCAAGGTCTTTGATTTCTCTTCAAGACTGTTCCCTTGCCTGACTGGAACACATGTTACTAAACTGTGAGTGGGTTGCTAAAAGCATGTGTCATTGTTCCTTTAACTTATGCATATGTACAATGTAGATGATCTTTACAAAAAAACATCCTTCTAGGCTATAGATTAGGTATTTTATGCCTAGATGGGTTATCTCATCAGCAAAAACCACTGGATGTGTTTGCTTATTTAAAACATTTATGTCAGACTAGCTGCAATAGATATACAGGTAACACATTTGGTGTATTTCTAATTCATTTTCAAATAAGATTATTCTCTGTGAAGAAAAATATCTGAGTAAGTGACAACTGACTCCAGAGGACATTTTGGAGAAAATTCTATCCTTAGTCACTAGAGAACTTGGTACAGCTTTAAATCCACTAAACACTATTAGAGGCTACAGCCTTACATCACCTCAGGTCAATCAATTACCAGCCCCATCTTGTTTTTTGACATTCTAAAAAACTTAAAACCTAGAAACTAATGAGAATTTCACTGTCATTTAACTGCAAAAAGGCGATGCATTGCTACCATGGAAGTGAAACGCACAAGTCACAATAGAAGATACAGGCAGGATGTGAAGATGAATATGTATATGCTATTTAAATATATGCTGGGTATATATGTTGGTAGATGAAATGCAAAGAGACTCAAACTTAAATTTCCAGATTGCAGGAAAGAATACTTCTGTAAAAACGGATCAAAATAGGCAATCTCTTCTTTAATGAAGTCAACAAGAAAGATACTTTGATTTCCTGTGATTTCTGAATAATAATGCTATGTCTGAAAGCAGTAGGCTTTCAGTCTTAATCATGATTAGCACTCATGGATACACTGGAGGGACACACTGATACACAGATGAAAATTTTCTTGCCATTAGGATGTTAACCCAGGACATGGGAATCCTGTATTTAATTCACTTCTCACTCACTATCTTCCTCTAAAGCATCTGACAAGTAACTAATCACCAATCTTACTGCTCTCTTGAAACCAATGCAGGAAAGTAATGCTCTTCTGTCTTCAAGAGATGTTACAATGATCAATGTTTTTAAAGTTGCATAGTACTTTTGTAATAGATATTCTTTACAGTGATCTCAGACAAATCTGCTAACTATGAGGGTAGCTGAACCACTGCAGGAGAACAATTTGTAATAAATATACTTGCTCAGCCAGAGTTCACTTTAAAAATTCTGCCATAAAACCTAATGTCATCATAAAACTCATCCCTGAAATTTATCTTTATAAAGAAGATAGAAGACATTCTCATAGTTCTTCAGACAGCCAAATAATGTTTAGTCCAAAAAGTGTATTTTGTTACTTTGTACAGACAGAATTAAATGGACAGATCTAGTATTAACTTGTCCTCATCTCCTTTATTTTCAATGACAAGTCTGATGAAACAGATACAGAACATAAAAGAAAAAAAGGGATATAGATAATTTTTCTCCAGTGTGTTTCAAAATCAGATTCTCATGTTTATCAGAAAATGAAGATTTTCTCTCAAGTGCTTGTCAAATCCTTTTATTAGCCAGAAAGGTTTTTGACTATCTTGACGTCCAATGCAAAGTCAACTGGGATTTCTTCAATACCCCTGAAAGTGAGCATCTATGTGATGGGTGACTTTGTTCTAAATCATCAAAATTCAGAAGTGGAAAAAAAGATTAGAGACTGCTTAGTCTAAAAGAAGAAGCTTCAGGGAAGTCAGAATAAGTCTTCAAAATAAGTTAACAACTTACACAAAAAGAAAATAATATTTTTTTCTATTTTATCTACTGTAGCAAAATTGAGCATAAATGTTGGTCTACTTGACACAATACATCTAAGTCAGATTAGAGAGAAGGGCACATTTCAGTCAAACACCACTATGTTATGTGGACCTCTTGACTATGATTTCATGTACCACAGTTACACAAAGATTTCAGCCCTTCACTTACTTTTATGCAATGCACCCAAAGGTAGGTTTTGGTCAGTCTATTGGAGAAGTTGGTCCTGGTGCTTATGAAATCATCTGCTATCCTAAGGAAAAGCCTCCTAAAAACCAACATGAACTACTTGGTTAGACTATCCTCTGCAGCTTTTCAAGGACACACACTTCTTCTCCACCTTCTCCTGCAGCACTTAAGCATTTTCCGAAATTTCTTTAACCATTTGATAATGTGACCTATAATGGTCTAGTTCTGACTAGGTACAGTTCCCCAACTCATGGATGCTGTGACAACAGAAAAATTTGAGGTGGGAAGCTGTGATTTTACTTTGACATCTTCTGCTTGTCACTAAAGCTAGTTTTATTACATCTTCTAACACACTTAAGTAGACAATTTCTCTTATTTGTCTCTTATGTTTCCTGTGACAAGTTATTGTCCTCCCACAAAACTCACCCAGAGGGTTGAACCCTCTGTAAGGAGATGAATTATTGATCACAGAAGTGGAGATGTTAGAAAATAAAGTGATGCCCCTGGAGACTGCCAATTTTTCCCTTAAAGTGGCCACAGAGCAATGGTCAGGGTTTACACAAGTTTACCACTGAATTGACCAAGTCCTAATCTGGAATCAAGGACTTGTTCTGCAAGGAAAGAGTAGCAAGGGGAGATTTGCATTTAAATCCTTGTGTCATAGGTTTTTTTACCTAATTTTTTATAAGTTTTTATTTTTTAATTTGATTTCAGAAGACCCTTAACTATCTAATTAATATTCTAATAAAAGTGGGGTTTTTTTAATTAACAATCTCATTAATATTTTTGGGGGTTGCTCACAGTGAAGGACTATGTCCAAGCAAGTCCCATTGCCAGAGGTTAAATGGTGAGAGTAAATGTTGCATAAATCATAGAATCATTGAAGTTGGAAGAGATCTTCAAGATCATCCAGTCCAACCCCTACCTACATCACCTCTAACCCACATCACCCGGCGCCACATCCAGATGCTTCTTGAACACTTCCAGGGATGGTGATTCCACCAACTCCCTGGACAACCTATTCCAGTACCCAATTACCCTTACAGAGAAGAAATTTTTCCTAATGTCCAAAAGGAGGTTTTGACATCGCTGTGACAGTGGCCAAACACTACCACAGGTACCCAGAGAACTTTCATCATTGAAGATACTCAGAATGCAACTAGATACAGCCCTGAGCAGGCGATTGTAAGTTTGAAGTTCACTCCGCTTTGAGCAGGTTAGACTAGAGACCTCCAGAGGTCACTTCCACCCAAATTCATTCAATGATTCAGTATGAAGTTCAGAGAATCACAGAATTGTTTTGATTTGGAAAGATCTTTAGGATCATCAAACACCGTCAAGTCCACTACTAAACCATGTCACTCAGCACCACATCTACACAGCTTTTAAATCCCTCCAGGGATGGGGACTCCACCACTGCCCTAGGCAACCTGTACCAGTGCCTGGCAGCCCTTTTGGTGAACACATTTTTTCCTAATATCCAATGTAAAGCTCCCCTGGCACAACTTGAGGCCATTTCTTCTTGTCGTCTTGAGAGGAGAGACTAACCTCTACCTTACTCCAACTTCCTTTCAGGGAGTTTCAGAGAGCAGGTCTCCCCTCAGCCTCCTTTTCTCCAGGCTGAACACCTCCAGTTCCCTCAGCTGCTCCTCATCAGACTTGTGCTCCAGACCTTTCACCAGCACACCTGGCCTCCAAGACAAGCCTTTTGAGGAAGACCTTAATTTCCCTGAGGTGCTGGTGAGTGGCTGTTTGTAGTGACTGGGTGGTAGCAGATCAGGAAGCAGAGAGTGAGTGATGTGCACACCCCAGAGGTCAGAATAGCTTCCCCGAAATGCTGTGGGGCAGGATGGTTGTCATCACCTGCTCACTTTTACAGCTTCCTTCCAGGCACGGGAGTGTGATAGGAAAAGTTTCTGCTGCGTGAGGGCACACAGGGCCAAAACACATTAATCAAACCTCTAAAAAACACATTTTATTCAAGCACCTTGTCATATTTGTGCTTCATTGCCCCGAGCCTGTTGTTAATGTCACCTCTAGAATCCCATTAAAAATAGACCTTTTCAGGGCCTGGATAGGTCTCAGAATTATATGTAACACCAGGCACCCTTTTGAATGCTATATAAATATTCTTATCAAAGCTTGAATGAAAAATGAATGAATTGAATACATTGTCCTCTGTGTAACAGAAGGGGACTAAGTGCAGCATCCATTTAAAGCAAATCATGAGGAGTGATCTGAAAATATGCAGCATTAAGCATAGTCATATTTTAAATAGCACAGATCACTTTCACAGGACTAAAGAGGTTATAAACCATTTATGTTTGTATTCCAAGAGCCCTCGCAAAGCTTTGTTTTGAAAGCTTTATATTCTAAAATCAGCTTAGAAAAACACATTGTTTTGTCATCGTCACTACAATGGTGGCACCTACTTGTCTGCCTCTGCTCTCTGTTCTGTTTATAGTGACAAACAAAAGTCCCACGTGCTTTCTGCTTGCTTTTCTTGCAGGCAGTGAATGGGGTGCAGATCTGCTAAACAGGAATGACAATATCTCTAAAAAAAAGCAAAAAAACCCTGGAAAAAAACACCCAGGATTATTCCTCTGACAATGCAGGTCCTTACCCTGCCCCCACTTCCCTCCCATCTGTGATGCCTTGCCTTGAATCCCACAAGAGGAGGCTTCTCAAGGACCATTTGCTATCAGCAAGTTCTGGATACCTGCAGAAGGATTATTCCGTGACTCAGCTTGCACATCTTTGGGGGTTTTTAAATGTAGACAGTCTTTCTCCATGGTACAACAGTGTATTTGGGAAGGTGCAAAGGTTCTTACTGACCTTTTTAAGCCTTCCTCTTCCCCATCTTTTAATCTCAGGCTCCAAACACCTTTCCATCCTCCCCTTTCCCCATTCAATTCACACCTTCTCATGTGTTTGACTACCAAAGATATTCTTTTCCAATCTTCTCTTACTTGAAATACAATGCTTCTGTTCTTTCAGGCTTTTCTCATCAGATGTGTGTTTAGGAACTACTCTTTACCTTACAAAAGTAATTTCCTCAAAGATAAGGGGTTTTGAATGTGTTTTTTTCTCTGTAGACCTAAATAGCAACACAGAGCATAACCTGTTAATAGCTCCTTGCTTTGAGAAACTGTTCTGTATAATTAGTGATTCACCAGAGAACTTTCTAAGCCAGACATCTGAGGAAAAATTGCTTATGATTGCTACTGCATGAAATCCCAGAAAACCACAAGAATAAAGAAAATTTCCTGACTAATAATATTTTCTCACAGGACCATGCTTAGCTCTATTCTCTGAAACTACTGAAAAGGCAGCAAATCCAGCCTGAAAACTGAAGGGGAGTGTGTCTGGGAGTGACTGGAGGAGGAAGGGAAGAGGCAATATCAGTGGACTGGTCAATGGATGTTTTTATGAAGGGTTACCACCTCTTAAATCCCATTATATGCTCTTCTCATTGAAGTTTCACAGTTCTAGAAGTGTACTGATATTAGTCATCTTGCACACAGCTGGATACGGAATGTTATTTTGGTGATCCTGACATGACTCTATCAGATTTGATTTCTAAAGGAGAGTCATGACTCCATGAGGCACTTGCAGAAATGCAGAAAAGACCCCAAAAGGGCAACAGCACTGTTTATTACTCTCTAGTTTTGCTTTACCAGTTTTCTACTGTGTTCTTTTTCCAACTGAAAAGAGACTAAAAGGTCTGTCTCCTTTATATATATTCTTTGCACTCAGTCAAGGAAGGAAGTATTGTCAGCTGCCAGTTATCAGCTGCCCACTTCTCAGGCTAGTTCTTATTTCCTACTTCATTAACCTTTAACCTTGAGATAAAAGGGCTTATTGGTTCATTTATTATTTTTTTTTTTGCATGAGACCAAAGATTTCTGAACCCAGTTTTGTAATCTCTAAGTGAAACAAAAAAAAAAGAGAGATTAGTATTAATATCTTTATAAAAGTCAGATGATCTTCACAATGAAAAAGCCTCAGATTAGCAACATTTCTCCACAGTGGGAAAGTGTCAGACTGCTGACAGATCCAGAGACCTGCCAGTGAGTCACACTGTGGCAATGGGCACAAGTCACAGAAAGTGGTATTGATTGACTTTAGCCAGGATGCACAATGCATTAGTAAGAGCATCATTAACATGTATTGCTCCTGGACAGCACATCAGTTATTGCAGCAAGTGCTCATATAACCTTAGATTTTGTTGTTTCAGAGCCTGAGGGTAGTTTAAGCCAATATGTGTTCCTTCCCATTTGCAACACTGCTGAAGACATAGCCACAAGCATTTGCTGTGGCCCAGATGAGGATAAGTGATCCATTAAACTGAAGTAATTTTAATGCTTATGGCCATAAATCCGTGAAGTTAAGTTGGAGGAAAAACAACAACCTTGAATTTTTGTATATAGCACAAACAAGCTCTGGCTTGACAAAGCGGAGTTAGATGATCACTGGGATGTCCATATAGATACATAACTTTTTTTTACTACATTTTTACTATATTTTACTACATTTTGTCAAGCCAGGGTACGTTTCTTTACTGAAGTCTGTAACAAAAGGAATTAGAGTCTACTACTGCAGCCCAGATTTATGTACATGAGTTTATTTACAATAAGCTTCCTTATACAATCACTGGAGCAAGTCAGGCATCTCCAGAGACTTAGATCTTAGAAGGGCTAAATCAATCATCTGCCAGAGGGGTGGTCAGTAGAGAGAAAAAAAAGGAGACTGACATCCAAATTTAGGCATCTGGTTTTGTATTTGAAGATTTGAAGGTGGAAAAAGCACCTTGTTCATTGTTGGTTTGCTGGAGTAACTCATCACTCTGTAATGAGCTTCATAAATCCCTCCAGAGCTGAGGTAGGTAAAGCTGAGGGCAGCAGCAAGAAGTAAATAGTCTGGGTGCTGGGAATAAAAGAGAATAGAGTACTCAAATTAGGATATAAATTAAAATAGTCAGGTCTTAATTGCCTTTAAACAGAGAAATGCAACTCATGAAAGTAATAAGAATCTCCTCACTTCACAATAACCTTCTAGTTGGCCTGATTTTCCCTGATTTTCCCCAAAACATGAGCAGAAGCGATGGAACAGAGTTCTTGAAGACAAAGCATAGATGCTGTATATGACCTTCTATTTCACCAGCAGTTTTGCAGCACATAGTGTCAGAGTTCCAACGTCACTGGTTAGGTAAGTCTGACACCCCTGCAATGAAACCTCTTGGTAAGTAAATAACAAAACAGAGATAGTGACTTACGCAAAAGCAAGTCAGTAAGTATAATTGGCTTGAACAGTATTTATGAAAAGACCTCTTTCTTCATATTTGAGCCAAATTCCTCTCTGGCTTCAGTGGAAAACTCTGTCTCACATTTATATGTAAAGCATATTTATTTTAATATTGCTAGAGAGACTTCAAGGAGACAGAGAACCAGTATTGCCTACACAAGCAAACAGACCTGTCCCTCAGAGACTTTGTATTTGTCATCACAAATACTTCAATTTTCTTTCAAATCCATATCCAACATTACTGCAATGAAAGTGTTAATGTCTCACATTCCTGCTCAGAAAACTAGATTTAAAGATGACAGCTTTCAGAAGAAGAAGCAGCCTTTTCAACCTGTATGTATTACATAATACATGAAAAATTGGAAATAATCTTGTGTAACTTTTTAACAGTTCACAGTTTATATACTGGAAGAATTCCATGAGTTTTCAAGCAATTTTGGTAGCCTGCAGTCTGCTCCAAACGCTCATCGGTGAAGGCTGTGATTAAAATAGGAAACAAAAGTAAGGAAGTGACAATACTACTTTTTGCTGTGCCGTGCTAAGGAAAACCTGAACTTTACACAGTGCTGCTGACTTAGCCCGTGGTAGCAACAAAGGTAAGTTTAAAGTTATTTTTAAACTTGGACTTTGTTTTGGAATAGGAATGGAGCCTGTAGGAATTTTATGATCTGGTTCACTCATTTTCTTCAACCAAAATTTGTAAATCTCTGTACTTTACAAGTTGTTATTTGGGAAGTTTTTTCAACTGTATGAGGCACTTGTGCAGAAAAGATTGCACAGGATATAAAAGAGAAGGAACCAGACCTTTGCATAAAAATGAAACTGTTTATTCCTAAGAAAAAGTAAGCATTAAATCACATTTATAAGAGCACATGGAGTAGATGAGGGTGGAGTTTTTTAATTCCTTGTGTACAAACAGTCTGACTTTAGTCCAGTGTTTCCATGGTCTTCTACAAAAGCTTTCGACAAGATACATTCAAATGAGGATAGCAAGAGAGTCACTAACCCCAATCCCAAAATGCAGAAAAGGAACTGAGTTTAATTCTGCTCTCTCCCACCTAATGAGCAGGAAATTTCCACAGCTGCCCTCATGATTATGCAAAAGCTTCTGTGAATGAAGAGACAATTTCTTTAAGGTCCCTTTGAACTGAAACCATCCTATGATTCTATGAAACCAACTGGTGAGTGCTGCAGTGTGAGATAACCTTAGAATAAATGGGGCAGAGACCTGGAGGGGGTTTATGCATCGTGGAAGATGAAGTAAGGAACTAAATTTTTTGGATGCATCTGTGACTCCTTTGTAGCAATTTGATGCTACAGCTGATAATGAGAATTTTCCTTTTGTGCTTCTAATTTTCCTAAAAAGCAGCAAATGTATATTCATGGAATACCCCCTGACCCAGCTGTGGGATAGTGGATCAGGATCAGAAGGGGCCACCAAGACACTGCCATTGGCTCCCTATAGAGAAGGGATAGGGCCTGTTAAACTCACATATATCTGCAGTGTGACACCAAACCAGCAGGCTACATTAATCTGGTCACTGGGCATGAATAGGTCAGTCTCCTTTATGAAGAGATACCTCACGGAAGTCCACCAGTGTAGATGGTGAAGGCAATGAGAGGGTTACTGCAGTATACTTACAGCAGTCCTGCATTGCTCCATGATCTGCTCCACTCTTTTCTTGAAAGAGAATAGTCATAAAAAACATATACATGTCTTACCCGCTGCAGGCAGGAACTCTATATTAGAGCCATGAATTCAATACCAGAACAATAAACTGATAGGTTTGCTACATGTCTTTAAAACTGTTCAAAACATTTTAAATTCCAGTCAACCCTCAACGACATTTGGTCTTGATCCTAAAGCAGAAACAAGAACTTTTCCAAGTGGATAAGAAATTTGTGATTCTGCCTACATCTATGCTCTTAACAGCTTCCTTACTCATAAAAACCTGTAGAGTTGATCATGATTTATGCTGTCATAAAGGAATGTGCTGGGGGGTCATTTTCAGGCGTGTGTTTCTCCTATGGACATTACAGTAGGCTTATGTGACAGACAGAATAGATGTTGGCAGATGACAGCATAAGATCCTCAAAGCCTGTCAGCAAATTATGTATTTTACCAGTCATTTTCTATTCTGAAGGTTGTTCTGTGTGTCTATCTCTAATTATAGCAAAATTGTACAGATTGTGTCAAAACTGCCCACTATTATCCAAGCTGTCCCAGCTAAGGCTGACAAAATACACACATCTCCTAATTAAGAACATTTGAAAACTGACTTCTTTAAATTAAGAAAACCTTCCAACCCTCACTTTTTGACAACTTACTCTGAGATTTTTTTGTAGCAGGAGGAGAAGGAAAGCAAGAATATTTTATATTTCTTCCCTCATTTCTTAACTGTATAAAACACTAAAATAAGTCAATCTGTGCGAACAATATGCCAGAAAAAAAGCTTTTGTCTTGACAGATTGCAGGGTACAGCATAAAATAGAATTGTGTTTTTTCTGAAGTCCTGAAGTGCAGAATGAAACATGCTTTAAATACTTTGTTATTTTAACAATCTCCAAATGTTTGGACATCTCAGGTTATAGCTTCATTCATTCATCCATTTAAATTAATGACATGTTTCTCTTGCTGAGTTCTTGTGCAACACAGCAGAATGCACCTTTTCTAGTGGTACAGGATGACTTCTAGCTTAGCTTTCCAAAATTGCAGTGTATGCTGAAATGTCATGAATATAGGGAGCAATTCCATCTGGCTTCTTTTCTCAATAGTGATGTTCACTTGCATTTTGTGGATACAAATGTACTTTGAGGTAGGCACAATTTTGTTTTCCAACCCCAGTTTGGAAGTCTTCCTTTTCAATCAGCTCCGATTTGATGATGAATAAAGATCAAATTCTGCACTTAAGAAGACTTCAACTCAATTCCCGGTCACCTGTGTGTGTTCTAATTCCCCAGGGCCAAATTTGTTGACCAAAAACATAAAATGAGTGAAAAATGGAGTTCCACAGAGAACCTAAATGCAGGTTTCATGTCCAAGACCTGATCACAGAATCACAGAATTGTTGAATAGTTTGGATTGGAAGGGACCTTTAAAGCTCATCTAATCCAACCCCCTGCAATGAGAAGGGACATCTTCAACAAGATCAGGTTGCTCAGAGCCCTATCCTACCTGACCTTGAATGTTTCCACACATGGGGTTATGCACCATCTGATGAAAGGGCAAGGAAACAAAGAGACTGTTACTCACCTCAAAAAAAACAAATGGATTTAAGGATTCTCCTGAATACCAGAAATGTGTTTTGTTTATCATAAACCTGAAAACATCCCTATAGGATATACTGTGATGGTCAGGTCAGCTGCCACTCACAAACATATTGTACATTAAAGATCCACAGAAAAGTGATGTTTAATTTCAATCATAGAATGATTTGGTTGGAAAAGACCTCAGCAGGGTTTGGGTTATGGATTTTCTGAGGGTCAGGGCATATTAACTATTTTCAGTATGGTAGTTCCCAAGGATCAAATAAATCCAAAGTCTCACTGTAGTAGGCACAAACCTTATTGCAAAGAGATGATATCTAAGTAAAGATGACACAGAGAAAAGAGAAAGGACAGAAACTGAAAATCAATTAAACAGTGCAATGACAGCAGCTGTCACATTAGTCAGATGAGTATATTTAGGAAGTGAGAAGACACTGAAGGCAAGGAAGTGCTCAGACAGAGCTGAAGCCACAGATCATCTCTATCAGCACACCATTGCCTGCACTGATTATCCAATCAAGGGTGTAGTTTTCAGTGCTGAGGAATATCTTACACTGAGAAGCTGAGACAATGAGGGGTTTGACAGAAGTCAGGGGTGTATCTGACTTGAGGTGGCAAGTGGCTGTCCAAAGCTGTGTTCATATAGGTCTGAGATGTAAGATCTGAATTACTTTGTCAGCCATCATACCAATTTACACTTACAAGGTAGGTTTTTAGCTTAGGGACTTCATATTCAATTGGTTTAATGTCAGTTTGGATCATCCTTTCTCGTTATGTTCTCTTTCACAGTGCCAATACTAACTGGTGGTGTCAGCCACGGGTAATTGATCTCTCCTGTTTGAACTTCAGCTAGGTTGCTCCAGTTTGCAGTGGTGAAATCTTGCAAAGCGTTTGTTATCCTAGGGACCTGGGAAGAAGGGTTTAGAGGAGGCAGGAAATAGCAAAGGAAAATGGCAAGACATTAGTTGATGTAAAAATGTCTGGCGGTTTCTGCAGCAGATTGTGCATTTCTTTGGATCCTGTAAGACTGAATTCAGAGTCTACATTTAGAAACTGAGTACCTTGTAAAGAGTGCTTCCAGAATCACTGACTCACAAATCCAGGTAGACAAGCTCAAATTATAAGCTTAGACCTTCTAAATCTTGCTGAAAAACTTCGACATGAAAAAGACACTGTTCCCAGTATTTCTGACAAAACCCTATCGTTCAGGATGCTAAACATGGGGTCTCTATGTTATCAAAATTAGAACTATACCTCAGTAAATGCTATGTAACAGAGGAGCTTAAAGCAGGAAAGTCAAGCATGTTGGATATTTCAGAAGAGCATTTACAGGCTCCTCTGTGTTCATAGGCAATTGTCAGTTCATACCTGTAATCACAATTGCTGGTTTTCAAGATCTGAGAGTCTCAAACACATCCCTAATTTGCTCAGTGGCTGAATCCTATAATCCTATTAATAGAAAAGTCAATTTTTTCAATGTCATAATGACAACATGCAGAATAAAGTGAGGGGTTGTTTCTGAAATGTGAGATGCATGGGATGATTTCATGTAAAAAAGTTATTTTGTACAAGTATAGAATATATGCAGTGGAGACAGCTGACCCCTCTTCTTGTCCATCAACACAGATGGAGCATTTTTTTCTGTGATCAGGGATTATAATCTACTAAAAATTTCATCGATTATGGTGTTTTTCTTTTTCCTTTTCAAAATTTATTTTTGCCTCTGTTAACTGAATCATACTTTAAATGTGCAAGCAAGCAATGTGTCTGTGTCTAATCACTTATCATTGTACAATGATCACAGCTCAGCATCATGAATCTCTGTTCAAGTAATGAGTTAAAAAGAGGGGGGAAAAAAATAAAAGGAATGTCTCCAGACAGAATTAATCTGGTCTAACCTTTAACTTCTGTCTTTCCAGACAGTCATACATGAGCCAGTCACTCAAGGCTCTCAAGAATTAAAGGAGAGAACTAAGCAATTTTAAATCATGAATCATCAGACCTACTTTACACACCTGCATCATGAGCTGACTCATCCTCCAGAATCATTTGAGTATATTTACTTGATTCCCAGCAGCTACTAAGGGATTCTACAGTACTTAGCTCTGATGCAGACGTTTGTATTCACATGTCCATATATAGTTTGACTACTGTGCATTTCCTTGGACAGGAGGCTGATTGAAAAGCTGAGATTCCCACTACCCAAGTTTTGGTGTTTTGTGGAAAGAACTGAAGAGAAAGGGTGAGGAGAAAGGGTGAGATAGTCATGAGACTACTGGGGAGAGGGAGCATGTTTTTGATATTTGACTCTTCTGGTCACTGGTAAAGCAAAGCTCTTTCTTCCAGAAATTAAGCAGAAGTTCCTCTGTAGAAACACTCCTCTCCCTCCTGTGAAGCCAATCCAGTTTACAGCAAATACTTTCAAAGGTAAATCATTAAAGTATTGTCTTTGTAAAGAGATGGAAGGCACAGTCATATTCCCTCCTGGGATAGAATTTCCTTGTCTGCTTACAAAGTTCCCAGTGAAAGTATGGATAGGACAAACCTTTCTCCAGTTTCAACCCCTTGGTGATCAACATGACTAGAATAAAACTCCTCAACTCAGAAAGGAACTAGTTTGTTATCAGAACCTTCAGTCTGTCTTTTATTAGCTTTAAATAACAGTAGAAGAGACCTTGCTAGCCATTAACGTTTACTCTCCACTAATTTAGGTTTACTCTAAGATTAACATGTGGCTCTGCTGTTTATCCATACCAAGCTTGTCCCCATGTTAGCCAATGAAATCTGATTATAAGAAATATCAGTGAATAAAGTCTGCTTTGAAGTCTAACAGTATGTAGAGAAAAGATCGATAATACTTTGTTATTTCTTGGCTCAAGCTTGAATCATGTGGTCCAGCAGACTGTGTGGACTCTGTTTACTCTCCACAATATGCAGTTTCTGAAAAATAAACCAGGACTCCTATAGCATTATCAGCAAAGTAGATCAAATTAGATCCAAACATTCCCAAAGAGCAATGGACACTTGGTCCTAGAAATTCAGGTGCTAGCTTTAGAAGGCTTGGAACTGAAATTGTGGGTGTTTCAATGCTCTTATACATTTTCTCAGCTTCATTGGTCGGTGTAATCTCCATCTTCACCAAAAAAACATTAGAATAGATTAGGAAAACAGGGAGATGGTCTTTATGTTGAATGGACAGATCAGATCGTAAGGGAGGAAAAAATACTACCAAGACTGCCTCAGAACTATCCTACTTAGAACTCAATTAAATGTTATTATGAACTCAGCTTTAACAAGACCTTTTAGTTGGTGGTTACGTCTTCAATCTTCTGTTCTGACATTGAAGAGTTTTTCTTCACAGCAACCATATAAGACGGTGGTGATTCTCATTTTATAGAAGTTTCTGTAACAAATGACAGCAAGCTAGGCAATTGTATCAAAACACTTTGGGATTAGGGACTTTGAATTCAGATGCAAGTACGAATCTGAGGGTTCTTTCAAGTTCTTGACATCTGTGACCAGAAATTAAGTGTGATAGCAACATATTCACACATTTACTGCTGATCTCAATCCCAGCTTCTCCAGACTAAAAACCCATCATATAAACCTTTTTCCTCAGTCCTAGAATACTTATCTTTTCCAAAGAAAATAATCTGATTAAAACCCAAGCAGATGTTTAAATTCCGAGGAAATTAGTTTATCAGTATAATTTTGCATTTCTCCTTCAGTTTTATTGAAAGAATAAACGAATAAAGGAAGCACAAAATGAATTAGGAATATATTGAGGACAGCAATTCCTTCCTCTAGTCAATAGATGTATTAGCTGATTGCTTTCTAAATAGTCAGACTGCAGTAATATGGCAGCAAAGCATCGAGATTGCCAAGAAAATTTGATTGGCTCATGAAGAAGCTGCATGACAACTTGTTTATTCTTTGAATCTAGGCAGCAGTCTGGAGCATTGTGTATATTAGTAAAAAAATCCATGTTCTTAAAACTCCTACATTGGTAAATTTCTAAGGCCATATTTGCTTGGTAATTCAAGTAAGTTTAGGATGCAATGGGATTATCCATGTTATTCATTAAGCATATCCAACTGAATGTTTTTCACAGCTGAAGGTTTACAAAATTATGAGCTTTCTTTCCCAAAAATTCCTCATCAGTAATGCACTTCCTGCTACAGACAATAATACATTACATCTCTTCTTCTTTATGAAGGTAGAGCACACATTTTGCCTTTTTGAAAGCCCCATCATAGTCAGACCTTATTCTTCATTTAGCACTAATCACAATTCAAGAGCAATCAAAGGATAAAAGAGAAGCTTCACTTAATCAGCTTTTAGGAGTATGAGTGTAAAGAATAGGTCTGGGAATCCTAGAGAAATATCTTGATGTGAGATTTTTCTTACATCCGACAGGAATAAGTCTTACATATTGGAAAGGGAAATGTTGGTGAGATTGATAGTTCCCCATTAGTTGTAATATATCCAAAACTACCAGGTACACAAAATTGTCATTCCCTTCCTTAACTGCTAGGTTTGGCTTGTTAAGCTACTCATTGGCAGAGTGAACACATGCTCAACAGGTGAAAATAGAGGAAGGTTCAGCTGCTAGGAAAAGCATTTCTTCAAGAGCTTGACCAGTTCTACCCCAAAGAAGAGTTTTAGAAGAGAAACCAACATGTGCAGACACTAAGCAAGAGGATATTTGTTGAGCTCTGCATGGGTTGTCTCTGGTGTGGTTTGGAGATCCAGCCACCAACAGGTGTGCTCAACACCTTCTCATATCCAAAGATTAGTAGTAACTTCAAGACAGCAGTAATAGGGCTTTCTTCCTTCTGTGCTATGTGGCTTTTCTTTCAACATTTCTGTTGAGATCACAACTTCAAAGGAGATGCAAAACCCTCTCAATTTCTGCCTGGAGAGTAATGGAAGTGTTTCAGGGACAAGACTCAAACATTCAAAAACCAAATAGACAAATGAGGTGAGGAACGCGGGCTAAAATTTCCCTGACTGAATGGTTTGCAGACCCTGCAGTGTTAGCTCAAAATACTGGAGCTGGACTGTTGTGAGAGAGAATAGAGAGATGTAACTAGGAAAAAGCGCTGTAGATGGCAGGTCGTAAGAAGGTGTAACAGTTGGCAAATGTCAAACATCTAAAAAACACAAGTTACTTGTCAGTGTGCTTCCTGCACTTTGAACATGTTGAATTTTCCATCACGACTGAATTGTAAAGGAATTATTGAATTTATCTGAGGACAGTTGTCTCTACATGGAAGAAGGAGAAGCCATTATTTTCTGATGAAATACATCTTATTCTATACGCTGAAAGAAACACAAGTCTGGGATTACACCACGAGATAGTCTCAAACTTTGGAAATCAGACAAACTATAAAAATTATTAGGTGGAGTTTCAGAGGTGATTTTGTAGAAAGAAAGCAGCAAAAAGAGCAGCCATTGGGCAGACTTGTTGGGCAAGAACAGACACTCTGTAGTCACAAGTCTGTGTGCTGCTTTAGTCCCCACTTTCAGATCTAGTGAATGGTTTATGAATAGTGATGACAACAAGTATTGTGCAGCTAAGAGTCACCAGAAGAGTCTCCACTGAGGAGGAAAGAAGTTTGGTGCTAGGATACCAGGGCTTTCTTGAGGTGACATTGATGCCATTATACCTGGGGCTGTGCAGCTTTTGAAGTTATTTGTCTTCCTTTGCTATTTCTGTATACACCACTTAGGAGAATTAGCGGTATTATTTCTTGTAATAACCTGTAAGCCTGTGGGTTGCTCTGACTTAATAGTGTTTGTGTATTGCCTATATGTTTTCCAAGATGCAGACTCTTTGAAAAGCCTTAATAAAAGAAACCAAAGCCTCTGATGAGTCACAGCCGATTAGTCATAGGTGGGATTAGCTTCTAAGGGTTGGCTGCCCTCTCGAAGACCTGCTCTTCAAAATTCTCAGCAGTTGTCATGCTTTCTCCCACACTGCCCTCAAGAGTGGGAAGAACTCTAAATATCCACACAGTCACCTTGCTGTCCTCTAAATCCAGCTTTCAAAATGCCTAGAGAAGAAGGAAACAAACTCAATGGGGTGAGTCCGTTGCTGCATTCAAATTTTTATATTTTATTACAGTAAAACTGTAAGTTTTCTTATGCTCTTTCTGTTTATTTCACAATATATTTTGCTTTGACTTGTGTAAGCTTTCTGGGACAAGGACAGTCATATCCATGCAAATTTGTATTTTGCCCAGCAAAACGGTGCAAAAGATAAATTTAAATAGCATCAGGAAAAGCACAATATTAACATGCCACTGTTAAGTTGGGAACACATATGAAAAATATATAATTAAATTTGGATTATGTATAGGAGCTGTATCAAATCTTGCAGTAGATGAAGGATGATCCTCCTTCCCCTGATAATGGCCTTAGCAGCTGTTTGGAATTGGGCAAAAAATTACGAATTCAAATAATGGTTCAAAAGAGCATCATTCATTCAAAAACCATCTGCAGATACTCCAAGAAAGAGGGCTTTGCCAGTGTCATTAGCAGTGCCCAGTCAGATTGGAAAAGAGGCAGATGCTCCACTTCAGATAAGATTGTTTGTCCTTAAATTTCCTTCTAAATTTAAAATTGAGAATGTTTGTCAGTACCTTCTTAAATAGGTACCTGAACATTTCCTAGAGATAGATATCCTTTCAGCTGAAGGATCAGGTAAAATACTTGGTCATAAGCCCACATCTAGTTTGATTAAATATGTCAGCATTCTTTTTAAGAAGTGATGTGGCTTGCACAGAAATTCTAGCCTTAGTAACTATAGAAAGTAGCTATTTATACCAGAAATGCATGGCCACACATATTTCTCCAACAATACTACTGTTCCATCACTATCAAGGAGACCAAAGATTCCCTTGGTGATATTCTTTGATAATCAACCTTATCTAACACGACAAGACTTGGTGAGCTCTGCCTTGGCCATGTACTCAGAAAAAAACCCATGGCATCAAGGAGGTATTGTTCTGATGTCCATTATATGGGATAACACATAAAAACATCATAGCTTTCTCTGCTACATCCCTCAACAAAAGGGAGTGCCTTCAAAAGGAGTCATCTAGTAGCTAGCTACCTGTAAGAGACAGAAAGTTTGACACAAAAGAATGGAAAAAAAGCCCAACTTTCTAACTATAACTATTCAAGCCAAATTTATCATGTTCATGCCAAATGTTGCAAAAATGTCTCCCAAAGGAGGGCACATGTAATGACCCAGAACCTAAGGCAGACATGGATTCCCCAATGGCACAAATCAAAGCAGGTCTTCAAGATCAGTGTTTTTGAAAGACTCAGCCACAACTTTATAACAAAATCACACATGAAGACACTTAAATGTTGTTGGCATGCAAGTGTTCTGATGTCCAACAACTAAGCCTTTAATCATAAACACATCTATTGACATTTGATCTAATTTCTTTCAGGAAGTTATTGTGAAAAGTGTTGGAAAAGCATTCAAAATCTGAGTTCTACCTGTTGAAATTAAGACAGAAACTAACTGAGAAGGTATACAGTAAATGCCATTGCCTCTGAAAGGGATTTCTTCAGTAACAGATGAAAAACTTTATGAAACAGAATTAAAATTAAGAGAAAGCAATAACATTTCGAGGCCTAAATGGTTTTCAGGCGGCAATGTATTTCACTGTCCAGGAATCAAATTTATAATTACAGCAAATTATGGGAGAAATAAGTAAAAATTCAGGATAGAGCCATTTTAAAAAATCTTCGGTAAAAGGACCCTAAAGGCAGTGTTAGCACATTTATTCAATATATGCTGATCACAGTCATGATTCCTAACAACATTAAAGGGTGCTAATCCCCAAGACAAAGGGTGATGAAAAAATAAAATACATTAATAGAGGCCAATCACCACTAAATAGATAGTGCTGTAAATGGTTGCATGGATACATTCTATTAGCTTAGCAAAAACAGGCGCCATTAACTTTTGACAAAGAGGGATTATATTGCTCTCCAGCTGTTCAGAGAATAAAGATCTTGCAGCTCACTATGTAACATGCCAAGAAAAAAACAAAAGTTATTGGTTGTGTTGTTTTTGACTTATTAATATATGAATGTCTCTCCTGGCTGTTAGAAAGGAAAGGTTTTGGCCAACACGTAATCAATGTCATTGAAAATGCTTATCAAAATGTTGTAACTGCTCTAGAATGATGAAAGGAGTGTACAGAATTAGTATAACTCAAGGCTGGGGTCAAATAAGGAGAGCCAGTATCACTGTTTTTCCATCTGACAACTGATCTGCAATCTTTAACAAGAAAATGGTGGCAGTGACCACAGATCTCAGATTATTTGTTTTTATTGAGCTAATCATTGGAAGGTTTGAATTATACCATGATAACTATTGTTTCTTCCTGCTACTTGACTGGCCTGAAGATTCATATTAAAAGAGCTACAGGTTTTACATTAAGCCCATTCACAGGTCATTTACAACCAGTGACTGTGAGGTTTAGAATGTAGGCACTGAAGGCTTGAATATTAAGAGTTCAAGGAAAGTCTGGAAAATACATGAGACTCTGGTTGACCCTCAACTGAAACAAGTCAACTTGGAAAACATTGAGAGCTGCTTGATGAAAACAGAAAGATACTCCTGAAATTGCTGGGGAAGGTTTTGCTGTTTCATTCATTCACAAGCCCAAGACTAGCTCATCTGGCTGGTCATTCAGATGCAAAAGACATATCTCTTCATCACTCATCACTAGTAATTAAGAAACAGTAAAGACATCATCTCCCTTCTTGGACACAAAACAATTTCTGTATGTCACCAGTAGAGATGGAGAGCCCCTAAATTTACTCATAATGTGAAAGCTGCTGCTCACATGTGTCAGCCTGTTCTGGTGACACTATGATCCATCAAACTTCTTAGGGGAAAGATGAGATTCCAGAAAAATACAGAGAAGTTATTTCTGACTCTTGGAGACATAGGCAAGAAGAGATGTTTTATTTATGACCCCAAAGCAGTACTAGAAATCTCCAAATCACCAGTATTGTTAGTTGTTTTTAACTTTGCTCTTTTCATCTTATTATCTTGTATTTCTAAATGCATTCTTCACTTTCCTGTTTTTATTTTGCTTAATTTTGGAATTTAACACATCCTGATCAACTTTTTACTGTTTTTCTGATTACTGCTTATACCTTCAGCCTTAGTGACATCTTAATTTTGTTTTCTTTCAGAATTAATGAAATATAGTAAGTTAACCTTGTTTTTTATGTTTCCAGATAGTAAAAAAGTTTGGATCATTAGACAACAGTATTGATGCCTAACAACACAACTGTGGAGAAGCATCCCCAGGAATCTTGCCACAGCTGAAGGGAAAGTCAAGCCGGGTATTGATATCCATTTTTAACAAAAAAAAGAAGCTTCTTTACTTTTTTAAAAAAAAAAAAACAACAGGAAGGGACCAAGCAAAAAGCAAGACATCAACTTTTGCATCTGATGGTTCCCTCTTACTCAAGAGGGCTTTGTGTCAATCTATTTTACATTTCCAACTTTTCTATGATCTACTGTATATGAAGTGGCTCTTCTCTCCCCCAAGACTTTTTCCAGAAAGGCAAAGTCCAGACCTGTTAGGACTTTTTCCATAAATTTCCATAGCATCTATTTAAAACAGGTGCATTCAGAGACTGGATTTTACAGCTTTACTTCTTCTAAACAGCTTTAGTTCCTCTGAACAAGAGCTACAGCAAGAAAGAAAAGAGAACCCAGAATGTGTGTTCAAGAACAGCGTAGAAGTGAAGGGGACCCTTCAAATTCTATTTAAGACTTCCTAAGCCACAAGAGAAGTAACCAGGGATGGAAATACAACCCATATATCTCTACCTATGAGATCCATTATCCAGCTTCATTCTGTTTCTGCCTCTCATTTAAAATGCAAGCCCCAAAGATGGTTTACCTGAACAAAGGGATAGATCAATAAATAATAGCACTGAGACTGGATGGCTGCTCACAGAAGCCTTGATATAATTAGTATTTCTTCTCTGTTACTTTGACTGCAGACAACCCAAGGGGAACTTACTTAGATCAATATCCATGAAAGCAATAGCGGTTTTGAGCTGTAAGGGTATTGCTCTGGGATTACCTCTTTTTTCTTTCACTTACAGAAGTTTGTAAGTCCACATACAGGAGGAGCGAACAGTGTTAGAAGTCTGAGTGGAGAAAACAATCTGATTTACCAAGAACAGTTGCTGGAGGTTATGGTTGGACTATGGGACATAGATGAAACAGACTCAACAGTGTATCTGAAGTGAGAGGAAGGACTTTCAAGTCCTGAAGGCTCCATCCACCAGGTGAGGACCAAAAAGTCTTTCTCTCATGTAGTTTTTGATTGCTCCCCGCTCAGCCCTGCTGTTCATGACGTGAGGAACTAAGAAAACCTACAGCTACTGCCTGTGCTTTTATCTAAGAACAGAACAGGAACCTACACCTTCACGGGAGTCTTCCCATCAAAAAAATCCATACCACTGGTCTCTAAAAGTCTCTTAGGGGTACTATGTTATGTGTTTGAAGATGTTAGCAGAACAGTTACTGAAGATCTAGAGGTTTCCATTCTAGTCTGTACTTCTGTGTAAGAAACTGCCTTCCTGACCCAAGAGAACTCTATGTGGATTTCAAAGTATTATATACAGTGATCTACTTAATCTGCAAAATGAACTTAGAGAAAATTCATCTGCTATAATCAGGTCTGTGAGATACAGAATAATTGATTTGAGTTTGTTTTAATAGACATAGATATTCTAGAATGGATGTTGAAGTATGTAATGAGTAATATTGAAGTTCTGACTGCAACTGAAAATAAAGGAACAAGCTGCTGGATTTCAGCAGTTGTTCTCTCAAGATCAAGGAGAATCAAATCAAACTGGAGGAGACTTTCAGAAGGTTTGGAAGGAGGCAGATGGAATGAAAACTTCACCATGGGAAGAAACAAAATAAATTTTTTATTGAGCTCAATGGAAGATCTGATTGCCATCCATAAATTCATTGGGCTAGATTTGAAATCACTAGTGAAATTAAGATGGGGTGGGAACAAGAACAAACATGACCAGTAATATATTTGAGTTGCAAATTAGGAATTTTTTTACCATTTCAGAGAAATGAAGTTCTGGAACAGCACCCCATTAGGATTTGAAAAAGCAATTAGTTTGCAAAAGATAATAAGCTAGTAAGTCTCACAGATCCCACAAGAACTGTGGAAGATAAGCATAACATTCAAAATTATCTGAACAAATTAAAGATATGGTCTGAAATAAATAGGATGCAGTTCAATGCAAGAAATCACAAGCTACTACTTTTAACTGGGAATAATTAAGTGCGTGGGAAAAAGATGAAAAATGCCTTGCTACAAAGTCCTGTAGAAAATGTACATGGAAAGTAGAGTGGGTAAAAGAACGCATGAGTCAGCCTTACCAGGAGGACAGACTTCTTACTGGGATGCCTACAACACTGCTACCACTGTAAGGTATGTGAAGAAAAGCATTCTGATCTTATCAAACACTTAAAATGTCTCAGTAACCTGTTCAGAAACCGTAACTGCAGAAATACATGGATAATTCAAAGTCAAAAGAGGGAATAGGAATGATGAAAATTTCGGAAAATAGAGCTTCTAAATAAAAAGCCAGAGGAACTCAATGCAGTTTATTTTTAGGGAAAACAGCATTGTTTGAAATAAATATAGACAATGAAGATTTGAAAAACATGATTCATCTTTTTATATTATTATTATTAAGTTAGGCATCCTGTTGTTATTAATTTTTTATTAAGCAAATATTTTAGAAAAATCTCAAAACAAAGGAGCAATATTTCGTAACAAAATTTTACAGAGGGTGAGTATATATTTTAGACTCTGCCCATGATGCAAATAAGACACACTGAAAGAGTCATATCTGGAGTAATGAATCAAAATTCATACATATCAAAATTAGCATAAAATTGATAGCTGATAGATTCCCAGAAACTGAACAGTCATTGTTAATGAAAACGTGGTTTGGTAACAAAAAACCATTAAATATTTCCCATTTCTGAAGCTGGTCTACAAATAGATGCATCCCTGGAGCTCTTGTAGACATTTCTACACAGTAACAAGTAGTTATCTAGCTTGTCCTGCCATTTCTAATTAATCATATGATGTAATGTACTTAAGAAGTTCAATAGCATGCTGATTAATTACCACAAAATGGAAACTCTGTGTGTAATTGATCTCTAAGTTCCTATGTTAATTGCAAGCCTGCCACTTGAGGGTGTTATAAATGTTCGTTTCTAGTGTAATATCTCATACAGGTTTTCCATTTGGATATTTCAGCACTGTTCATTATCATGGTATTCAAGTGTACAAGGAGAAACTTATTTGAAAAGTTATGATACCGTTAGGAGGGGAATTGGGCACTGAAATAACTCTGAAGTGACTCCATATAAAAAAATGATGTTGTTAACATATCATTTTCTGACCAAGGAAAAGCCTGGAAGTTAATCACTGATAACAGGAGCAAATTTGACATTAGAAAAATAACAAGAAGTGCTGTTTTTCAGTACACAACATTAAATATGTGAATCTTTTCACTGTTACTCTTTCTGCTTTAATTTGTCAAGCAAGCAGGTTGCTGGGAAAAAAATCCAGTATTAGAGTAAAACAGAACAAAGATGAGATTAACTCATGTGTAGATGATGTCATATCTTGGACCTTCCCCAGTCTCCATTTTGTACTCAAAACGTAAGCACAACTTTAGTTGTTCTGGGAAGAGATGTGACCACCTCTGGGGTAATTCTGCCTCGACTGAAAGCTCTGTAATTTGTGTCACAGTTGGCATTAGGGAGAGCAGAGCACTGGGACTTTACTACGTTGCTTTGCTCAGTGTGAAAGTAGCAGAGGTGATTTAAATGGAAAAAAAGGAATTTAGTCCAAGTTCTGGGAACTAAGTACTTATACAGAATACCAAGAGGATGACAGATAATAGGATTAGAATGACTCAGCATGGTACACCTTATTAAAACTTAATATTCCACCCACATAAAAACAGCTCTTTCAGTGGGTGTCCAGAACTCTTGTACCATTAGAGATCAAACAACTTTTTGTGTGTTTTCTGTAAAACATTTGGGGTTTAGGTCTAGATGGTCAAAATAAAAATAAAAATATAAAAAAATAGAAACATAAACATAAAAATAAAAATATAAATTAAAAAGTAACATTTTGGGGATTTACCAATTGCTTTCTTTTTTGTGTGTCTGTTTTTTGCATTTATTGGAAAGAGTCTTCACTAGCCTGTACAAATATGCTCAAAACTTTAAGAANTCGTTTGTTTGTTTCTTTTCGTTTTTTGGGGGGTTTTAGGAGGAAATAGTTCATAGAACACCAAAAGATGATTCAAGGAGTATTATTAGAACATTCAGTTCTTGAGTCTATAATCTTTTCCTTGCTGAGGGCTATAGAGGTCTTTCAAACATATTTGGTGGGTCTCGTAAATATACACTTTAGTGTTATCTATAACAAAGAGAAAAAGTTCACATGGCTGCAGGCTATAAGAAATGATGTCTTAGATTTATCTGGACTCCTCTTACATGTTTATTCATGGCTGGTGTCTCCTAAGAAGGGTACTATGTTAACCACATTTCTGTACTAAAGGTTTATTTCCAATGGGGACTTTTTTTCCCTTTTTCAATTATATAAGATAATTCTATATAAAATAAATACATAAGCTGAAAAAAACAAAAGTACAATGATAGTGAAGCAAATCAAACAGTCTGAGGAGGGTCAAAGTATCTACTTTACTGGAGAGTTTAGAAAACACTTGGCAAGCACATCAGAAGTAGATCCAGCTCTTCCCGCTTTTGCCTTGAAGTGACAGCAGGCCAAGATGACCACCCAGTGTTTCTTCAGACTTTATGTGTGTTTGGAAAAAAAGAGGCATGAGAGCACTAAATAAAAGATACTGAATGTCCTAATCCAGCATGTCATGTACTCATTGGTATTAGAGAGTTGATCTGGGATCCCAGGGCAATACAAACAATAATCCATTGAGCTGGAAGCATTCATTTATATTATTCTGGAGTCAGCTTTTCCAGAAAGGCAGTTTTGAATTTAAAACTCTCCATTTATTATTCCCTTTGAAAGCAGCATGTACTCATCTGTGCTGTGGGGCCAGGATGCTGCAGACTTGGACACCAAAGTCAGCTGTAGGGCCCTACCAACCACAAACCTTCATTGCTTTGATGAACGTGGGTCCAGGTGACGTTCTTCTCTCTGATAGTCCAAACATGGAGATGTGGATGGGAATAGTGTGTCCTCATCCTGAGACAGTGAGCTCTGCTCTGGGCCTCTGCACATAGGAAGTGAAAAATTCACAAGGAGTGAAAAATCCACAAATTCCTGATCATCTACAACATAAGAAGATCAAAATTTAGGCAAAATGTCATCCAAGACCACTATGATCAAGGCAGAGCTTGTAGGCTTTTGAAAACCCATATGTGCATAAGTGGATATTTTCCCTTTAGTACCTGTAGTAAGAACTCAAATGTCTAAGATGAAAAGGGACTGTATCTATTTATTATAATGTCAGGCACATTAACACTTCCAGAAATTATGTTCATTTTTTTCCCTGAGATTGACCTCCTTGAAATGAAGTGAAATATTCAATGTGAGTCAAACCCTTCACTTCCAGTTACAGCTCTTGAAGCATCATCCTTTCTTGCTGCATGTTCAACATGAACCCATACTCATTCTTTCCCAATAAGATTTCTTAGGACACCCAATAATATGATCATTTTATATATGTAATCAAAAGACATTAAATACATCACCCTAAAATATATTTGTAAAAGCTTGATCTTATTCTGTTTAAAGCAGTGCTTACTTATGTAAGTAATCCTAATTTTAAGAAAGGAGAGGTATCAGAAGTGCAAGCCAAGCATTCAATGGAGGTTTTATTGGGAAGATACTCCTGAAACAAAATTTTTGATCAGATGTCCATATTCTGCAGAAAAAAGTTCACTGTTTCACTGAGACAGCAAGAACTAAGGCATGTCAAAATCCTGAAATCACTACCCATGTACTCAAGGCATAGCCAACATGCTTTCCTTGATAAGTCCTGCTTGTACACGCTCTGTTGAAGAACATACCTAATAGAAAGATAGGAAAAGAAAATGATCCAGACATGAACTAACTCATGTTTAGGATGACACAGGAAAAAAGCCCATAGCAATCTGGTTTCTCCTCATGATTAAAAACTCTGCAAAAATATTGATAATTACCCACTTTGAATTCACCTCTTGAACCTGCTCCTGTAGAGCTCTACTGAGACTGTTCCCCACCTCTTCATCTTTCTGGCCATGGGAGCAATTGCAGCTTTTTATGGTTCAGCCCCATCAGAGAAGCTGCTGCCCCTGAATGTTCTGGAAAGCCTTCTCACCTTTACTCTTGCCAGCTCAGCCCCTGCACTAAGCAGAAGGTCACCATCATTTTATCAGTGTCATTTCAAGTTCTTACCTTTCTTTTACATTGTGTCTTTTCTCTGAAAGAGAAGGGTGTTTCTGGCTACTAAATCAGGATTTCTGGATCGGGAAAGGCTCATGTAAACCGTTACCACTCCATTATCTAATGCAGGGATAAGAAAAACACATAGATGGAGGTGGATATTGCAGGGTGGGAGCTGAGACATATATTTAAGATTCAGTGGGAGCAAGGAGGAGATGCTGCACCAAAACACAACATCACAGATAACGCCAATGGGAGGTGTGAAACACCTCAACTCTAAAATGTAATATCTCCTGACCTCGTTTGATTTCTACTAGAAAATTTCTAATTTAGAAGGAAAACTATCATCTGAAGCATGTGTTTGAAAGGCTGTCAAATCCTTTAGTGTCACTGACTTTCCAGCATCCTGTCAATCATAATGCCCTTGAGCTGTGAATTGTTTGGAGTTTCTTTTTCAATAACAGGAACATTTTCTCTGATTTTGTCTATTCAACATACGCAGAGGAGTCTGATATGAAGAAATATGAGTTCTTGCCAGATAGCAGCTATGTTGTCACATTTTGCCAGGATCTTGGGAGAAGGGGATGGAAAGTCACAGCATATTTGTTTGTATAGATCAAACTGTGTAATTGTAATTATTAGGATGCATTTTGCCATTGTTTTTCTGTCCCACAGAAATAGGTAATGGCATAGTCAGATTTCTTCAAGAGTTCTTGAGAGCTCTGGATATTGACACAGTTTTTCCCAGTTTGGGCTTTGCAGTTGTGCATATTCTTTTTACTGGTGTGTAATTAAAAGGATAAAAATCCACTTCACTGGGGCAGATGCACTTGCTCATTTAGAGAAGCACACAGCTAGGTCAAGCCTTCCTGACCTCTCTGATAGTGGGACATTATTAAGTCATTTCCCTTAAACATCTGTAGTTCCTCCATAGGGCAAACACTTCCACATTTTGCAGTAGGACAATCTCCTTTTTGTTTTAACTGAAAGTCTTCTGCCAACTCTTCTTCATGAGACCTGGAAAAGGATAATGTTTCATGGCTATCAAACACAGCTGTCCCTTGAATCTTTGTAGGCATTTCAGGAGACCAAAACCTGTTGATGTTCTCATCATGTCTTCAGCTATGCATGCACAGTGGAAAAACTCCAGAAGTGTATTGCAAGAGCTATGCAGGCTACAAAGTAATTCCACATTCAAACATTTCTGATCTCCAGGCAGTGGGGATAAGCAACTCTACTCGCTGAGCAAGGATGTTCTGCTGGTGAATCCCAAAACCCAGAGAAGGTATTTGAAATATATTTTGCAGAATAACCTCACCTCAAAGAAAGTTTTGAGTCATTCAAACATGCCACAGGAGCAATAAGATGAAATTTCATGAATGGAGTTTGACAAAATATGTTTTCTCCAAAGACTGGAGCTACATTTGAGATATATGCAAGGCTGTGCTCTGGGCAGATAACAAAAATCTTCCATTAAGAAAAACCACGGTTCTTAAAGAAAGGTTTCCAAGGGTTTATCTAAGTGGTATTCTGAGGGTTCAATCTGGCAGTTGGTTCAGCCAACAAGTAGTGGTGCAAACAGTCCTAGACTGAGAACTTCTACCTCTTGATAAGAGTTATTAGTGGAGGCTCTGCAATGTATCTGTACTTATATGGCTTCCACCTATCAGACTAATTCTGACTTCTCATTCCATATTTTCTCCCAGACCCAAAATATTCCATTTTCTTTTAAAGACTTGAATATCTGCAATTAGTCTCAAAAAAATTCCTTGAAATTCAAAATTATTCAAGGAAGAAAGAGAATAGCTTTTACAGGGGAGTTAATGAAAAAATAAACAGTTTTCATTTTTTTTCTTTCATAGAATCAACTTATTTTTAAATTTTGAACTCTCAGTATTCCCTTCCCACTTACTTATTTTTAGACCACAAATTTTCTAACATTAATTGAAACTCTGGTTCAATGGAATAAACACAGAATGACTGAGATTGGAAGAGATGTCTGGAGGTCATCTGGTCCAACCGTCCTGCTCAAGCAGGGCCACCTAGAGCCCATTGCTCAGGACAGATTTTTAATATCTCCAAGGATGGAGACTCCACAACATTCCTGGGCAAATTACACTCGTGCTTTGCCACCCTCACAGTCATAAAGTGATTCCTGATATTCAGAGGGACCTTCTTGTGTTTTGGTTTGTGCCTGTTACCCCTTCTCTTGTCACTGGCCACCAAAAAAAAGAGGCTTCATCCTAAAGCTATCTTTCAAACTATAATGTAACTAAAGTTCAATCCCAAAGAAAGATGAGTTAAAACTAATATAATCTGCAGTAATTTATTTTTTTCCACTTTTGTTTCTGTAATTGGTCAGTGCTGTTCGGAACAGCAAAGATATTTCTATTGCTCTGGTGTCACCATCTTTCTTAAAGTACACACCATAATACCATATTTTTGACTTCTGAAGGAATGAGACATTTCCTGTATTTTCATTATCTTCATATTTGTAAGTTTGTCAAGTTATACAAGCCACACATATTATTTTTCAAGTTATTAATTTAGGTTTAAATTAAACCTGAATTTTTACTTTAAAATCCCTCCCAACACAAAATGTATTCTGTTTTTGACTAAGTTTCAGTTGTTCTTGTTTTTCTTTCCATATATATTACTGAGATTTCCAGACATGTTCCCTTTTCTTTTAAACAATTTCCACTATGACAGGTAATAAGTTATGTCCTAGGATCACTGCCTTCCCAACACTCAGCAATCAATCTGCATTTCTAATGCACTCAGCACAATATCCAAATGCCAGCAAGGCATTTAACCTTGTCATTTTACCTTAAATTAGGTATTCAAATGTTTTCTCTTTGTTTTTTATTATTTTGATTTATTAGTGAAACCTTCTGGTTGCAAGTTACCATTTCCAGGTTTGGCTCTGAAGCAGTTTTAAAAGTATCTGAGGTGCAAAAGGGAATATTCTGTCACAGTAAGAGTTTGCTGGAGATTATTCTTGTGCCAAATTAATTGGTATTTGGGCCAGATCTGATTTAAAAGGTTCACTTAATTATTTTAGAGGTGCATTTAAAAGCCTCTCATTCATTTAATTTATTTTATTGTTTGAGAAGATACATTACAGGTTATCTAACCCTTTGGCTAGATCCATAAGGAGATAAAACGATCTGTTACCACCTACAAAATCCTGACAGACACAGGATTGACAGGCATTCAGTGAACCTGCGGTGAGTGCCTGTCAGTCAAAGCAATCACAAATTCTTGAATGACACGAGGAACAAGTCTTTTTCCTTTCTGTTTTCTTCTTTTTCTTAATTTTGTAATCTCATATGCAAATAACTGTATTACGCACAAGATTATATTTCTCCTTGACAAAAGAGATTTGTAGATATCTTTTACCCAGGTTTTCAGTAGGATGCTGTTAATAAGAAACTGGCCAATTGTCATATCAGCTCCTCTTCCTCATTAGTCATCAGTCTTTACGTTTGTTTATGCTGTAAATTTTTGTACAATGCTTCTCTTACAGAAGATCTTTTATAAGTCTATTACAAGACCAAGTTTTTCCACACAGAGAGGCCATTTCATCTTTCCCATTGAAGAACTGTATCAGGAGATAATTCTGTCCTATAGTGTTATGTGTCTCCTTAGAGCCTAACAAGATAATTGGCATAATTACCCTTATATTGATTTGGTTTAAATTCCTTATAATTCAAACAGGATGTTGAGTCTTTCTGTCTAAACCTTGAGCATCGTTCTATAAAGTTACAGAGAGTAGCAAGTTTTGCCCATTTTCATAGAGTTCAGGTATCTCTGGTGAAGAACTTGGACTCTGAAGCAATATAGTCTATATCACAAAAAAAAAAAAAAAGACTGAAGGCATACACATGAAGATGGTTACCTGCATCATGCAAGTGCTTTTCTCCCCAACCTTGAAGGCTTTGCTAAACTCAAGAGGATCAAATCATAATTTCACTGAAATCACTTGAAACTTGGCATGACCTAAGCCCAAGGTTTCTCACTTGTGCTTGAAAGAATGGACAAGTATTTTCTTTTTATACTTTTTCTTTTATATCCCTAAGCCGCATAATACGCCCATCAAGATGTTCTCAGGAGAGACATAACTTGCAGAGATGTGAATGGAATTTCCAGAAATATTCACAAGAGTGTTGACTCTGCCTTGTTTTGAAGGTACAAAGGTACACCAAAAAGTACAGGCTTAATCTGAATATATGCAGCTTCCTTGCCAAAAACTGCCCAGTAAGTTCTTTTGGCAAAGGGGCATCATTTTCTTAAGTGGTTGGTACAGCACACAGCACTATGAAACTTTTCTTTATTGCTAACCAACATGACTTACCACATAAATATGGAAGTGAAAACACAGGGAAAGACTATATCTGGTTTTATTTTACCCAGGGAACCTCTGGTTTCCTAGTTTAGCAAATGTCACTGTCTAAAATCTCCCAGTTTCACTTGACAGCAACATCCACACTTTATTTTAGAAAATCCTGACAGATTCAGTAATATTGGTATCTGAAAGTGAGCCAAAACCAAAAGTCTACAGCACAATTGGAGGCTATATAAGCCACACAGGATATGGAGGCATTTGAAACCATTTAAAAAGTAGGCAAACTATTGCCTTTCCTGAAATCCATGTCTATATATTACTTACTTTCAGGACAGCTACCACCTGACTTTCAACAGGCTACTTTGGACAGCCTTCACAATGGGCCTTCACAAAGCCTAAGAAGGGAAGTTTGGTCTCCTCCATCACTGCTGTACACATATTTCTGACTATTGGAACCCACTCCTACAGTAGATGTATTCCAACCAGAGTTTCTGCTAGGCTGAGTAGAACAGGCTCATCTATGGCTTTCTATCCAGCTGTACTTGTGGCAAAGGAAATTAGGACTTTGGTTGGGTCCTTGATAGCCTTCATAATAACCTCTTTCTGCTAGTTCTCTGTGTGTGCAAACAAACCTATTGCACAGAGAATCTTGACATGGAAATCTCTAGTTAGTGTGCCTGTCCCCAGAATGTTATGTCTCTTGTCAGAGTAAGAAAGAATTGCTTCATGAGCCTTCATCATTTGTTTCCATGCTGCAGCAATGGCACCATTATTTCATCCAGAGTATTGCTTGCTGAAAAAAATCGAAAATCTTCTCTGACAACTATCAAGATCCAGCCTTTGTGTCAGTCATAGTGTGGCCAGCAGGGCTATGGCAGTGATTTGTCCTCCTGTCCTCAGCACTGGTGAGACCCCACCTCCAATCCTGGGTTCAGTTTTGGGCACCTCACTACAAGAAGGACATTGAGGGGCTGGAGAATGTCCAGAGAAGGGCAACAGAGCTGGGGAAGGGTCTGGAACACAGATCTGATGAGGAGCAGCTGAGGGAGCTGGGGGTGCTCAGCCTGGAGAGAAGGAGGCTGTGGGGAGACCTTCTGCTCTCTGCAACTCCCTGACAGGAGGTTGGAGCAAAGTCGGGGTCGGTCTCTGCTCCCAAGGAAAGAGTGATAGGACAAGAGGAAATGGCCTCAAGTTGTGCCAAGGGAGGTTTAGGTTGGATATTAGGAATAATTTCTTCCCTGAAAGGGCTGACAGGCCCTGGCACAGGCTGCCCAGGGCAGTGGAGGGGACACCATCCTTGGAGGGACTTAAAAAACCTGCTGTGCTAGGTCAGCTTCAGGGCTCTGAGCAACTGTACACTACAGGAACTGGTATTCATTTTCACCCTCCCAGTTCTTCCTTGGTCTCAACACATCCCCACATCCCTTTCCTTCACTGAGTGTCTGTAATTAAAATACTGAGTAAACACTCTTCATCATCCAGGCATTTCTTGTGCTATGTGAGGCCACTGGGCTTCATTGCTGCTTTTCTCTTGTTCTTCCCCATTCTGACATGCTTGATTTTATTCACAATTCTTTTTCCTGGAACAGGGAATAGAAAGGGATGACTTTTTTTTGATATGGGCATTTTTACATCCATCTAATATTTTCAGTAATTTCCAACAGACTCCTCCTCTAAAGAATATGCATACATGTTGTGTGTATTTACCCAGAGTATTTCCTTCTGCCATGATTTGCATAAGTCAAAGACCCTCATTTGAAAAACATCTGTAGGCAAGGGTTCTACCACAGAGAGACGAGATCATCAGAGAGATTAGATTCAAGGAGAACAAAGTGAATCAAAAAAGTGTTTGAAAGCAAGGGCAGAATATATGTGTGAACAAACAAAAAATCCATATAGCTAACAGCATGCTCAGGTTATTAGTCACTTATGTCTACAGCAGCATTTGTGAAAAAAAAAATCATCATATTTCTCCAAACTTTTTCTCCCTCTTTAAATCCCAGTCACACGCACTTTTGCTGTGCAACAAGATTCATTATTCACTGCATTGCCATTGCTTGTTGTTCACTGTATTCTGACCTTTTCTTTTAATTCAAGGAAATTCCCTCTGCAGACTAGAAAAAAAGTCCCTGTTCTAGCAGATGACTCATTTCTTTGCTGCCACATCAGCTTCCATACCATATTTAACTTTGAAATATTACTTGAGCAGAGGAAGATAAAAGAAAGAAAGAGGTGGATAAAAAGGTCATTAGTAACTAATCTCCAAGGAAGCAACAGGTGAATGTCATGAGTCTAAAATAAAAAAGGGATATAAAAAGGGTCACTGATGAAAGTTGAAAGGGTTAGTAGTAAGAAATGACTGGTCACATCTGGGGGAGATCACAAAGTACAAAAACAACATGAATGTGTTTAATGGAGAGAACTAGTGAGGTGACCGACAGTAACAACTTTCTCCCAAGTCTAAAGAGATCAATGCCTAACTCAAACCCTTTGGACAGAACAAATCTAAGTGATACTTAGGAGGAAGATTATAAAACTCCACCAGAAGCCTAACATGAAATGTACCAAGTGCAATGAAAATATGGAGATCAACACTAAAAACTCTTATTATACAAAGCCTTTCCAATATGTGAGAAACAAATCTCTCCTCCTCCTCTTTTCAGTTATTGTCCATCTGACCACTATCTGGAAATTCATGAAAGATGGAGGAGCTTCTGGAAGCAAGGAAATAACCCTGAGTGTTGATCAGAACTATACGTCACTGGCACTGGAGAGAGAAAGAAGACATTTTGGTTCCTGAGACTAGACTTCTATTTCTTTCTTATTTGCAAGAATCTGTGTGTGGAGAAAGGAAGAAGTTTGTCTGTTGGATGTAGGCTCTATTGTACCAAACTCAGACAAACATAAAATCATAGAATCATTAGGTTGGAAATGACCCTTAATATCATTGAGTCCAACAGTTAACCCAGCACTGCCAATGTCACCACTAAACCATGTTCCTCAGCACCACATCTACACAGCTTTTAAATACCTCCAGAGATGGTGACTTCACCACTTCCCTGGACACCAAACGTTCCCCCTCTTAGTGATTGTTCAGTGGCTATATTTTATTTATTAAAACAAAAAAAAAATAGCATACATCATGCTTCCTGAAGCTGACATTGGAGATCCATTATAGCTCAATCTCCAAACAGAGCAAGTCTTAGAAAAAAAAGTTTCCATGTCAAAAACCTACTTTACAATGTTTTAAACTGTTTGCCTGCTGAGATTTGCAGACACCACAAGAATAGGTACAATGTATACATTAATATCTAGATTTACTGCACCATATTCCAAAATAGTAAGTTAAAGCTCATTAACTGCATAGGCAAATGAGATGAGTCCCAACAGCTCTGACTTGACTGAAGTCTGCTATCTGTAAACATAGAGCCTTACTTCATCAGGAAATTGTTTGTCTAATACAAAAATAAAGTCAAGATAATTACGTTTGAATGGAACTGAACATGGGAAAGGAGGAGAGATCATAGAATGGTTCGTGTTGGAAGGGCCCCTAAAGATCATTTAGTTCCAATCCCCTGCCATGGGCAGGGACACCTCCCACTACACCAGGTTGCTCCAAGCCCCATCCAACCAGGCCTTCAACACTGCCAGGGAGGGGCAGCCACAGCTTCAACAACATTACTCTGGAAATCTCAGTCTGGATAACCAATATCACACACACACACAACATCAGAAACAGCAAGATAACCTCTTTTAAAATTCTTTTAAAATACATCAAACTTGGAACACAAGGCAAAGGGGGTGAGTACATCCAGGACTGCTTAGACCTACCACAGTCTGTACAAAAAATCAAAGGGACCAAAGTATTTTTCCAGCTGAACAAAATACAACCAGCTGAAACAGAAAACATCATCAGGGACAATATCCACTATGTCAGATATCACTGCAGGTCTTTTTCTGGACTTCATTGTCTTTGGGAACAGGTCAACATAGCTTTGACATTTGGTCAGATCAAAAACACAGTAATGGGTAACCTTTCAGAGTTTAGCTCCCATTTGTTACCTTGAATGGCTTCTTCTGTTTCTGTTTATCTCTTCTCCTTCCATTTTTGTCTTGTAAACCTTCCAGTTTCTGTTGTTTCAAAAGAGTTCTACTTAATTAACTAATGTTTGCAAAGAAGAGGATGTCGTAAGTGCTATTATAACTCTTTGGCAAAAATGCCTGATTGAGATTCAAAGCACAGCCCGAACAGCTGTCAGAGAAATCTCTTGTACTGTCTATGTCTTAACAATGCAAATGGTGCCACTGGATACAAATTCATCATCAATTAGTTCTTTCTTGAGCTCACAAAATAAACTCTAAAAATTGTCTCAAAATTATTTTCTGCATCTATTCTCTGTCACCAGATCCATTCAGTAAAGTCCAGTATACGGTTTCCTTGTATAGTTTTCATCCATTTAGGGCAAGCAGCTAGCCAAAGTAAGTGTAATCAGATCAATAATTAATTTAGCAGCTACTTGTTGTTGTAAACGCTTTCCTGTTAGAGCAATCATTCTGGGCCAGGCTTTTTCACTGGTAGACAAAGAATCTGCTGGGCCAAAACCTCAAGTGGATATAAAGTCATTGTCTCCCGTTGAGTTCAGACTCATACCAACTGATGCCAGCAGAAGAACCAGTATTAATTAAAAAACAGAAAAACTTGCATCGTTTTGTTGGATAATAAAAATTTCGTTTTTTCCCTTTTTTTTTTCCCCTTATTACTTAAAAATTTATTGATTCAGTACATTATTAACACAATTTTCAATTTTTTTCCTGCAACTGACCCGTGTTGAAATCCCAAAGCTAATCTGCTGAGAAGTTCTGACTGACATACTTTTGTCTTGGTTTCTTTTTTAAATTGCTGTGAATAGAAGAAAAGGACACAGCTTGAAGAATTTGAACTGGTACAGGACCAATGAAATAATAACCCTTATTCCAACCCTGAAAGACCTCTTCAGAAGAAAAGTTAATCTTTATAGGATGCAACCATCACCTATGACCTTGAATTAAATTAGCCCTTTTTACATGGGAAGCTTATTCCTTAGGCTCAGTCATTTCAAGCTGTCTGTACATTTATTTGCAATAACACCTGGAGTCTTCAGTCAAGTTCCCATTATATTTTTAAGTGCTGTAGCACCATATACTAAAGAATAAAAGTATATGTGAGGCTGCAGAATGATTTCAGGATAATGCATTTAAGAATAATCAGTGAATGTCTATATTAAAAGCAAATTACTTTTATGAAGGCTATGCATAGACATATCTAAATACCTAACCAACACTAGTGATGAGGTTCCCCTCTCTCTTTAAAATAATTTTCTAATGTTGTAATTGTACTGTTTTTCTTACCCTCTGCCATGCACACATTAACCAACTTAGAATCACTAAATTCTAGGCTCTCTACAACCATTTCCTTGATGAAAAGACCTGGGAAGTTACTCAGTTCTGATTGTACCATGCTGTCTTTATGCTCTAAAAATTGGCAGATTCAAAAGGGCCAGTTCACTGAAGTTAAAATCTCTGAGGTTTATCAGATTTACCCATATGATCTGCAGATTGTTTATAGATGTGCCATAAAATCTAATACTTTTCATCTAAGAGAGATAAATTACATGATACTGGGTGAGTTACTTTCCTCTTGGTCAGTTTTCCTACTAACAAAATAGCAATAATTATCTTTCCCACTTTGTGTTTGACCATCGAGCTCTGCAGAGGAAAAACATCATTTCACCAAGTGTTAATATTACACTTAAGCTGACTGCAATGATCAAAGACAACTACACCTCCATACTTTCAGTTGCTGTATTATTTAACTTTCAGTTTTACAAATTAACTCTGAACTGTATAGTTCTCACTGTAGTTGGAATATAGTCAGTATGGCTGCTCTGTGTTGTCTCACCACTGTTTGTTTATTATCTAAATTTGACATGTACATGAGGTTGTTCCTGCTCATGGTTATAAACTAGTTTTTGCACTTTCAAAATCTAGAATCTGTCTGATGTAATAACAAGGCAATACATTATCATAGAATCATAGAATCATAGAATCATAGAATCATTATGGTTGGAAAGGACCTCCAGGGTCATCAAGTCCAACCTTTATCCCATCATATTCCTAACCATTAGACCATTAGACCATGGCCTCAAGTGCCTCATCAACCCGTTTTTTGAACACCCCTAGAGATGGTGACTCCACCACCATCTATTATGAGATCTGAAAGCATATATGTTTCTAATAGTATACAATTAAAACTGCATATATAGGCTCAAGTAAAAAAAATACTTGATTTTTCATATAACTGCCACCATTGAAGGAATACAGCATCAGATACAATTGAATCACAGAATCACAGAATCACAGAATCTAAGGGGTTGGAAGGGACATCGAAAGATCATCTAGTCCACCCCCCCTGCCAGAGCAGGGTCACCTAGAGTCCATCACACAGGAACGCATCCAGGCGGGGTTTGAATGTCTCCAGTGAAGGAGACTCCACAACCTCCCTGGGCAGCCTGGTCCAGTGCTCTGTCACTCTCACAGTGAAAAAGTTTTTCCTGATATTTACATGGAACCTCCTATGCTCCAGTTTAAAACCATTGCCCCTTGTCCTATCATTAGTCATTACTGACAAAAGCTTGGCTCCATCATCCTGACACTCACCCTTTACATATTTGTAAACATGGATGAGGTCACCCCTCAGTCTCCTTTTCTCCAAGCTAAAGAGACCCAGCTCCCTCAGCCTTTCCTCATAAGGGAGATGTTCCACTCCCTTAATCATCTTAGTGGCTCTGCGCTGGACTCTCTCAAGCAGTTCCCTGTCCTTTTTGAACTGTGGGGCCCAGAACTGGACACAATACTCCAGATGTGGCCTCACCAAGGCAGAATAGAGGGGGAGGAGAACCTCTCTTGACCTACTAACTACCCCCCTTCTAATGCACCCCAGGATGCCATTTGCCTTCTTGGCCACAAGGGCACATTGCTGGCTCATGGTCATCCTCCTGTCCACCAGGACCCCCAGGTCCCTTTCTCCTACACTGCTCTCCAGCAGGTCAGCCCCCAGCCTGTACTGGTGCATGGTGTTGTTCTTCCCCAGATGCAAAACTCTGCACTTGCCCTTGTTGAATTTCATTAAGTTTCTCCCCGCCCAACTCTCCAGCCTATCAAGGTCTCTTTGAATGGCAGCACAACCTTCTGGTGTGTCAGCCGCTCCTCCCAGCTTAGTGTCATCAGCAAACTTGCTGAGGATACATTCTGTACCCTCATCCAGGTCGTTGATGAAGATATTGAACAACACCGGTCCCAGTACCGACCCCTGAGGCACTCCACTAGTCACAGTCCTCCAACCAGACTCTGCCCCATTGACTACAACTCTCTGACTTCTTCCCTTCAACCAGTTCTTGATCCACCCCACTACCTGATCCCCAAACCCATACTTTATCAGCTTATCTACGAGGATGCTGTGGGAGACAGTGTCAAAATTGAGAAAGAACAGGGCAGACAATACCTGGCCACATCTGATGTTTTCAAATATGCTGTATGTAAAGAAAATAATTCTAAGATTTCAGGTTCACCAGAACAATTGCAGTGTTTTTATTGGCTCTCTTGGGAACGCAGAACAGATGGGGGAGATTTCTGAAGGGCTGGGAAAGAACCCAACATTCGCCTGACTTAAAAACAGGGAAAAGAAGGAAATAGAATGACAAAATAAGTTTTTTTTAACTTCTATTCCCAGTAACATGCTAGGAAATAATAACGAAATTATTCATAAATATCTAAAAGACAAACATAAGAGTCTACTGAATTGTATTTTTTGAAGAGAATGTCAAGGCTCATTTCTTTCTGTAATGGGTTAACGTGGAGATGACATTAGCAACAATGCAATATTAATCTTTTAAAATTTATTTATTTTTGAAAGATTGCTGTCAAGACAGAAGCTCTTTGCAGCTGTTGAGGACATTGCAAGAGGGAATGTAAAAAATGGAGAACAGGAGATTTGGTCAGGCAGTAAGTAAAAACTTCCAAGTGAACGTAGTTAAGCAGCTAAAAGGAACAAATTGTGTGTTTATCATTTGAAGATTTAAATAACAAACACCTAGAAAGTGATGCAAATAGAGATGATCATGTCTTGGAGCAAGAAAGGATAGATGGTCCCTTATAGGTGCTTTTAACTACAGGATCTGGGTGGCAATACTTGAAACTAAACATAGAAATCTTCAGAAATGTTGCCATCAAATAGTGTATATTGAATATCTCACATGGTTTTGTCTTACTCCTGCTTGTCAATAGTTAAAACAGCTCCTATCTTCCATTCCACTTTCCTACTAAAGCATGCATTAAATATTTTTCATATTAAGGTAAGCATTTTAGGCAATTCCAGAAGGCAAATTTATATAACATTCTCTGACTCTAGTAGCATTTCAGATTGAGATGTTTAAGAAATCAACAATAGCAGACACAAATCCTTTCTTCTGTTTAGAAATACAGAAGAATATGTGCAGGACAAAACAAGAGTAAAATGTCACAGGTAGGTAGTGAAGAATGAAAATGCTTTGAGGCTGGAAGTCAGATTAAATGGAAACAACAGTTAAAGATGTTATTATTCTATTTCTCATGAAAAAAATTGAAAAGAACTTTCTGAACCATATTATAGAATCACAAGCGGTTCAGAAATAGGTTATGAAAATTACCAGGATCTTGATATAAAAATTTCATAAAAAGATTGAAAAATTATATGATTGTTTACAGAAGGGATGGATACAAGGAGTTATGATGAAAATATATTAAATTTTGAGAAGATAGAAGAAGAGCTTCTTATTCTTCATTTTACCATGTCCAAAAACTCAAAAAGAAATCTCCATAAAAATCTCCAGATGATAAATGTCATTAATGGGAATGTTGCTTCTTGAAATATGTAAACCAGTTATGGAACTCACTGTCAAAATGTGGTATTGAGGATATCTGAAAATAAATATTAAATATTTGCGAGCTATACTCATGAGAGTTACAATAATTGTTGCTCTGGCTTACATCTGAAAAGTATTATCTGTTCAAAGAGATAAACCTAATTTTACATCTCTGTCTAAGAATACTTGAAATACAGCACACACATCCCAGTTACAGTGGGTTTCACATGTATCCTTGCATACAAATCACGTTGGCTATCTATGTGTAGATGAGAATAATGGACAAATTATAACACAGCTTGGTTTTTGCTTTTCCCCTCTGATACCACCACTGTGTGAAACAATCCTGGACAAGTTCAACATCAGTGTGATCTGGCATACTAACCTGTCTGCCACTCAAAGCAGTATCTTACTTTGTTACACATTTTATGCCTACAGGACTCTCACAGTGTAGGAAAATTATATAAATTACATCTATTCATACTCTTCCTCTGATCACACTCAAAGAATAAGCAACCAGATAAAATTTGTTCAGGTACCCAAAATGAAAGTGAATGAAAATAAGCAGCTTCATAAGACTTCAAAATAATTTCAAAAAAAACCCCATCTTTCATGGGATGAAGATCATAGAATCATAGAATCATAGACTCGAGGTTGGAAGAGACCTTCAAGATCATCCACTCCAACAACCTACTTACATCACCACTAACCCACATCACCCAGCACCACATCCAGTGGCCTCTTGTACACCTCCAAGGATGGTGACTCCACCACCTCCCTGGGCAACCTATTCCAATACCTAATCACCCTTACAGTGAAAAAAATTTTGCTGATGTTCAATCTGAATCTCCACCAGTACAATTTAAAGCTGTTTCCTTCCTAAGATGCCTGTTTCTCCCACTAGCTATTAAAGGGTCCCAGTGCCATGTTTGTTCTACTTGTCTCAAATTCAGATTGCTGAGTTCAGGTAAGTAAAAGCTTGAGTGAGATTAACTGATAACAGCAGCATTGACAGTCATTTAATTTTTTAAGTGTGTACGTTAATAATAGCAAACATAATGGTGATATACCAGCTTGGTTCCTGAAATTCAAACTATGAAGATTCCTATAATAGAATCACAGAATGGTTTGGGTTGGAAGAGACTTTAAACATTGCTTCTGTATCTGAATGCCAATACCCAGGCAGGCTGCCACTCAAATGAGATCCTGGGGTGCCAGGTCAAACCTTGGCATCCTTGTTTGAACAAGCTGTGCATTAGACAAGAGCAATAAGTGATGTAATTATGCATTGATGGTGTGGAATCAAGTCCTACAGCTCTCTGTAGTGATTTATATTACACTGATGAAATTACATTCATCTACAAGATTACAGAATAATTAATAACATTATTCCATAAGTGAAGGAATTTAATACTCAGGAAGGCTTGTGGATGAATGGCTAGAAACATTAATTTGGGTAATTAATGACAAACAAGATGATCATTACACAGAGGCTATTTAAAAATTACAGCACTTGAGTGTTTAGATTAATTTTAGCAAGATTCATTTACAAAGCCATCAGAGTTGGACTAAAACTCAAACTGAACTTCTAAGAGCATGAACCCGGTTTGGAAATAACCTTTTCCTTAAGAATCAAATAGCAGAGATTGGCAGTGGTTTTCACTTTGATTTTGAATTTTTACCCTCAGCCATTGAAGGATTTGGGTAAATATCTAAGAAAGAACAAGAAGTACTTCAGAACAAGGAATACTTCAGAAGTCCAGTTGCCATTTCACCTTGAGAAGCTACTTCATCTCAGGAAATCTGTGATTCTTCAAATGCATGGGATGGATTATTAGAGAAGGTTATCCTTTATGAACATAGGGAATTAGAAGAGCTGGACAGTATGCAGATAATATCTAATGTCATAGCAGGAAAGATATGGATGCTGAAGACTTTAAGCTGTGCTAAAAAAACCCTCCTGAGAGGCAATTTTAGTAAACATTCATCTTGTCACCATTGTCACCATTCACAGTTTTATTGCAAGGTCCATAGTTTGATATTTTGCTTTGAACTTTAGCACTTTCAGTAATGAAAATACATGAAAAATATTCCCTACTGGGAAGAAAAATGTAAAATGACAAAGGTACTTGTGACAAATGTTTGATGAATTTTTAATAGTAAACTGTGAGCATCTGAAAACTGGAGCTGGACATTCTGCATTGGGCTAAATTTAGCCCAAGGTTTCAGTAAGAGTAACACTGTTAAAAATTCAGCCTGAAACCCAAATAGACAAAGCCATTTACTCTGTTCTTCAGCATTGCAAAGACCTTACTGCTGTATTTGTAGCAGGACCATTCCCAGATTATTTTTTCTTTGTTTTTCTTTTAATACAGTCTGATATTAGCCAGATCCTCATTGCATCTTTTACAACAAGCTTGTAGCTGGGGAGCAGATGCAGTAGTGAGTGGTGGGATCTGAGGTCCTCCAGCTGCAAAGCTTACTTTAAGTTCTCACACTGTGATACTCCATGGGTTTGCTTTGGTTAGTCCTGCATATCCTTAAATATTACTTTCTGAGAAGAGCACCCTTACACAGTCACAACATGCTCATTATGGCAGAGCATCAAACATTAGAGATGATTAATGTCTTTGAAATGAAGCAGGAATGAAAAATTCACAAGAGCTTGCAAGCCAGCACCCTTAGAACTGTAGTAATTTAATAGTAAAAAGAAATAAAGCAAAATGAAACAATTGTAGTGTGAGAAAAAGGATACCTGTTTGCAATGTGCATTGTGCCTAAATGTACTAATTACACTATGAAAATATAATTAGAGAAATACAAGTGTAAACAATAAAACTTTTTTCTAATGACTTAGCAATTATTTGTATGCAGTTGCCTGTAGTTTCGAGAGACTGATTTCTAGGAACGAGCAAACCTATAGAGCTTTGTGTTGTGTGTTAATAATGCAGATATTTGCAATGCTCTCCAGTCCCAGCATCATGGAAAACCACCTCACAGATCTGGAACCAAGTTTTGAACTTAATTGAATATACTGATATTGAACACCTTAAACATAAAATTTACTTTGAAGTATGTGAAGAGTTGGAGAGGGGTTTCCCTCCCCACAGTTCTTTCTGTGCTTCGGATGTGAAACCTCTTCTAGTGGAACCTACACCCAAGGTGCTATAGGGTTAGAACTCAAGCACCATAGCAGAAGCTTCTGCTCTTCCTCAGTTCTCTGGTCAGATTAAATAATTCTGGTTTGAAATAATTCCAGGGATGTTGTAGCCAACAGGCTACATCATGATCATTTACTCCAGTGTCTCACAGAATCTGAATACCAGGTCTGAAACAAATGCACTGTAATTAATGCAGGATAGTCAGTTCTTACAAATACTTCTTAAGTATTCTTAATGTGTGTATTAAAAACTATTAGTAATCAGGCACCTAGTTCTACTAATATTTGATAAGGGACTTTAGACTTAAACTATGAAAATAAATTATCTTAATATGCTGATATTTAATAATGAAACACTTAAAAGAGTGTTTCTAACAGGTTAGAAAATAATGTCATATAAACAAGATGTATTTATTTGTAGGTAATAGCTCTTCCCTATTAGACAAATGAAAGCAATTTCTATTTTAAAGAAAATTGTGTCTCAGTAAATTGGAAATCCTTTCAGCCTAGAACTCAGAATATTTCAACAACTTTACAACTTTGACTTCTCCTTGCTGTGTTTGCAGCAAGAATTGTGCACTGAATATCATTGAAAGATCTCACAAATTATGAGTTGACTGTTACCTGCACTCAAATTTTTCAGCTGAGAAATTAATTTCAATTTTTTATTTAAGAGGTTGCTTTCCTTCTCCGTTGCACCTGAGCTTAGAAGTACTGAAAGAGCTTAGCTGTGCTACTAAAATCTCTACCTAAAAGTACACACTCTCCTATTACCAAAAAAACACTCAAAAAAATTAATCTTAAATAAAAAGTGCTTAGCAACAGCTGATATGAAAATGAATTGAAAATATAATAAGAAAGAAAAATCCAAACTTCAACTGTCCCTTTTCTTCTGACTTCCACTACAATACATTCATAGCCTGTCTTGAACACATGCAAAGAACAAAAATATGTTGCAGAAGCATTACTGGGACAGAAGAACCCATTTATGAAATGAAGTCTTACTGGGAGGAGCTCCACTAATTGACAATTAAGTCGGGTCATTATATATAGAGAAAACACTGTTTGCATTTTTTGTAGATGACCTTTTAGCTGTCTGTGAAAGGGCATGTTTGGGGGTAAGCAGTAAAACAGTAGCTTTGCTCAATGCTTTCTTAGAACTAAAATAGTCTTCCTAGAAAATCAAGTATTTTTAATTTTTAGATAATATTAGAATTTAGGATTTTTCAGAACTAGGTGTCTTACTCTTAAATTTTTCTAATTGAGGAAAGGAGAAAAGAGAGAGTGTCTATGATACAAATAATTCATTAGGATGGTTAATAACTATTGTTTCTCTGTTATAATATTATTCCTAGCTTTATTGGTCAACTATATCTTCTTTTTACTACCCAAGTGCTCAATAGACTATGTGATTTTATTTTGATCTCTAGTTCATCTTGCAGTAGCCTATGCAGAATTAAATAGTTTGTAATTTATTATTTTCTCTCACAAATAACATCCCTTAGTTGATTGCTCCACTACTTGGGTGTTCAGTTCCTGAGTTCTGGATCTCAGAGCACGACTGGCTTTCCCTGGTTACTTGCAATGTGTGAAAGGGTACAATGCTTGTGTAGGACTTTCTCAGCTGGTGTTAAAATTTGTTAGGGACTTCTAGATTTTACACTTCATAAAAAGAACTTGGGAGTCAAAGTAATAAGAAAATACATCCGTCTTCTCACCTTTGAGTCATTAGATTTTACTGGTCTGTATCACTTCTGTTGGTCATAATGTCCTTTTCTAGTTACTGTAGTAGACATGTGAATATCTGTTAGTATCACAGTATCCTAGTTTAGAAATAATGCTTATAAGCTGGGAAGGAAATACTTTGCTATGTCTTTTTTTACCTCCCGTTAGTAAGGTGAAAGACAAACTATAAAATAACTTTCCCTTATAGGCATAAAAGAAAACACTGAATTTCTAGTTGTTTCAACTAGAGTTAAATCAAAAAGGTTTTCTTTCATCCAGTCGACTTGCTGCAAGTCTCTCCAGCAACAACTTTGTTTGGTGTGCTCCTTCCTTAAAAACTTTATCTCAGTTTGCATCCAAGTTCTGTTAAAGACAGATGCATCATGCTAATTTGAATTTTAAAAAAGCTTCGAAGCTACAGTCTTCCTCCAGCATAGATATTGTCTCCTTCTCCAGGAGATAGGAAAGCTGTTCAGATTAACAAATTCTGTTTTACTTTATGGAAACATAAATGCCACTGAACTCTATAACTAAACTTCTATTCAATCTCCAATATGGATTAAGACTCTTATACGAATTTATATGTGTCTTGCATTGTCTACCTTTTCTTCTTTATTCTGAGGAAATTCCCCCAACCATCAGACTGGGGAACAAATTGAGCAGACTTTGGAGAAATGTGGGATTTTCTTTTCAAGGTTCAGTTGTACAGTACTAAACACACTGGTCGTAGCAATTAAACTAGTCATTGTTCTATAAATTGATCTGGTACTTCACATTCCACCCTTAGCAGATTAAAAAAAGATGAACATGTTATTAATGAGAGTGAGGGAAAAGGAAAAATCAGTTTCCTTCTTACTGGCTTTAGGTTGTGAACTTGGTGTCGTCCTGCCTTTTAAATAAGATTAAATATGAATCATAGAATCATAGAATCACTCTAATTGGAAAAGACCTTCAAGAACATTGAGTCCAGCTGTCAACCCAGGACTGCCAAGTCCACCACTAAACCATATCCCCAAAGGTCGCATCCAAATGTTCTTTGGATACCTCCAGGGTCCACCACTTCCCTGGGCAGACTGTTCTAATGCCTGGCCACTCATTCCATAAAAAAAATTTGCCCAATATCCATCTGGAATGTGTGCTAGAGGAGCCTAAGTCTGTAGAGTTAAGGAAAACATGCGATCTGAAATCACTCTCCTATCAACTTTGTCTAGAGATTTGAGAAAAACACCACTTTGCTGATTTGGTGTTTGATGCTGGGTAGTTTTGTACTACTGACACTGAAATAGCTCTTACTGGGTGTGCAGAGGGGAAAGCAACATTAGACTCCTGGGCAGAGCCTTCAGTCCCCAAAGTTAAAGGCAAGTGGGTAGGTAACATGCGACTGCAAGTTTCAGTTTTATATGAAATTCAGGTGCTTGAGTCCCACTTCAGCCATTGTTTCCAAGTCCCTCACATCAGTGTGTTTTCCACTAATAGCTGGAAAATGAGTTGACCCATCTTCTGCTGAAATAGGCAACTTCTAGTCCAGGGTGTATTTTTTGTTCATGTTTAATTAAATTTAAAACTACCTTGGGAATTGAATACAGAGGTTAGAGTAAGGTTATTTCTTACTAAGCTTTTAATTGGTCACTGATTCATCTGAACACACAAAGCGGTGCATTCCCTGTGGATTAGTGACTTGGTAAACTGCAAGCATAAGAACTAGTTTTTACAAAGCAGCTTAAGTCCTTCAAAGGAATCTGCATGCGGTGTTAAGAACTGATTGCAGACACAACTGGCCACCTAGTGCTCCGCGGTCTTCCTAATTGCTGCCTCTTGATAATGCTTAGAAACCTTGTTTGTTCGTCTGTCAGCACATCTCCCATAATAAGATTCAGTTGGCTGCATGTGTTTAGATGAGGGCTGACAGACGGTGGGGAAACAGATGGTTTGTAGAAAGAAGCTGTCGCTGTTCGGAATTAGACAGTAGACCTGAAGTGCTCCTTTGCTAGACAATCTCCCTAGGCCTGAGATTCCTTAAGAGTTCATGTCCAATTTCCCTTCTTCTGCAGCTCTTTTGTAGAAGAATCAGGCTGGATTTATGCTAGCTGGCTTTTCTTAAAAAAATTGCCAAAAATTCTTGAAATTTCTGCATAACTTTCTCTTGAGTTTTGGAGATATATCTCCTTCAGTGCTTGCTTTGTTTTGATGCCCCTCCTCCCATCTCTATTTAATTCTTTTCTAACTTTAGCACCTATCCCATCCAACCATGGGCTTGTCTAATGAACTGCCTTAGCTCACCACCACATGCAAGTCTGCTGTGACATGATTATGGTGTGTGGGCTGAAGGGCAAAAGGAAGCTTTTGCATCCTGCACCACTTCATGTAGATTAAATCAGGGAGTGAGGCTTTTTTCAGAAATAACACTTCATTCCTGTTAATACCCACCACATTATATTCTTATACTTCATACTTACGTGCATCAGAACTGATAAAGTCAACACTTAGATTTTTTTTATTTACTTTTTTTCAGTGTTCCAGCTCTCAACAAATTCAGTTGGTAGGATTTGAGCCAAAAGCCAGTGTTCATCTATATAGGATGCTGCTTTTAATAGTGTTTGTGGGCAATGCTATTTTCTATCACTGTGCAACTAGCAACTGTTCTATCAACCTGCTGAAAAAAATTACTGGGTGTAAAATTCCACGTTGTTGACTTCAGGACATTGTAAGCTGAACAATTGCATTGCCTTGTGGTAACAGAAGTTTTAACCAAATGTATGAAAGTTTTTTCTACACATCTTATTTTTTAACCTATCTTCTTAAACCTGAGCATTTGCACTGTTACATCTGAGGCCTATTTTGTTTCATAAGTTTATAAAGAAAGGCAGTTCATCTTCTCCTAGCAATTGGTCCCACAACTTTTGTCACCACCCTCTCCAAGCTTGAGACATTAATGCTTTTATTTCTTTATCAAGTTTTCTGTATTATATAAAAGCTTAAATTCCTTCTGAAATAATTTCTTGTTCCTGACAAACAAGAAATCCTGATATTTATAATGTTTTTAAATATTTTTTGTTCCAATCCAAATTCCAAGTCCATGACTGGTATGCACTTCCTTGTCAAATTAACCCTGCATGATTCTGTCCCTGTGCTATATTGTGAAATTGGGCTCAAAGACCTCCTGTTTGGGCTTCTAAATGGAGAACTTACAAAATATCTTATGTTATTTTGCATATAATTTTCATGTGTCACTTATACTGCCCTAGCTCTTGCTATTTATCTTTCCTTTAAAAACAGACTTTCTCTCTCCTGAATATGCATGGCCTTTTCTTGGCAGTGCTTTCACCTGTGGCAGCAGACGGGAGATTTGCAACACGTTGGGAAAATTTTGGGTGGCTTCCCCACTAAACCATGTCCCTAGACACCACATCTGCATGTCTTTTAAATACCTCCAGGGATGGTGACTTGACCACCTCCCCGGGCAGCCTATTCTAATGCTCAACAACCCTTTCAGTGAAGAAGTTTTTCCTAATATCCAATCCAAAAGAGCCCAGAGTTGAACCTCATTCTCAGTGACACAAAGTTAGAATAGTGATTATGTGAGGAGATAAGCATAAATAGAAACTTCATGTTGATCTTTGAAACTTTGAGAAGATTAAAAAAGCCCAACAGTCCTCTATCTTATGAGGAGTTGTCTTCACCAACCAGCCATTCCTACATATTCTTTCCTGAATTACTGGGTGGTGGCATAAGTACCTTCTCCTTTGGTAAACAGTGTAGTAATACCTTCTGGAAGCATTTTAAATCTCCAAGCAATTATAAATAAATCTTGTAAGACCTTGGAATTTCTTAAGTAAGATGCTGAAACCCTTGGTGTAGGCAGTGTGCTGGACAGAACATATCAGGCACAGGAGTTAGGCTGATTTCTGTGATAGCCGCAAGTTTACAGAATAACTTCAGTTAGAAAAGATCTTGGGATGTCATCTGATCCACCCTCAAAATAAAAAAAAACCCACCTTCAAAATTGCATTAGGTTGTTCCGTTAGTATTTGGCAGCCTTCAAGTATGTAGACTCCACAGCCGCTGGACAGGCTTTTCTTTCTGACCTTTCTGCTGCCATTGCAAAGAACTTTTTCCCCTGCTGATGTCATTTCCTGCCAGATCATTTTTCCAGACTGTGAAGAACTCTTCGAATTGCAGCCACATGGTAATCTAGGAATAGCTTACTTTCAAAGAGAAAAAAAAAAGACAGTTGACATCTTTGTCACTGGTAAGTTTTCCCACAATTGTGTGAATAGTGCACACGAAATATTTCTAGTGAATACCTAAGACACAAAACTGTCATGAAGACTGAAAACTTGCAGTCAATACCTTTTATCACAGATCACCTTCTGCATCTTCATCAGATATTCAGTTTCCACCAACTCCTTCTTGTTCCTGGAAATTTAGCGTTACTCAACCATGACCTTCTTAAGGATGCCACCATCTGGATTTACATCATAAAATGATATGAGGTCTCTCAGTGCTTCAATTCTGATGCCTTTTTTTTTATAGCCATCTTGCAATGTCTTTAAGAGATTATGGACCACTGTCAAGAAGGTAGAGGTGATCCAGCACACATGGAGCAGCAACCCCAGTGACCATTTGAGCAAGGGTGGTGTCTGAGCCTGAGCTTATGTGGGACTCCTGAACTCACAGGCAGAGGAGGTGATGGGAGGTCTCTGGGGAGCCTGATCCAGGAATTCAAGCCTCTAGGTGCCATTGGGGCCCTGCCAAGCTGTAGACATGTATATGCTATGGTTAAGTAGGCAATAGAAATGGGATTATTGTACAAATCCTTCAGGGTGCTTCCAGAAAAATGGCTCAACTTTCCTATATCTAGTGGAGGTGAAATTCTTTATTTGGGAAAAAATCTGTTATTGGTAGTAAAATAACAATCCTCAGTGTTTTCAAACATCCTTCAGCCCTTCTTCATAGTCTCGTTGAGTTCTGGGTGTCCCAAGTACCCATAAAGGCTCCTTCCTCACAGTTACAGATACAGTGTGACTGTATGGGTGATACAGGGGACCCATTTTTCTGATATTTACCCTCATGAAAACTGTGGGGAAAGTGTCCTTACAGTGAGAATGGTTCAATTTGGCCCAGCCCCAATAGACCATCAGCATGCCCAAATTCTCAAAACTAATTTTGGGGTGCGTATTTCGTAGGGTATTGCTTTCTGATGGAAGACATAGACTCTCATGAGTATAACTCAGCATCAACTCTTCTGAGATGTGAAGAGCAAGCTGCTTTCCCACGAGACAGATATTTGCTGATGAAGGCAGAAGCTGCTGTCACGGCATGCAAAGCTTTATAAATGTCACAGATGTTAATGTCTCAGAAAAGAAATCTCTTCTCACGAGCAAAGGTCTTCTTTCACACCATCTGCAGATCTTTCTCTCCCTTCCTCCTTATGTAGATACCACAGAGGAGAGATGCCAAAAAGAACGTACACCAGATTCAGAGTCACTTCAATGTAAACACTTGTCAAAGAACATGGAGAAGTGAAATACAGTCAAGGGCTTTGTGCTCTGGTTATTTACTCTGAGGCCACATGCCAAGCAGTTCAATAACACTGAGGAACCCAAACCATCAGCTATATAAACCCAGCATGACCTACTGAAAGAAAACTTGCAGGGCTTGCTCTTCCAAAGGTAGAAAACAGCTGAATTCCTGAATTCATCTAAACAAGCATTTTTTGTCACTAATTTTAACTATTTTTTCCATGGGCTACGTTGATTTTTCTGGTTTAAAAGGAATCTAGGAACAGCACCCGAAATCATTGATATTTTTAAAAGAAAAATAAAATCAGTGATTAAATCAGTCTGGTGATGAAGTATCTGAATTTATTACAGTCAAAAATGGACTGTTTGTCAGACTTCCACCTGTACTTCACTAAATAACAGGTTTTCAAGGGAACTGCAGTTTCTCTGATAGAATAAAATGATCTTACAATAGTTAATTCCTGGGTGCATAAACCACGAGGTTTTCTCTCTTTGCCCTAAAATGCTTTAAGCAAGTGCCAAATTCAGGCGTGTTATTAATTAATAATCTCCTCTCCTCTTGTCTGGATTGCAGATAATTCTAGAAATGTGGTTGTGTTTGTGATCTTTTAAGTGTCATGACATCTGGGGTGCAAGTCTTGGCTCCCAGGCTGATGTGACTTCAGTTCAAATGTTGAATGGTTCAAAAATTCCATAGTGTACAGTAAGTAGTGTACATTTAAACTCTTGAGAAATAAGAAAAGGTAAAATGAGGGCGTTAGGGTCAGAGGGCAAGTGAAAAGCATCTCACATTTTTAACTCTTAATTTCCTGCCACTAAAATTGAGTCACTTTTTGAAATATTCATAAATTATGAATACTGTTTATCTTTAATAGGGAATAGCTTATCCTTCCCTTTGTCCCAAATCTTCCTTCACACGTATTTTGAGATATCTTTTCCCAAATGTGAAGATCTGACTGATTTATTTCCTTCTGCCCTCCATGGTTGTAAGTACAACTGTATTCAGTGGTGACTGACAGGTCAATAAGATGTTGTTCTGATATAGCTCATATGAACAGATCTCTGCCTTCCTACCTATAACCTTACTCCAGGGAGATTTTGAACTACAGCTACAGTCAATGAGAGATAAAAGGAAGACTACATCCAGAGTTTTAATTTTCCTTTGGTCCCATCTTCTTTAGAAGCAATTTGGGAAGCCTGTGAACCAGAAAAAAGATCCTAAAATATAAGCAAGATGTATCTTTGCCCCTCCAGCTACAGATCAATTTTGTGAAAAAGACTGGGAAGTGAAGTAGCTTTGACTTTTTGGGTGTACAACTTTCGCTAAGCAGAAATTTTTTATGATTCCTGTGGGATTTTTTTTTTCCTTTGCTTTTAGAAAGGAATGTAATTGATTCACAGTTTTAAACAAACACGGCACATGGATGCCAAGCGGAATTTGCTGGATGTGAATCTCAGCTGTCTGTTGCTCTGCCAATACCTTCACAATGAATAAATATATACACCTTTTATACAACATTTTTGTGAAATATTTTTACTGTATGGAAGTGGCAGTTTGTAGTGATTTTGCACATCATACAGTGCTTAACAAACTTTTTATGTGATCATGTGCAAGTACTGATAGGAAGTAGTGAGCCAGAGCTGGGTAAAGCCCATGGGGTTAACAGCTTTGCCTTTGCAACACAGAGTTCAGCAGGGCTTAACTTAATCTGTTATTCAGAAAGATTTTGCAACTCAGCCTGGACTTGACTGCAGCCAAGCAGTCTGGGTGCCTGAGCTATTTTTTCTGTCGTTGGCAATTGCTGCCAGTATGGCTGATTGCTCTCAGGGACTCTACATGCAGATTTCCAACCATGCGTATCACTTTGGCCTTGGGTTCTTCTCAGCATTTATGAACTCTCTTCAGAAAGCACTAGGAGTGATGACAAATGGGAAGGGTGTACTGGGTTTATGGTGGATTGCTTAATTGGTTATCCTTATTAAAGTGACCTAGAGCAGCTTTGAATTCCTTCATTAAACTGTTTGACTTCCCTTGCAAAGAAAGGTTACACATCTGCCTTTCTATTCCCACTTTAGGTCTATTCCTAGTTTCCTAGTAGAAGTTCTGTCAGGCAGAGCAGTCTTCAACCTTCCCTTCATCATGCCTTGAGAATCACTTCATTTACTCCTGTACGAACAGCTCAGAAATACATGTGTTTATTGCCCTTGTTAAGGGAACAGGCAAACTTGAAAGCTGAAAACATATGGAGTTCCTGTGTTACTGCAATAAAAATATAAGGAGCTGTGAATTTCTTTTCACATACGTGGGGGGATTTCTACCGCTCAGTTTTCAGCTTTATTTTGACAGAATAAGGTATATAAAATTTTATTCCCCTAAGAAAACATGGACAACATTTGAAGGAGAAATTTGGAAGATGCACTGTCATTTTTCTCCCTTCAGAGAAGTAGCTGTGTAATACAGGTAAAAGATGTATGAAGTAACATATTCCTGGGGTTTTTTTGATACTGTAACATAGACATAAATTTTTGTTTTGTCCCCATAAGTTTGTGGAAGAAAAAAGTTATATGGTGCATGATGAAATGTCCCTTTTATCTGTTATTTTTTTAAAAAGATATTAATACCTGAAAAATTATTGAGATTAGTAAAGCCTGCCGTTGTTCTTCAGCCCCAAAATTAGCAATCACAATAGTTTATTTTATATTTGATGACATCCAATATTTGTATTCAAAAGACCCAAATTTTAATTTCCTTCTGTTGGGCAAACTTAAAACATTCAGGCTGGAATTTTCTGAGAACCCTGTCTGCTCTGTGTTAGCTTTCTCTTCTGTAAAGCTTCAACAGTTCCCTATAACAAAACTATGCCTCATGTTGGTGCTGCTGACACGGACTCTCTCCTTCCTTGCAGGTTGGTGAGGGTGCAGCTCCTGCCTTCACAGATGGTATATGGGAAGCAGGGAATTAAAAGAAACTAACAGTGTCACTAAATACTGCCCATGAGAACTTCTTCCCTGTTGCTTTCACACACTTGCTATGTGGTGGAGGATGACTTTTCCAATCAACTTTTCTTCAGTTCTTCGATGCTCAAGATCAAGGGTACAAGAATACCAGACACTGCTTCAAAGCTGCTACTGTCTGGTGGACCTGTGCTTTGAACATAGAAATTATCACAAAAACATCAAATGCTAAGAAACATCAGGCTTCTGAGTTCAGGCTAGGTGTAGAAAACTACGTGGTTTTATATATGTGTATTTTATTTTTGTATCACTTTCTGAACTCCATAGAAGTGCTCATGGAGATATGGACATGTTTGCATCAATTAAATGGGCTCACAGCTAAGAGAAGGTGGAAAACATTAGTTAGCTAGATCTGGTGGATGGCAGGACTCAGATATTCCTCCCTGTCCAGTCCAGTGAGATGAGTAGTCAACCTTTTTTCTAGACACCCCTTAACAATTTCTGTACGTGCCAAAATTTGATGTTCCAACCCCGAATTTTTTTCCCCTGTATTCCATAATAAGTCCTATATCCCTGTAGGCAATAACACCTGGTAGCTTGTACAGCACTCTGGAGAAAGTTTCTTTGGTTGACTCACTGTGGTGAGGTTTCACAGGAAGGATAATGGTCTAATCACTCTCCTTCAGTGGTTGTGGGAGTTGCCGATTTGGTGCCGTTTGTTCTTCCCTGTGTTGGTGGGTGCTTCCACCTGGCATCCTTCCTTGAGCCCTTGTGGGGCCTTTGTTTAGTTTGATTTGCCTCTACTCAGATAGTACACAAAATAGTCTATGAATAAATAGCCATTCAGGAAAGGACACATTTGTTCTGCGTGAAGGTTGTAAACACTGTTAAAAGCAATTTCCTAATGCATAGGCAGGGGAGGGTGGAATAAAGGTTTCCTGGACAAACCTTAATGTTACTTATTGAAATTTTTTTCTATAACTTCCATTGTACATGGACATTTTCTCCTGATGCTCTAACACATTAGCATGTCGTTCAGGGCTCCTTATTATGTTTCCTCCCTGTTTCATAAATACAAGCAATCTTTCCTTATTTCAAAAGCTGTAGTTAGCTCTTAGGGAGGGAAGGGGTGGTATTCTTTGAAATAGGAAGGAAACTGAAAGCCTGTTGAATGAGAGATATTCAAAGGCATTATTTTTAAAAAGCAAATAATCTGATATATGCCTGAATACTAAAAAGCAGAATTAAATTATAATTCAACATTCACTTTTCATTAAGCTTCAGCAATATCATTTAATTCTAAGAAAGAAAAAAAATTCATTCTTGTTGCATGCATGGCTACCTCACTGAACTGGCAGGAGTTTCGTGAGCAGTGGAAGAAACAGGCAAAAGATATAGAAAAAAAATCTGTAAGATTTAACTATGAAGAAATGATGATGACAGCCTTGACTGACTTTTGGCAGATACTCTGCATGTCGCTTTGCAGTCAGAAGAGGCATTGAGCCCTCCTTACAGAGAGCTCTGTGCATGTCCTGTTGCACAGAAATAAATTTTCCCACATTCTGTTTGTCAAAAGAAAAAGGAAAAAAAAACACAAACCAAAGCAACAACAAAAAAACAAACCCTGATAACCCTGATAACCTTTTTTTGCCAGTGACCAAACAGCATGCAAGTTTTTCAACAAGCCACAGAATCAATAAAACTGTAAATGGTTTGACAGAACAATGTGTTCCATTAGACCAGCGACAACACCTTTCAGTTTTTCCTATTTTCTGATTTGTTTCTTCTGGTTTTGCTCAAATTGTTGTGGTTATTTTTCTTGTCCTCCTGGAGCAGTGCCTATATCCTACATTCAAGGAGGCAATAAGTTGCTCAGCTCTCAGCAGTGGCAAACTTTTTAGCAATATGTAATTTTCACTGCATAAAGTGTTAGAAGGCACTCCCAGGCACCTATCTGCACAGTTGTATACTTAACAGTTGTGAGTACAAGAATGATTTTAACCTCATACGTTGGGTCTTTCTCATAAATAAGTATTTGTGAGACCTCCTGTAAGTGAGAAATATGCTTAAACTTTCAGGGTTTTAAAATATATTTTTTTCACTGTTCACACGGTTGAGCAAGTTGAACTGGAGCAGTCATGGAATCATGGAATGGTTTGGGTTGGAGGGAACCTTAAAGCTCATTTAGTTCCAACTCTGTCATGGGCAGGGACACCTCCCACCACACCAGGCTGCTCCAAGCCCCAGCCAACCTGGCCTTCAACACTGCCAGGCAGGGGCAGCCACAACTTCTCTGGGCACCCTGGACCAGGCTCTCACCACCCTCACACCAAACAATTTCTCCCTCCCATCCCATCTCCANTCATCTCCCCTCTTTTAGTTTGAAATCATTCCTCTCTTCCTATCACTCCATGCCCTTGTCAAAAGTCCTTCTCCAGCTTTCCTGTAGCCTCTTTATGTACTGGAAGGTGCTCTAAGGTCTCCTTGGAGTCTTCTCTTCTTCAGGCTGAACAACCCCAAATCTAAACTTTTGTTCCCAGTAGTGATAAATAGATCACTTAGCCTTTCAGTGTAAATGTGCTTTACCCTGGACAGCCTCCCTTCCTTGGAACAGGGCTTCTGGTTTATGTTTTTCAAGTTGACTGAGAAAACATCAGATTAGACACTAGTTTCACCCTCTTTGGAAAAACATTAGTTGGCTGCTGTTGATGTCAGAGCAGAGACCATAGGAAAATTCAGGTTGGGAAGGACCTTGGGATGTCACTGATCCACCTTTCCTGCTCAAGGCAGGGTCATCACAGAATTTAGACCAGGATGTTCAGGGTTTTTTCCAGTGTGGTCTTGAAAGTCTCCAAGAATGGAGACTGCATGACACTTCTAAGAAACAACTTCTTTTGCATTAATTTAGGATTTAAAGTACCATACAATAGACATTACTAATCTTCATTAGCATATTTTAAGAAGCCCTAAGGTCACACCGGTGCATGTAGTTTCAATGCCATCAACTTTTAAACCACTGAGTCGATGATAATGAGAAATATAAATGGTTGTAATATTCCTTCTTACAGGTTTATTTGTCAAGTATTTAAATGGGATTAACTTCTCTGAATTCCTAAAAAAGATCATTTATTGCTTTTACTCAGCAGAGTTTTAATACATTTATTTATATTCTGCTAATATTTCTGTGTGAAACTGCTTGGATCGAAAGTAAATGTCTTCTCAGTAAAAAGTGATTGATGACACCTGAACTGGTGAATAAATATTCAATACTAAAAGCTGTGAAACAAGAATATAGTCTTGCATTTTAGGAAAACGAGATGGGTTTGTTCGTTAATTTAATTTTTATTCCTAGGAGCTTTATAAATAGAAAGCTCTTCAGACAAATGAGCTTGGATAGGAAGCTCTAGCTGTATTACAAAATGTCAGTATGAGTCTCTTGATTAGATGACAAAAGATTTAGTAAGTACAGTTACAGTGTAATTCTAAAAAGCCTAATTACTGTCATACATTAATTATTTTTGCATGAGCTGGGGAGTTTATTCAATACCCCCAAAGGGCTTTTTGGGTTTTTTATTGAATTTTTTGCACATGTTTACAAGATTTTACATAGCAATTAGGCTTATTTATCTATGACATTTATTTTAGGCTTTGATTTGCTCATGTCTGTATTGCAATGTCTACAGGAAACACAATGGTTTGATACAAAGCTGAAAAGACCATCCCAGGTTATTCAGCCCTGTCAGTCATTCCTGTGATGAAACCATGGCATATAACCATGTCCATAAACATAGCAAACTTGCTCCCAGTCTGTCAAAATAATTAGGGTGTGTGTCCCAACTGTTCTTCTAAATAACTGTTTGCCTTGGTCATTCAGCTGGCACAAATGTTTTCAATTTCTGGGCCAACTCATTCAGAACAAGTTTATTTTTATCTATTCTCATACTAACTTTGCCCTTAATTTTGTTTCTTCATTCCTGATAGTCAGTTAGCTACTGCATATTTCATGGGCAGCGATTTATGTCATGTACTTAAAATTAATGGTAGGACTTTCTGGCTTTCACTTTGTATGTAAATTTTAGAGACTCAAATCTAATCTGGAGAGTGTTTTTCTAGTTAGATTGGATGAATTGCTCGCTGAAAGCATCCTCATATTCTCTTGGCCTTACTGGTGACAGAAGAAGTTGCTGTGATAACTTTCAACTTGGATGTAAACATATAAAGGCAATTGAGAGGACCCTCATTCTTAACTAACTGAACTCCTTTGGCTGTCTTGTCTCAGACAGCAAATATTCTCCTGAGTGCAGAGAACACCAAATGGTGTTCAGTACTTGAGACCAGGTCTCAGCACGGTCCTAAAAGAGCTTCACTTTTCTAAGGGTATTTCTACTAATTCATATTTCTACAGCAATGTCACTGACTAGAAATATGCATCAATTCTTCATCCCTTACACTGCACTTGCAGCAGCACCTTTCAAGAGCCACCTCTAATATAGAAAGACATTCAGATGCTCACTGATGAGGAGATTGCCCACTGAAAACTCTCACTGAACTAGAGAAGCTCTGAGGTTGCTCTAAGTAATACCTGTTAGTGGGACCATTGTAGGCTCTAAAGTGAAGTATTTTCAGTGTCCCCTTTTCATTATATCTTTATTTATAAACTTTATTTATAAAACTCAGAAGTCCACACTGGACCCCAGTGTGCACACAGCACACAGTTTGTGAACCCACAAAAAGCAAAGGACTGGATATGCTTAAAGTCAGACTCATGCATTATGTGAAGGAGCACTAGAGAAGAGCCTTGAAGACCTTGATAATGACTTTGCCATATGCACATTTGTTCTTGTCCCACTGGTTAGTCTCTTGAGTAGGTTGTAAGGGTTCCCAGGCAATAAGCACTTTCAAACATAGGTCATCCAGCAACACTAAGGTGTGGGAAGTATTTCACCATAGATATTTTTCATTGCCTCCTTCCACACCCAAAAATTTTGTGATGAGTGCTGACTGCCTAAAAACAATGTTGTCACACCACTGCAACCTCTTGTCCTAAACACAGAACCTCCAGGCAGCTATAAGCAAAGCAGTAGCAACAGCAAAGGTTCCCACAAAGTCATTGTTCTTTCTGCTACTTTCAAAAACAAAAAATAACCCTAAAAACCAAAAACGCGCTCTCTTGCCCTCTCCCCTCCAAAAAAAAAAAAGAAGACAAAAAAAAGGCAAAAATCTGTGGTTTAGCTCAATTAGATCGTTCTCCCAAAGTAGCAGCAAGGCTTCATAAAAGAGATAATGAAAGAGAACAATTTTAGTTAGAATTTCAACCTTTGAGGCTAGTCAGCAGCACAGTTAGTACAAAGCCTCCTTATTCACCCGACATCACCAGGAAATAAAGTCTTTCAGCTCCCCATGAAGGATTTTGAAACATGACAGTAAGTGAAGCGGGCTGATTATGGAGGTAATCCCATATAATTCATCAAGGGAAGAGGAAAGAAAAAGATGGGATAATTGCAGGAAAGAACAACTAGCTTAAGATCACAATAAGTTCTGTGGCAACCCATGGTGCAGGGTGGGAACAGCAAATATGTGGCACTCAGAGGATATTTTCACGTGTGTTTCTTAACAACATTATCTTAACAATAATTTTATTTCTTAACAATAATAATTTTAATAATAAATAATTTCATTTCTTAACAAATTTCTTAACAATAATATTATTTCTTAACAATTCTTTTATTATGAAATAGTACAATTTTATTTAGAGGAAGATGGTTATGCTGTCTTCCAGCATTAATGCAAGTCAGTGTAAGCTAGAAATTCTCTACTAATTAGTGTCCCTTCACAAGAACAGTGTGAAAAATTAAAAAGCTGATGTAAGCACAAAGAAATAAGGTGTATTCAAAACAAGAAGATTGGGTGATGCTTTTGTGTTGATAAGCAACAGTGTTTAAAAAACGAAGTTGCTCACCAGGCTAAACTTCCAAACGACAGGAGTCAGGAGATCTGTTTGAGTAAATAGCTGGTTTTACGAAACCTAAAGCTTCAGCTGGTGCTAACTCACTCATTTGATAGCTTCACTGCTCAGAAGACATGTACTTACATTGAATAAACTCAGGTCCGTGTTCAAGGATATTGAACTCTTAATGCAATTGAGCACGGCAGTGAATAGGAATAGATATTGGTGTTAAGCAAAATAGGCCAATTCTTCTTCTGATACAAAATGAATGTGTCCACATGAAAATGATGTGTTACATTTTCAAGAAGAGTTGACTGCTTTTTTTTTTTCCTCTCTTGTGCATTACCAGAGTTTGGTGATCACTATTGCATTTATAACAGGGAGCAGACCAAGGATGCAATGCCCCCTAAAGAATGGTCTTCAGGATGTGAGCACTGGTGAGCTCATGCATCAGAGATGAGAAAGGCAGGGAATAGTATTAGGAAATGTGAACAATACTGGGAGAAATAATAGCTGATCATGTTAACAGCGTGTGACCTAGTGGAAGGCTAAATGTGTTCAGGTTAAAAGCACAGAGAGATGTGGAAAAAAACCCCCAAACCCATAGAAGTAGAGAACCTTGGCTTTCAACACATGTAGGCAAGATGCATTATTTTTTAACCCAAATATTTTTAAAAACACACAGTTAAAACCTGGACTATTGCCCCATATGTGATCACAGATTTTTTTTTTCATGAAATTATGGGAAACTTTTTGAGGGGACTAACTAAATCTTGTATTTCACCATAGCTGCAGTGATAAAATCACCTTGATGGGGAGGGGTGGCCCACATTCTTTGATTCTTCCTGTCAGAATGCTCTAACCTCTGGGTATTTGCCCAAAAAAAATGGGGTATCAGGACCAATATGCGAGCCCTGCAATAAATGTGTCATAAATTCAGGGGTTGTTTTCCTATTCAGCTCTTCCAGCTGCATTGCTGCATTATAGTGACCTACTCTTCCAGCAACTTCTTCATAATCCTTATATATTTTTCAGCTTAATGTTGACCCTCTGAATTCAAGTCATAGTTTCTCTAAATTCAACTTCTAGTTTTTTCTTGAGAAAAAAATATAAGAACAACCTTTGGAGTGTCAAAGATACTTGTATTTATTACAGGAGATACATTCTGCTCCTCAAAATAATATTAACATATCACAAACTTATTGGCCCAAAAGCTAGCCTTTTGTTGCTGCCACCCCTGAATGCTTTATAGGTAAATAAGAGAAATAGTACATGTTAACAATATAAGAAATTGTCTTTGGAAAGCTGGAGCTCTTCAAAATAAAAATAAGGGAATGCAAAGGCTGTTGAGAGATACATCCTCAAGAGCAAAGAGGTAGCCTTAGCTGGACCTCCTATACCTATATACATGACTATCAAAGTACAAAATTATATACAGGAAAACAGACCACACTAATGGGTGATTCCCCTCAGAACAAAACTATTGCTCTAACAGTGATCTTAATGGGGAAAGAGCCTATTTGCTGTAGAAAATAATCATTGGAGAGCAAACTTTTCTTCTCTGTCAGCTTCATCCATTTTCCAGGCACAGTGCTGACTGTTATTTTAATCTTCTTGACAAGAACTTGTGATAGCATCAGTAGTTTCAGGAGATCTTGGTTTGACAGGATGCTACAGTGGATGGCCCTGGATTTCTCCTATGGCCTTGAGGGTAGGACCCTGAAGAGCTCCTGGTTTTTATTTCATACTATTTGGCAATGGAAGAAAAGAATGTTGTTACTAGAAGACTGAGTCTTTTATGTAGTTCCACAGGAGAAAGCTGTTGATGAATTCTAGCTATATCTGATTATAAATTGGTAAACACACTACTGGAAAACTCAGCAAAGAAAAAGGAAAAAAGTATTTATCAGTAGCCTAAGGTGTGCAGTATGGAATATAGTGCACTAAAAATATTCTGTCTTGTTCTTGTATTGTTCTGACTCGATGAGAAACTGTCATGGATTTGTTTGTTTATTGATACAGAATGCCAAACTCTCAAAACATCTGCCAGCATCTTTTAAAGGCATGTGTAATTACAACGCAATATTGTGTCTGACATGTTCCTCAGCTGGGAATAGTCAGAAATAGGATGAAAAATGCTTCTTCCTTGCTGTGGGTTTTCATTTCCATTTATAAAGTTCTTTTGCGTGTGACACACAGAAATGTTAACAACCTAGAATAAAATATCTAATATTAAATAAGAACAAAAATATTAAAAAATCATGGTTTTCCTGTTCTTCGATGTTGGTTTAGAAAAGTGGTGTTTTTTCTAATCACTTTCACATTTTATTCTGTTCATTGTGATACAAGATACAAAATCCCACGTAGGCTCAGTCAGGTAGATGTGACTGATCTGCCTGCATTAACATCAAACTCCTGGACCTGGCATCTGGTCTGGACTGAGCCACTGTCCACCTGTTAGGATTATATATACCATGGGCAATGGCAGCATGGCATTGAAGCACTCCTCTGCAGTTTGTGCCTTTCCAAATGTGATTACAGTAGGCTACAGAATAACAAGTGTTGGAAAACTGGGAGGTAGGGCATGAAGGACTTGTCCACAGACTTTTTTTTTTTAAGACTGAGACATGCACTGGAAGTCACTTTGTCAGTATTCAGAAGTGATACATCCTGCTAAACAGAAAAAAAATATACAAATAAATAAACATTCTTCAGTTCTTTAGGTTTTTTTGGTCTTTTCTCCTTCCTACTGTGAATTAGAACTCTGCATTTATGTGTCCTTTGGATTAGATAGAAGGGAGAAGAAAAGAGAAAAACAGTTTTAAAACATGAATCTGGGCTTCACTTACAACTGTTACTACATTTATTCATTTTTTTGTAATTGGCTCCCAAAATGAATGCAACATGACCAGTTGCATGGTTAGGAGAAAATCAATTGGTTGTTGGAATTATGGGGATAGTTTCAAGTTGTGATGCTGTAACACTGGCAACATAAAAGTTTCAATGGGAAAAAAATTGTATTTTCTGCCATCTTATAAGTCAGTGTCTATTGAAATTGAACTTATAGGTAAATTTGTTTTCACAGAAGCAACTTGACTCATCTCCTCCTATTGAGATATCTTCTATTGTCGTCATGTAGTTACCATTGCTGTGGTGGTGAAGCATTTCTGGAGGATATTAATAACTGTAGCCCACTTCATTGGGAAAAATATATTTTTCAAGCACTTACTGGCTCATTATTCCTTTCTGCTACATAAAATCATAGAAATGAAGTGCTGGAAGAGACATCAAGAGCAGATATAGTCTGAGCATACCTAAATCAACTTCAAGGGATGATTTTTTCTGAGAATTAGAGTCCATGGGCTTGTAGTCCCTTCAGCAAGACATGTTAGTGAATATTTGGGTTCCTGAGCATCTGAGTAATCACACACAAATAGACCTTTCCTACACTTTTGGGACTGAGTGGCCCTGAGGCTCCTCCTCAGGTCAGGTTATACATTGGCCAGAAGTGTATAGTCAAACAGCTCTTAAGTGACTTGCATGTGCTTTCAGTGGGAAACTTAGGTCTCTCCTTCTTGTAACAACTTCAAGTCATGTCATGCCCATGGACCTAGTACCTTGTCTCATCTGGCCAGCACCACCATTAGGTGCTATTTGGTAGAAGTTTGCTAATGCTGAGACATTTCCTGATGGGTCACAGAATCACAGAATGGTTGGGGTTGAAAGGGACCTCTGGAGGTCATCCAGTCCAACCCCCCTGCAAAAGCAGGATCACTCAGAGTAGGTGGCACAAGATTGCATCCTGGTGGGCTTTGAATGTCTCCAGAGAAGGAGACTCCACAATCTCTCTGGACAGCCTGGCCCAGTGCTCTGTCACTCTCAAGATAAACAAATATTTTCTCCTATTTAGATGGAACTTCCTGTGTTCCAGTTTATGTCCATTGTCCTGTCATTGCTGCATGCCTGGTGTAACCTGCAGACTGGCTGCCTCTGGGGACAACACAGGTGCAGAAGGCTGGGTCCAGAAAGCACCCCAGGCTTTGAGAAAATCATGACCTGCCTCCCCACGTCAGTGGCCTGGAGATGTACAAGACTTGTATTGGAGTTGCACGCTGCTGAGTCAGGGTTCAGATAGGCTACCCTGGAAGGAAACAGCAATACTGTGTTAACACTCGCCTCCAAACAGATGGATAAGAGGTGTTGTGAGTAGTGTATTTATTTGGATATCTCCATGTCAAAAAATATCCTGCAATAGAACCAAATGTCTGCTATTGAGGGATACAAAACACTCATTTTCTAAACTTTTTCTTTTTTTCTTCCAGTGGCTCCCAAAGGAAAAGTACCCCAATCTGCCTTTCCAAACTGTTCCCACACACACCACAACAAACAACTAACAAGCCCGTTAATAATTTCCTTTGTAAAGAGTGTAACTGAGCCTTCCTGGGACAAGTCAACTGCTATTGAAAAGGGCTCAGGGGAATAATTAAAAATGTTCAGTTAAAAGCTGGTTCAAGGGTCCAATGGCTGCCTTGACAGCTGGAATGTGCAGGAAATTTGGTTTACTGAAAGGCATCCAAGCCCTTCTTGACTCTCTGGGACTAAGTACTCGCTGGTAGCTGCTCTAAGGATAGTTCCAATATTTAAAGAGTTCCCTTCCCTTTGCTCAACCAAGAGGTAAAATGTGGAATGTCACACCAGGAAGACGGGTTAACGGTGAATAGTACCAGGGAGGATTATAAAAACAGAGTCTTTGCAACAAACGAAGCAGTTTTTGATAAGAAAGTGTATTGCAGAATTTTGGGTCTTGAATCAACCTGATTGTGATAGTCTGGTAGGAGAAGATGTGTCCCATCCTCTGGGAAGGGACAAGTGCATTTTGTAGTGGTAGCAAAAATTTAAAAGAAACTAACAATAAAGGGAACCTTTGTTCACAGGTGCTAATTTTAGGATCAGAAGACATCTTAATTCAGCCTTGTCTATACCACTAGTTGTTATTAATGAGAATAAACTGAATTGACTATAGGAATTAAACTGCATGCAGGCTGTCGCATGCCCAGCCAACAGTATATGATCCACAAGGAGGACTAATATGTGGGGCTAGGGATGAAGTGGCCATATATCAGTGTAAATATATATTCTCCTTCTATAGAAAGGGGCATGAAGCTCAATGGAGACACTTTCCATAGCTGAAGGTATAGATAATATTGCAGCCTCACTTTAAGAGATCTCAGAAAAAAATCTGGCAAACTATGGGCCAAATTATGACTTGTAGTAAACCAAGACAAGTTCTCTGGGTCTACAATGAGTTAAATAGAGGAGGAGGTGGAAAGAAAGCTCATAACAAAGCATTGTTTGAGAGTTTTGGCTGCTGGTGACAAGGCTGCAGGTCAGATTGTAGATCATAGCCTTTAGCTATGAAAATACCCCCCAGTATTGTGTAGGTAACTAGAAGATCCTTAATGAAAGACCAAAAGACACAAATGAATCACAGTGTAGGATGAGAATATAGAGGACAACTCCACATTTCTGTATTATCTACTTAAACCAGTTTACAGTTGGTCCCTTTGCAATGAAAACCTGGGAACTGTACAAGAGCCAGGGCACAAAGGTAGTGTTGGAAATGTAAGGTGAGGATTTGTCCTGTGCCAATCTCCCAGCAGTATTCAGGTCTGAGTTAGTTCCTTCTTATTTCTTAGCCAACAACCAGATATTGTACTGCTATGACCAAAACACCCTGCCCCCTTTTTAATACCTGCTGTTTAGGCACTGAAGGTAGCTCTGTGGCACCTACAGATGCAGCAGGCAACTTTTCAACAGATCCTCAAATGCATGCTCAGCCCTGTTCTTCTAATCCTTCACACTTCTCCCTATACCTTTTCCTGGTTCCCTGGCCAGTGAAAGCAGCTGAACCACTTAGGGCAGAGCTAGCACTAAGGAGACTGCTGTCTTATCACATACAACAATTTTCATATGGCCTAAAATCCTCAAATCTGATGGTTTCTATTAACAAGGCATTTATGAAGGCATGGAGTCAACCAACAGGAAATGCTAAGGGAGTTTTGTGGAATTGGAGCTGTATTTGAATAGCACTGAGTACCCATTCCCTGACCTTGTGACTGTCCTCTACCATTGATCCCTTCTATACCATTTGTGCTCTTGCCTGCTCAAGTGCAAGCTTTCTAATGTGGCTTCCTCCAACAGCTTTTCCAAGGCCAGTTCTCACAGCTAATGCTCCTGACTGGTCAAAATCCCTTAAGAGGCAGAGCCACCTCTCTCCAAGCGATTGTCTTAAAAATTATATTTTATTTTCTTGAAAACAGGCTGGCCTGCTTCTCTTGTCAGGATTCTTGCACTCATTCAATAAAGCGAGATGATGTGTCTACTACACTACTACCTGGGATGGTGGACATTCTTCAGTACTGAGAGGTTAATATGACTTCAGTAATTCATACATCTCGAAAAGAAAATACTCTGTGTTCAGTTTCATTCCTATCGTTGCATGTAGTTAAATTAGTTTTTCTGACTAAAGGACATTTGCAATAATTAAATGAGTTCAAATACTTAGATGCAGTTGGAATCTTCCCAACGTATGTGCCACAAACACTATATTTGAATGTCACGCGATAAAAATAAACACAATGTTTATTCTAGGTCTGTGTTTAAATAGAGAACTATGGCTGAGATTAATTTAGTAAAGTAGTCCGAAAATAATCATCTGCTTTAACTCCAACCTGCTCCTCAGTGCTTCTTCCAGCCCAGTAGAGACATATGAATGGAGATGCTGTCACTCAATGATGTGACTTATTCCAAGAGCAGGAGCATATGACAATAAATATTTAACATGCTGAGGATCTTATGGCATTTCAGTGAGAAGTGTGTTTCCTCTTACTCACTGGAAAATTACTCCTGCTTTACTTCTTGTTTTGCTACGGTTTTATGTTTCAAGAGTAAAAAGACATTCCAAGAAAGCATGCAGTCTGACCACGTCAGCCCTTCACTTCTTCTTTGTATCCTTTTTTTCAAATCAGTTACAGGGAAAAACTCTCTTATTAGGGAGTTTCTTCAGTTCCAGGTTACTCTCCTCAATTAGGTTTTTACATTACCTTTTTCAGATGAGGTGGTCAAAATTATACACAGTATTTCAGAGTTTTAGTATAGAAATTGTTGTATGACAATGAATATATTCTCCAATGAGATTACCAGTAGTGGTTGGTTTTAGACATGCAAAAAAGCAGTTCTCTATTCCTCAGAGCACGTCTAAACACATGCAGGTAGACCTGGTAGAAAAAGTAACCTATTTGTAACTCTTGCTGCTTTATATGTGGTGTTCATAGATGAAAGGTTTCTTATGCACAGTTGAAAGACAAAAGGTTGCCAATGAGACTCTCATTGCTCACAGCTGTAGCAAACAGGATCTGTTTCTTCAGGCTGACAGGGAAGTCAAAGCTGGATTTGCTTCCAGCATGCTGAACAGTACCATTGTGGCTTAGTGATGGCTGAGAAGGGACCATTTGTGTAGCTCAACTACATGTAAGTTTTTTGGAATATGTTTTTGCTCAGTATTTTAATAAGTTCCAAGGTCAATGCAAAACAATCCATGTCAAAGTTTGACTGAGACTGGGAGTAGAAATTTCCATGTCAAAGTTTGACTGAGACTAGGAGTAGAAATTTCTCTATACTTAGTTTCTCTGCCCCTACTGTAACTTCCCTTTAGATGTATAAAATTTGTTTTTATATATCTGATGTTCACAGAACAAGCAAAGTAAGGACACCTTGTTGGGAAACTTGTGGTTATTCTCCATGGGAGTTGTCATCCTTTCCCCTTGCTAAAGAAGAGCAAGTTTCTTCTGTGTATTATTCCAAAGATGCAACTTTATGACTAATAATAAAATCACCCTATTTGATTCACCCCATTCACTCTTGGTTTCTGGGAGAACAGGATTTTTACTGGAATTGTTTCTAAAAATGAGCACTTTGTTGTTCAATATATAATGAGTGACATTCAAGATTAGATAAACAGAAGAGAGCTGCTGTGCAGATGTCCAAACAGATTTTATTTTTATCAACAATTAATTTGTGCCCAGAAAGAATGGAGGTAAGCCTGCAGAAAACTTCTCAGAAGGGTTATAAGAAAATAGAAAGAAATTTAAGGAGGCAGTATATGAAAACATTGGGCCAAGTTACAATCCCAAGTGCATGAGTGTAAATTTGAAGTAAACATTTTAAAATAGATAGAGGGAATCTGAAGTAATTCTATATAACTTCAGGAAGAATATGAAGCTCCTAATTGTTTAAGTTTTCCTATACAACAGGCTAGCTCCTTCTGCTAATTCATTGGATCATATTCAGTGGAATTTAACTTTTATTTTCAAGAGTGTGTTATCAAAAGTTCAGATGAAACAGAGGATTCAAGCTTTTCATAAAGATACTTATATTATGATGCCTGAAAATGCGTGATAGTATGCCATGTATCACAGTAAGGCATATGAAATACATTCTTTACCTCTTGTGTCTAGAAGATTAAAAAAAAATAAAAAGATGATATGTAGAATTTAATACAATGCTTTTATGGGCAAGATAAGAAAATGGAATTGATTTTGGGGATGTTTGAGTGCATACACTAAGATCTGATCTGTTTTCTTAGAAATGTTTTACACTTTGTACTCTCAATTCTTATGGTGAAAACCAGGAACTGCAACACTCCAAACTTCCTTCTGAACTTTTTTAACATCACTTTGGAGCCTGGAAGCAGCAGCTGGATTGGAGGTTTTTTAGTTCAATGCTGGAGAATTACAGAATCAAAAAGGAGCCCCAGAGCTTTTCATTTACCATCTAACAGCTGGATCACATCCAGCTTTGAGGTACAATCCTTTACAACTTTCCCAAAAAGGTTCCTAATTAAATTACAAATCAGAAAATTAAGGGCAGTTTTGGCAAGACATGTGAAGGTATGGCAGACTGCTGGCTTGGAAAGATGAAATTAGGCAGCTTTGGCTTTGTCCTACAGCCTACTGAAAGATTAGCAGGTCATTTATGTCAAGATTAGTTCTGAAAGTCACATTTATTTTCTCATTCTCAAGCTCATTCCAACCACCACATGGCACAGAGATCCTCAGAAACTCGTTCTTTTTGGACAGTTGTGATCCACCTGCACAGAAGGATGGGACTAGATGGGTACCTTGAAACAGTTAGTGTTGAAGTAACTCAGATTTCCATTGTGTTTCATTTGGGTGACTTGCAGTGATCTGAAACTAAGTATGGTCCATCCTAGTGCATAAAAGACTTTGTACAGTGTCCATGCCCTTCTTGCTTTGTGATGGACCATGAAAACCCTGTAGAGCCCTTGCTTCATTGGCTTCTCACTTGTAAAATACTTCAGCTCTGGATAATGCCCCTGCTTTCACACACCTGCAGGGCTTAGAGGCCAAGATCTCTGCATGGTATGAATGTCATGGCACTCTGTAGTGAGACTGAAACGGTCAGTGAGCTGGCATATGAATCCTTGAGAAAACTGCAAAGCAGGAGGGAACCTGCTGCTATGTATACTTTGTGCTAGGTATCAGTACTTCTCTTGAATAAAAAAAGACAGAGCAAAAATCTGACTGTCAGGGACAGTAACATGTTCTACACATCAAGTTTCCTGAAGTTCCCTATATTGGGCATGCACCTATCTCACTGAGCACAAATCTTGTTTCTTGTCTTCAACTCAAAATGCAAGAAGAATTCTCTTACACTCCAAATAGGTCCCTATGTGTCCAGACATTATATTCTTATTGCTCAGATAATTGTAATTAGTCAGGGCAGAAAGTAAAACTCAGGTAGGTACTATGACTTTAACAGCAACAGCAAAGAAAGCCTTCCATATTTTGATTCAATTTTGCTGTAAATAGTCTTAACGTAGCAGCAGGCAAAACACAATCAACCTCCTGTCACTACTGGTTGTCATTTGTGCCCCTTGAGAAACTTTGCCTGGGACTAGAGACCTCCAGAAGCTTCTCCCAACTAATATTTGTGTGATTCCATGCATTAAAGCCATATAAAATCTGTAATCTGCTCATTGCTTACCAGTGCATGAGGATTTAACTTTAAAAGCAATCATTTATTCCATTTTCCTTTCCCATCTACCTCTTATAATAGTGTAATAAAGAAGCAAAATTCTTCTTCATGCTATCCAGTGACTGCAGTGATGCCCAGAATGATGTTCATTGCGGTAAGGGAGGGAGTAAGGCAAGGATCTGGGGAAGAAAGAGGGAATGCAGGCACCAAGAGAAGCCAATATTCTCTCTACAGGTGAACTATCATGTTATTGAAGTTGACAATATAAAATGCTTTCACTAAGAAGGAATGGTCTCTGAGCTCCCTTGACAATTCCATATTCTCACTCAATTTTCCCTGCTGTTGCCTAGCAGGAGTGGAATTTGCAATTAATTGAGCCACTGACAAATGGCCGAGGCAAAACCAAGTTGATTTGAGGCCAATTACCAGCCATGGGTTGCTCATGACTTTGGGTCCTGGCATGAGCTTTTTTAAACTGACAACACATTCACAGGCAGGATGCTTCCAAAAAGAAAAAGATAGAAAACTGGATATAGATTTTTCTGAGGGCATTTGGGGTCTCTCCAGTAGGGTTGGTTTGTGAACTGTGACCAAAAATATTTGTGCAATGAGACATCCTCGCTGGTGGCCTCTGATCCAAGTCTGGAGGGAAACAGCATAGTTCAATACACTGATAACAGCAAACAGGAAATGTGATTCTTACACATGCTTCTCAACCTTTCTAAAATAAGGGGTTTTGAGAACATTTTTAGTATGATTTTAATGAAATAGACCATCTTATGGTGGAGTTATGTTTAAGTGTGGACAGGAAATCTGTCATTAACATTTGTCCATCTCCATTTGGCTGTTGTATATCTATCACATGTTTCACTGGGTCATTGTTCTCTAAGGCAGTTTCTGAGTGCACCAGAAGATTCTCAGAGAGTAAAATGTGGAGTATAGCTTCAGCATGGTAGTTTTCGCTTGGAAATCAATGATTTAGAGAAGACCTTAGTGCTGCTGAAAACAACTGCCACTACATGCATAAGATTGTTGAGAAAAGGGCTGATGTGGTGATGTGAAAATTGTGGCAGAGGGGAGGAATTAGAAGTGCAGAAATGATCAATCTGGGTGCAAACTAGAGGGAAATTAACTTCTTTGGATGAACTCCATGCTGCTTCAGTGAAATGACTCTGCATCATCTGGCTTAAAGATAAGTCCTTATATGAATATTCAGATTATGTGTAAATATACTTTGTAATGAGAGTAACCATATGTCAGGATATATATTAAGCAATGCTTCATTATCCTCTAACTGGGGTTGTTCCATTGTTCTTACCAGCATATTCTTAAACAATGAGCATTTGAGGGCCCTGTTTGACCCAAAGATCCTCTACCTTGGGTAATGACAGATATACACTAAACAGCATGCAAATGTGAAAACTAGCAATTATAAATAATATTGTCTTCTGATAAGCTGTCAATGACATGGAATTAGAAAACATAAAAATGTAAATTGTTCTTTTGCTTCTACAGAGCCCATGATAAATGAAGTCTTAATTTATATGATAAACTTCTGTTAAAGAGTCGTAAGTGCAAATTTCTTAAAACATGAATTTTTATTTTGTCTTTCTGTAAGCCTGAATTGTGTACACTGTCCAGAGTTTGCAAGCTAAGGCAAATAAATCTAATGGTAAACTAGGCCTACCAAAGAGGGCACATCTATATTAAAAATAATTTTTGAGACCTGATTTGAAATCAGTCCTGCCGTAAACTTTGCTGGTGGATTTGTCCATCGTTATCGTACATTGTCATCCACTGGCAATGGGAACAAACTGAAGTGCAGGAGGTTCTATCTGAACATACGGAAACATTTTTTTACTGTGAGGGTGACTGAGCACTGGCACAAGTTGCTCAGGGAGGTTGTGAAGTCTCTCTCTTTGGAAATACTCAAGAGCCATCTGGACACGGTCCTGGGCAACTGCTCTCGGTGTCCCTGCTTGAGCAGAGGGTTGGACCAAATGACCTCCAGATGTTTTTTCCAACTTCAACCATTCAACCATTCTGTGACTCTGTGATTTTTTTTGAACATTGGAAAATGATCAACCCTCCTCAATGTTGTTCTTTCTGAAAATAAACCTTAGCAACACTACACATAAATACCTTACTGGTTTGCAGGATGTGAAAAGTGTTTTCTTTGAAAGGTTGATGTAGGTATTTTGTTTGCTACCTCCAAATGCACATAAATGTGAACGTCAGTCTATCTTGCAAGGACAACACAAATTCATCTGCCAAGACTGAGCAGTCAAGTGTATAATTGCCTCAATCTGCAGCTCCTGCAAGCTGTCCCACTCCTTTCTTGCAGCTGAGTTGTTCTTGGATGGTTGTAAAGTCTTCAATACCCTTGTAGATGTCAGGAGGTGTCCCCAGAAGAAAACTTGAGGAAAGAAATTCTGAATTTAGCTTCTTGTTAGTGGGAAGGAAACTCGCTGTCAGGATGAATCCACTTTTTTATTAAAAATATATTGGAGTGATATTGAAGTGACCTCTGTTTGCAAACATATTTAAAATGTCACAAAAGGCTTTTGAAATGACAACTCCATCATTCATCCACTCTCACCCAACACTAATAAACTGCTTCATTCTTCTCAAATCACAGAAGAAATTTCAAGTGGGATTTGAGGGGATGAAACTGAAGAGAGAAATTAACAATTAGAAACATCATTAACAACTATACTTGTGAAAGCAGGGAAAAGAGTGAAGTGGAGGGTTTCACAGCAAGTGTTGAAAAATGGCAACTTGCCTCTTGTTTTGCTTTTTTTTTGCTTTTTTTTGCATGCTAGTGAAGGGTAAGTCCAAACTTGAAGTGAGCAACACATAGGTCTCAGAAACACATTAAACACCCATCACATAATTGTTTTTCACCCCGTCTCTTCTTACAAAAGCAAAATACACACCCTGTGTTTGAACACTGGGATAGTCTGAGTTAAAGATAACAATACTGAAGCCAAAGATGTAAATAAATCAGGAACATACAACACAACAGCTGCCTGATGGAGAGGAGAGGGACCCTTGATCAAGGGGTTTTGGAGATAGGGCTGGCTAATAAATGAATGATTTTCACAGCCAGCTGAAGAAATGTTATCACCTATCAAATCACACAATGGCTGAATGTGAAGCTGAGAATGTGCTTTCTTATCTCAGAATCCCCAGGGACAATACATTCCAGGTGCCTGATAAGAGACTTTCCTCTGCTGCTGAAAGGCTACACCACAAGGCTGAATGAATTTTATCATTAAATAAAAGCCTTGGCCTTTTTTTACTTTATTTTTGGAACAAGAGTGTAGCTTTTCCCAGTAAAGGGTGCAAATCCACTTTTTTCAAGAACACTAATGGCCACCCCATTTTAACAGTGCAATAAGAAATAAGTTTGGGGAAGTAATTCGGACACCTACAGTGATTTGACCTTCTATTCTTTATTCTTTAACAACAGGACTGTTGCAGAGACGAGGGAGAGAAATTGGCTTCAGGGGGTTGATCTGCCTCTTCTGATGTCAGCAGTGCTTTTGCCATAGACATAAGAAACTGTACAGGATACCTGTAATGAATGGAAACATCAGTTCATTAATTGCAAAACAGGATTCCAGGGGCCCTTGGTGTTTCATTGTTTTGTTAGTGTTGTGACCGGTCCCATCAAATTTGATGTGCTATTTGTGTTTCACATACTTGCCCATGTTTCTAAAATTAATCAGCTCTTTAAGAGTACTGCACCTGAATGCTGAAGCTGACAGTCCAGACATGTGGAGATATGGTGGCTCAGGACTGCTTACTCTGATTTCTGCCCTTTTCCCAGATCATTCACACAGGGTAGAGAAGGTTGCACAAACTGCACTGCTGTAAACTTGTGTACCTCTTTCAAAGGCAATATATCAACTCATGCATCTAAAGGAAGATGAGCTTCATTTTAAAAATGCAGTCAGTAACTGCAATAGTCTACATTGCTGTAAACTTATGTATTCTAGTGGAGAAACTGGTTTCAGCAAAAATTTTACATAACAGTGAAGCACTCAGGTGTAAATAGTAGGTTTCTTCTGGCAATTATAACTGACAAGACTAATAAAATATAAGATCCTTTGAGTTATGCATGCATCCCTTGTTTAAAACCAGTGTCTCTTAATGAGGTTTGATTCTGTGCTTAAAAAACCCATTGGTACTAGAAATGACCAGGCCTTACTGGTCATAATGGTGCCCACTGTCTTCAACAAGATTTGTAACCTTCTCTAGATGAAGTTGCAAATAAACATCCATGAACTGAAACAGCCTGCTCTTCTAAAATAAAAGTGTGTGTCTTCCCAGTAACACTGCTGCTATTCCCTACTATAAATATCAATAGGCTTTTTTTATGAAAAAGATGATTCAAGTCATGCCCAGCTGGTGAAGAGGTTTCCTGACTACGGTCCAAAAGCACAAATGAGGTGGATTTGTTGCAGAAGGATGGCTGGTTGGTTCATGGGCCTCAAAAAGACTTGCCTGTGCATTTCAAGTCAAACACATAGGTGTTCTTGCAGAGAAGTAACCTAATTAAGGACCATCTAATGGCTTCCCTAGGTTCTGAGTAGTGCTGGAGTAAATGCTCTTACAAAGTGCTAATGGTGTTGAAAAAGACAGAAAACCAAGTACAGTCCATTCGTTCTCAGGATGGTCCTAGGAAAGGAGAGAGGTGGTGTGAATTTTACACTAATTTGAAAGAATCCACATGGCACACTCCAAAGATGCTCCAAAGAGGTAAGGAGGTAACAGCTTCTGAAAGCTGCACTGCTGCAAGTCCTGGGCACCTTACTGCAGGCTTAAGTGCTTGCTTGTGACAGCTGGACAGCCTGGGTATAGCTAAAGTCATGAATTCTGCTGACCAGGGCTCCTTTTTTTTTTTAATGTAGGTACAGTCAAGGGTACATCTTGGGTAAAGAATGGATAGAGAACAGCCCTAGGGGAGGGGAAATGGTTTGAAAGTGAAAGAGGGGAGATTGAGATTGGATGTGAGGAAGAAATTCTTTGGTGTGAGGGTGGTGAGAGCCTGGCCCAGGGTGCCCAGAGAAGCTGTGGCTGCCCTTCTCTGATAGTGTTTAAGGCCAAGGTTGGATGGGGCTTGGAGCAACGTGGTCTGGTAGGAGGTGTCCCTGCCCATGGCAGGGGTTTGTAACTAGGTTCCTTCCAACCCAAACCAGTCTGGGATTCTGTGACTGCTCCATTTCGTCTTGCTCAACTGTATGAGGGGGTTGGGACTGGATGAGCTTTAAGGTCCTTTCCAACCCAAACAATTCTGGGATTCTACTATTCCCTGTGTGTTATTTAGAATCGGAATGTCTCTTGTTTCTTATAATTGATAACAGAAGGGATAGAAAGGACAAGGCTAGAAAATTGAGTGAGTGTCACCTTCAGAAGAAGCAAGAAAAGAAAATATCTTCCAAAATGCTTTCTTGGGTTTTTTTCTGTGTAATTCTAAAACCCAAAAAGTTTTGTAATGTGTCAGTGTAAATTGAAGAGAAATGAAAGCAGTATATATACATACACCACCAGCCCTAAGGACATATTGGGCAAAAATGATCTTCTGTAAGACCATTTCTTCAGCTGAAAACCAAAGCACCCCCTAATAATAATAATACTAAAAAAAAAAAATAGAATGAAAAATATGTTACCAGACCTAATGAATAAGTAAGGCAGCCAGGAAACTGACTGTCAGAAAAAAGAAATAAAATAATAAAATAAATTCACTAATTACAGAATTTCTTGGACACGTCATCAAAACCTAGAGGTGTTAATTGAAGTAGCTAATAAAATCACCATTTATAGTGATTACGACTTCAATAGATTCCTCATGGAGGTTAAGTTTTTTCCAGTCACTCCCAGAAGCTACCATCACTTGCATTCAGACTGTTGTCTTGGTCCACTAGACTGATAGGTATTCATATTTTGCACCTCCTTGGTTTCTCTGGTGTAATGGCATTTTTACAAAAAGCTGATTGCAGAAGAATTCCTTAGAGCTGCTATTTTTATTGCCCCATTTGTCTTTGATGTCTTTCCTTTGCAGCTGCTGATTTGTGCAAAAGGTCTTTTCCACTTCCTCAGCTCACTCGTTCTCCAATTTGTTGTCATGCTTAATTTTATTATCCCTTCTAGCAAAATTTCACTAGTTTAATAGAGATTCTTGAGTAATTTTGCATCACAGACAGCATTACAGATACCGCAGTTACTCATGTGGAAAGCCCCAATATGACTCCTGGAGTAAATATTGATTTCTGTACATTATAAACTTTCATGTTCCTAGGATTACTGCTCTTTGTTATCACTCAAAGTAATGCTTCCACAGGATGAGTGCAAGTGGCACATGCTATCCCTCTTTTCCTTCTCATGTCTTAGCACACAACATTTCAGCACACTCTAGTCAAGAGTTTGCTCTAAGTTCACCAGATAGATTTCCAGAGAAGTAAATGGGCTGTGTAGGAATCTCAGGTGAATGTTTTAAAACACAGAGAACACTTGTGTGGGCTAGGATGACTGATGAGCTCACTTTTGGGGTCAAATTTGTTAATAAGCATGAAAAAACTCTATTTGGTGCTTGGGATTGTCTACCGGAACTGAACATGTGAAAGGAGGAGAGATCACAGAATCCCAGACTGGTTTGGGTTGGAAAGGACCTTAAAAATCATCCAGTCCCAACACTCTGCCATGGGCAGGGACACCTCCCACCCCACCAGGTTGCTCCAAGCCCAATCCAGCCTCACCTTGAACACTGAGAGGGAGGAGCAGCCACAGCTTCTTTGGGCAACCTGGACCAGTGTCTCACCACCAAGAATTTCTTCCTAATATCAAATCTAAATCTCCCCTTCTTCAGTTTGAAACCACTTCCCCTCTCTTAGGGTTGTTCTCAATCCATCCTTTTTCCAAGATGTATCATTGGCTGTACTTGCATTCCAAAAAAACCCCCACAATTAGGAAGAAAAAAGCAATCAGAAATATTGATAAGGCACTGAGAAGATGGTACTTACAATGTCTATGGATTTATGTTGCATATGCTCAGTGGATGGGAGCCTTGCACCAACCGGTATTAATTGGAACATCTCCATTGACTTTGGTTGAACACCAAAAAGAGGGAGCTCAATCCTTTCAATTTCTAGAGCTGTTAGTTATTCATGTTGAAGCTAGACTAATGTCTTTATTTCCATGGGGTTGTGCTAATTTGCTGGCTATGTTTAATGACCCTGACAGCTCCTGAACCCACACAAAGAATCCTGAAACAGGAATTCACACTGACACTTTCTGAGGAGGTCTGTACCTCCTCTAATGACTATGTCCTAATTAACTCCTGTAATTATAACCAAAGTTTTGACACTCCTGTGATGTATAACGAGTTTTAGGTTGAGCCAAAAGTACATAGTGTTCCTTCCCTGAAACTGGGATTGTCTGCAGATGCATTATTGATGAGGATTTCTATAACAGTCCAAGGTTGATTCTCCTTAGGACAGTCTTCTATGAAAATTAAAGCTGATCTTATGAATACTAACTTATATTATCTACGTGACTAAGAAATGTGAATAAAATTTATTGACAGGACACTGAAATATCTGCATTATGAGTAGATGGGTTTTTAAAGAGTAATTCAAGACCTCCAGAGTGCCCTTTCAACCAGAATTTCTGTGACTTATTTAATAATGTGAATATGGACATTGTGGAATAACTGTGTGTTTAGAAAAGCCCACAGCAACATTTGGTCATTTAACTCATGCCACTTGAATGAGTCAAGACTGAGTCTATCTTTTGAGTCTTATACATAATTATTGTAGTACCAAATCTTTGTCAGATAACACAAAAATACTCCAGATAGTCTATATATGTTCTCCTTAATGCTTTAGTCAATATTATTTATTGATTTATGAACCAAAAGAGAATGTAGCATTATTTTGTAATTTCACACAGCTGCTGTATTCTCCTAAGCACTGGCTGTTTCACAAAGGTGGATAAAATATCTTTATTGCTCAGCTCTGTTTCATGTAGATGCAATGCCTGTGAAATCTACACTGCTTATTCTAGACCCACCTTTTCATCCCATCCCATCTGTTCACCTACTTTTATGAAATGCTTTTAATCTCAGAACAATATGTTGCTTATGGCAATCCATTCCTCCCTTGGTAATTAATGTCTCTCAGGTACTGTAAGGCAATATCCAGATCTTCTAGCATTTCTCACAGGTACATACTGTGTCAGAGAGTTACTCCACTGTGGGGAAGCACTTTGGGGATGACAGTGCTCCCTCTCATCCAGTATTCTCTATGGTTACTCCAACTGCCCATAATGACCATGAGCTGGAGCATCACGCCCAGATCCAATTGATGGAGATACTGCAACCCTCCAGGAGCATATTGTGATACTCATTTTATACATTGCCACCAGAGAATACCAGCAGGCAGAGATTATAGATCAGACGTGCTGTTTAACCAGACATTAGAGGACAGACTGCATAAGGGTTTGGCAGTTGTCTTGTGAAGAGTTCAGTCTGCTTGATACACTCAGGGGTCTCCACACAGAGAAGAAGCAAAAGCATCTAACTACAAACACATGATCTGGATGGAGCAGTAACAAGGATGTTCTACGCTGCCTTTAACAGGGGGAGGGCAACCTTCACCAGCAACATAAGGTGAAAAGATCAGCACAGTTATGGCAGTTTGTCCTCACATGGAGATTCAGGACTGAATTCCCTCTGACACAAGAAAAAAAATGGGATCTAAGAAACTCCTTTCCTTTGCAAGCGACTGGATCTGGACAGCATCTGGTGGCAGCTCCCCCAGACCCCATGGAGCAATCAGGAGAGACTGAGGGATGAAAACCTCCTGGTTACAATGTCAGCTCAGCTGTCCCCTCTAAATCCAATCAGCTGTCCTGACTGTGTCTGGGTTTTGTTGGTTGGTATCTTCTGGTCCTATTATTTGGACCACTTCCATTTGTAAAGAATTACTTCTTTTTGCATTAAAGATGGTTAATAAATGTAGGATGTTCCACAATACTTTGTCAACCTTCTTGTCATTACAGGAAGTATATTTTTTGAAGACTTTGTAGCTCATGGAAAAGGTTCTTTCAGTTTGTCACAGAAGAGAGTCTTGTATTGTGGAGCTTCACCATTCAACCATTGCAGTTGGATGCAGGCACTGTATTCACTTCCAAAGAAAAAAACCCAACTGTATCTTACCTGAAAAGCAGCAATTTGGGATCTTCTTGAAATAGGATCCCTAGAAGAGAGGGTTTCTCTCAGCATGACGAAGACTGAGGTCAGCCCAACTGATGCAACATTAGTTCCTGTGTTATAGTTTGAAAGGGGCAGGCAAAATTCTTATTGGCTTTTGCTGCCAGGACCCAGTGAATGAGGGGTGGAGTTTAGGCCCCTGTTGTGAAAAGGGGTCTGGGTATCAGGTATCAGGTTCAGTCTTCCACCCATTTCCTGCCAGACTCTATAAAAGCCAGGAGGACGGGGTGGGGGGGGGGTTTCAGTCTCTCTCCTCTC
>VZRW01000825.1:419437-433780 GCA_013398125.1 Aegotheles bennettii
GAGCTCGGGTTGTATATATTTGTATATATGCATTTTCCCTTTTTTCCCACCTGTTACTCTTTCTCCCTGTGCCATTAAATTTGTTATAGTTTTTAATTTCCAACCGCTGAGCCTTTTCTTCCTTGTTCCCCTTCTAATTTTCTTGGGGGAGTGATAGAAACAAAACTCTGTCTGGTTTGCGGCTTGCCCTGGCCCTTCGCAAAACCTGCACATCCTGAAACATGAATACTCATGCCAGAGTTACCACTTCATCACACAGGCTTTGCTTCAGGTCTAAGTGTGGCTAGAACCAGTTTTAATTCTGCGTATTTCTGACTTTTCATGGAAACTCTCAAAGAAAAAATACACTATTATGTGAGGCAAACTAGTGCAATAAATTTACTGCCAGATTTCTGCAGACTTCCAAAACTGTAATCCATGTTAATATCCATTGTTTTTGTAAATATAGTTGCATCAAAGACTCCTTGTGACAAGTACTATAGGACGAGTTAATATTGGCTTTCACATTATTAATCTGAGGGGACAGATTCAGATCTCCCTTCGTAGCAGGCTGATTCCCTCCAACCTAGCTTCATTTTCCACCAGAAGAGTTGCATGAAACTTTCCTGTGAGAGTTGTTTGTCTGCAAGCTCAGATACAGAACAGTGATGCCTTGCCTGTATGAAACCATTTCTCCTGAGCCACTGCAATGTGCTTGCAACAAATCCCACTGGTTTTGTAATTCTTAGAGGTTGCTGTAAATAGTCTTTTAGTTTACTTGTACCTCCTGCCAGCACAACTCTGAGTGTTAAAGACAGGACACAATATACCTCTCAACTGGAACAGTTCTGCCAGCAGGAGACACTTTGTGAAATGCAAAACTATTTCAGCAAAACTGTACTATTATCACTACAGCCCTACATAGTATCATTTTTGCTGGATTAATCACAGCCACATTTGTGGGAGCCTAACTCTCTCAGTTAAGCCACTTGTCAAGATTATTCCAGCAACCAAGAGAGAGATAAACACCTTGTAAGATATCTCTTCTATCCCAAAATAGGTGGAGGGGAAAAGAACCTCCTTTTTCTGCAGACCACAGGGGGAGCTTAGAAATACTAAATTTAAAATCTAGACTGATTTGATCCAAGATGAATCAGGGCCTGGATGTTCTTTGCTTTGACAGTGCAGGTGGCCGGTCACTGCTACATTGGTGAAAATGTCTCTGGATACACACGGTGTTAGAGTAAGAAACTTTCAAGGCACAGAGGCAAGAGAAGAACGTTACAAAATCCACCTCTAAGCCACAAACTGCTTCTAAAACCCACAAGAGAATTGGTTAGTGACATATTTTCTCAGGATTTTAGCAAGTTTAGCAACCATAAGAACTCTTTTTTCTACCCACCAGAATCCACAACCTAATGAGCTACTCTAAAGGGCAACAGGAGCCACTTCAGATGTTTTTGAAGATAGTTCTCCTATTATACCTGAAAAGAATGCCAGGAGGGATGGTCCTGAGGAGTAAATGAGTGGCTTTCATAATGGAGGGAGGCAACAAAAAGGATTCTGTAGGAAACTGCTGCTGAACACATTCATTAGTGACTTAGAAGTATTAACAGTGAGGCTGACCAAATTTGCTGCTGATATAAAGCTATTCCAGAGCAATAGGGACAAAGACCAACTAAGAAAACCACTTTACAAGATTGAGTGAGAAATAAAATCGCAGAATAAATTCACAGTGGATAAATGTGAAGTGAAGGGGGAGATGAATGTAAAGGTGGATGCCTGATGGGCTCTCATCGAACCATTACAACTCAAGTGAGAGCTCGATATTGCGGCAACAGTTCCATGAAAACAGTGGCTCAGAGCTCAACAGTAATCAAACAACACTAAATCAAATGCTAAGAATCATTAGGAAAGAAATAGAAAATAAAATAGAACATTATGGCATTGTATACATTTGTGATTCTCCCAGACTCTTAATACCAGGAGCCATTCTGCCACTCTGTGCAGAAATGAGGTATTATAAATAGAAAAGCTACTGAAGAGGGCAATAATGACAATTAAAGACATGGAGTGGCTTACATACAAAGTGCAATTGCATTGACTGGGTCTTTTCATCCTGGAAAAAAACCTTAATTCAGGGACTGGACAGAGGTCTACAGAATTGTGGGTATCATGACAAAGAGGACTAAGGAAAGAGTTTTGTTTTCTCATTCAATTCAAGGACCAAACTAGCAGATGCTGTGGTAGGAAATGCAGTTCTACAATATGGGAACTCATCACTCATCACCAAAGGATGTCTTGGATGACAAAAGTTTGGGATCAAGGGAGAAGGCCTCTATCATGATTTATTAAATAAGCTCAGAGACCCGCTCCTTCAATGAATATATGGATTGGGTGGCTCAACTAGAAGATTTGTCTCCCTTCAACTTTTCTTTTGTTGCTCAGGTATTGCTAGACACCTGCTAGGTCATGAGGAGGTCCTAGCAAGCTCATAATGCCCTCAGGGGAGTGATCCTTTTGGGTCACTGGTGGAGCTGCTGTTTGAACAAGCGTGCTTGGAAGCAGCAGACAAAGGTACATACCTGCATGCTCCTGATCACCATGAGCCTGACAGGCCCCAGGAAGCACCACATCCAGCACCCAGAGAGAGGACATCAGTGTAGAAAGAACCTTTGCTCTTGTTTATGTCTGCTTTGCATCTGAGTCCACAAGCAAATGGTGGATTTCTTGATGTAATTTTTATGTATTAGGAATAGAAGGTCTCCTTTGTGCACTAACAGCTTCAAAAAAAAACCACAAACTGGCCATATTGGAAATATTTTTTTATTGGAAATATCTAATCCAACCTCCAATTCAAACAAGACCATTGGTAACACTGGATCAGGTCAGACTTGGCTTTATCTTGCTGAGTGTTTTCAAAGACTACAAAGGTCTCTACTACAGAGTTCTAGACCTCCAATTCCAAATGAAGGATTAGTTTTTTCTTAAGCTTAATAAAGTTCTCTTTAGCTCATTTGCTCAGCCTGTTCAGGTCCCTCTGAAAGGCAGCCCTGTCCTTCAGGATATCAACCACTCACCCCAATTCTTGTACTGCTCACAGACTTGCTGAGTGCTCACTCCTCCCATCATCCAAGTTGTTCATAAAGAAATTACACAGCATTGTCCCCAATATCAGTCCCTCACACACACCACTAGTAACCAGCTGCCCATTGGGTCTTGCACTGGGTCTGATGGTCTAGCCAGATTTCCACCACCTTACCCAGTCTCTATCTCTCTGGTGTGGCTACAAAGTTGTCATGGGGGACACCAAAGGTCTTGCTCAGGTCAAGGAATAAAACATTCACTGTTCTCCCCTTATCCATGCAGCTTCATCATAAAAGCCATCAGGCTGATCTGTCATGATTTTTCTTCATGAAACTTACACTGGCTGTTCCCATTTACCTCTTTGCTGCTCAAGTGTCTGGAAATTGCTTGGAGAAGGATTTGCTCCATAACCGTCTTGGGAATGGGTGGTGACAGAGGAAGTAGTCGTGGTGGTCCTTGTCCCACAGTACTTTCCAGAGGAGAAGAGTGAGCAGGAACAGTGCTACCTCCTGCTGTGTTCAGCACGTCTTGGTTTTCTTCCCTTGTCCTTTGCTGATGAAGAATAAAATCCTCAGAATGGAACTTTTGGCCTGAACTGTCATGCTTGTTTTTGTGAGATGTTAGCTCACATGGTTCAGCACAGAACAGGAATTGAATCTCCTGTAGAACTGAATCTCTCAGAAATACCTCAACCAGGATAACTGCTTGAAAATAGTCATAATGGACTGCTGGGAATGAGCACGAGGTCTTCTTGGGTGTTTGGTGGTGTCCTCCTGGAACAGTGAGCACATGGGAAATGAAAATTCAAAGTTTGTGGATGAGCACATGGGAAATGAAAATTCAGTGAGTCAAACTTGGTTAGAGCAGAAAGGAAGAAAGGAATAAGATGCTGAAGTAAGTTTTCACAGCTTACCTGTTTGAGGCTAATCCACTAAATAATTCAGTCCAATAGTCATAAAACCAATTTCCTTCTTACAATTAAAAGATAGACATAGTTCCAGGGAGTCTTACTGTTGCCACATGAAACTCTGAACAAAAACCATCAATGGACAGCTTCAGCCCAAATGTCCTACAATGCGTGTTTACAGATGCAACACCGTGGGAAGTGCTGCAAAGGGCATGTTGACATCTGGAAGGACTTTCCACTTCTCCAGCCAAGTAATTAAATTGTCTCCTCATTTCTGGTCTGTCTTATAAATAGCATGGGTGATCATGACCTGACCCTGGACACCTAATGCTCTCACTAGCTGCAAGACTCAAGAGGCAACTCTTCACCATGAGTACAGAGGTTATCTAAATGCATCATGAAAAATAGCATGGCTCTTCTCAGTGTTGCATGAGAAGATCAGCAAAGGAATGCCCTTTGTTAGCTGAGTGCTGCTCCAGTGGCATGTGTTTTTCAAGGTTTTAATGTAATGTCATTGGAGAGGCTCCCAGATGAAGGAATTTTGTTCCAGCCTGAGTTCCAGACCTTCAGACCAAGTGGGAAACTCCACATATGCAGCAGAAACTCAATGCTGCACTCACTCATGGCTTTGGCACGTTCAGAAAAATTCCTCGGATCCTTTCTGCCCAGTCAGCCATCTCACTGGGGATCAGACTCCTCACATTTCTCCAACCTCTGGCTTTGATTGCTGCTCTCTCCGGTGATGGCTGCAGATTTTTAACACATTGTCTCATATCATTTAATTGGTATCATCTTTCTGCTGATGGTTGGATCCATATAAAGCCAGCTCTTTGGTTTACACTCTTTTCCTGTAAATTTAAGCTGATGTATTCAGCTGTGAGTGGGGTCAGCTCCTGCATAGGCTCTCATTGTTTTCTGCAGGCTGAGCTGACTCAGGAGTAACAGTTTTATATAAATATTCATTAACAATTAAGTAAGTCCCTTTCCAACAGTGGCCTTTGGCAGACACACAGAGAAATGTACAGAAACAAGGTGAACTTGGCTCTTCTTCCAGGAATCCTACCCCAACATTTGGTGATTCATGAATTTCAAACAAAATAAATCTTTGTATTTAGTAATCCTCAAAGACTTTCCCTTCCAGGGGTCTCATAGATTTTGGAATCCTCTGGCTTCTCACATTCAGCAAGCAATTTTGCAGGTTATTTACATGCTGATGGGCAGACAAGCATTCATCTTCCTATTTCAGTCCTGATTTAAAATTCCAGATTTTATATTCAACATTTTCCCTTCTGTATTTTTTTTTTTAACATGAAAACTTATCCAACTTAGTTGTTCCCTATACAGGAGCTGTTCTGCAAGCATCGCCTCTTTTTTGCTACTGGACCAGAAATTAAAATGACTTTGTGAAAGATGACTTATCTTTGGTGATAGAGAGCTCAACTAACCGAATTTATTGCAAAGCAGCTGATCTGTGGTATATGGCAAAGTGCTTACATTTGTCCAAAGGCAAGTGCAAAGCAAATTATCTCGCATAATTAGTTTAGCTTTGTTTTTTATTAGTGCTTATGAAATGGCGGGTTTGGCTTTTTAAAATTAAGACTTGGAACTCCAGTCAATTTTGAAACTTGCTCCCAGGTTTTACTTTCCAGCACTGTGTGACAGTCTCCATGTTTCTCTTGGAATGCTATTTCACCCTATCAGAGACTGAAAATTGGGTAGTATTTTTTTCTTTTATTTCATTCAAGCAGCTTAACCATATTTCTAAGGTTATTTTACTGTCTGTGTACATAGTAATATTTCTTTGCATTGCAAGATTAATGCAAGGTTGTAAAGTTATAATGGGAAGAAAGTGAGAAACAGCTGAACCCTGTGACTATAAAAACAGAAATCTCCAGTACATTAATTAGCAACATTTTAAATGGGGAAACTAATATCCATCTTGTTACAGAAATTCTCCATTAAATTATGATTCGGGGTTTTTAAGGCACATGTATGCAATAATACTAAAAGGACATTTCCTAGGTTCTTGTTAGCTCTCCACTTGCATTTGTACATATCTGAGAAGAATTTGAGGATGTTTGATTTTGGGGCTGCTAATTCTATACTAGTAATATAGCTAATTAATGATGTGTTAGACATTTTGACATTATTTTAACTCGTCTTTACTGCTCTAGCAGGAAATTCTCCTGATAACCTACATAAACATGCTTGGTAGGGTAAAGTTTTTCACTAATTATTGAGAAACAAAACGTCTAAACACACAGCCTTACCTGTGAACATATCTACAGGACACAGTACCTTTTATCTGAGCATCTGGAGACACTGAAGAAAATCAGATCTCAAACTTCACAGAGGAGAAAAAACCTTCTTCTAGAAAGAGTACTAACGACAGGAGAATACTAGAAGTATCTGAGGCTGAGCATCAAAATCAGCTGATATACAAGAAAATTCGTAGCCAGCAAAGCTGCCAAAACCTACAAAGAAAAGGAACAACCAAATAGGGAACAATTCTGGGGGACAGCACAAAGTATGAAGACTCTGACACAAACATTTGACTGTTCCCCCCAGTCAACCTATGAGTAGCAGCAGTTTTCATGTCCTCAGTGGAAAAGGACAGTCAAGAGAGTTTCCTCCTCTTGAACCAGCTCTCCAGTGAGCTGGAAATGTGATTGAAGGGATCTTGTCTAATCCATAAACAAACTGGTTCACACTGCCCCTCTTGAACCTGCCATCTGTACAGGCATGGCACTCTGGCTGTGGCACCGGGAGTAAAAATAGAAGCAAAGTTTGAACATGGAGTATTTGCAGCTGTAGGAGGCAACAGAGACAACTGTTGCTTGGCAGAGCAGCTTTTTAAATGTAAAAGGGCAGTCAGGTCTCCTTAGGTTGGCTCAGAGGTGAGGTTTGGCTTGTTTTCCTTAAAAAGTGTGATTATTTTTTTCATTGTCTCAATATTATCATTATTTATTCACCTCAGACCTTTTTTTTTCTTTCTTTCTTGTGGGATTTAATCCAGCAAGAGAGGTGTCACGGAGAAGAAAGTGGTGTGGGGAACTGGCACAGGTTCTGGCAGTCTTTAATAAACACTACAAAACCTCCTTTTTCAGAAAACTCTTTTTATCCTGAAAATGAGATTCAAGCTCTAACATCAAATCTCATTCAATGAACCAGAGCAGATTAATTTAATCCCTTGATTTTCATGTTCCATTTAAATAAATAAAAATATAAAACAAACAAAAAACCCAAACCAAACCATTCTCATCATAATGATGAGATAACCTTGGTGTTGCTGTTCATTTCACGTGTTCATTTCACAGTTCATGTACAACTGTAAGATGGCTGCTGAAGAAGCTGTTTGCAGTTATCTCTCGGGTTCGATAAAGCAGCCTTTATTGTTTCTGTGAGGTGTGCAGACTCCTTTTTGTGTGCCTAACTTTGTTCCTATAACTACTATGATGTCTCAGTTGAGGAGAGCACTAATCGTTTCAGGTCAGGACCCATCAATCACTGTGATATGCCAACTGCCTCTGAAATTGATGGGGTGAATGTTAAACTAGACATACATTGCAGGTTGACTAATGATGACACAGTTTAAATGAGATCTTGTGTAAAAGAATGATGCCACCAAATTTTCAGCCTAAAAAAGCTCCCATATATCTAATCTTAGATACCTTGAAAACCAGTGAAAAAAGACCCCTCCAGAAAGCAATTTAACTCTGAAACACCAGCCTTAGAGCAAAACAGTTGGAGTCATCCCATGGGGAGCCCACACCTTTCCCATTTTTACAGAGGGAACCTGGATGATACACTTAGATTAGATGTCAAAGCTCTAGACAACTAAAATCATAGAATTGTAGGATCATTTTGGTTGGAAAAGATCTTTAAGATCAAGTCCAACCATTAACCCAGCACTGCCAAGCCCGCCACTAAACCATGGCCCTCAACACCACATCTACACAGCTTTGAGATCCCTCCAGGGATGAAGGCTCCACCACTGCCCTGAGCAGCCTGTGCCAGGGCCTGACAGCCCTTTTGGGGAAGAAATTATTCCTAATATTCAATCTATCTTCTATCCAAGGGTAGATGAATCACATCTTTTTCATTTTCTTTCCCCTTAGCAAGACTGGAGCAGGTCCCTCTTGGAACATATCCTTAGAAGACATATGTTGCCTTGCCCTGCCTCTGCTGTCAAGATCCTCTCTGCAAATCTGCTGGGCTGCATTTCTTTGCAGGGCAGCAGGACCAAAGGCAGAGGGCAGGTCTTCTCCAGTTTAACAGCAGCATTGCACATCAGTGAGCAGCACACGTCCCCCTTTGGCAGCAAGTTAGTGCCAACTCATTCTGCAGATGGGAACTGCCTCTCAGTCCTAGGAAGAACACAATTATTTTTATTTTTCCTCCAAAACCTCCTTTTTTTCTGTCTTCCACCCGCCTCTGGCCTCTTTCCAGCACTTGAAAAACAAGTGTGTTCTGTGCTTGTTTGGGTAGCTTTCAACAACCCTATTAGGTTTCTGAGCCAGCACACTTCCCAGGCTGCACTCACAATTTCCTTGAAGATGAAGAGATGATGGTGACACTATCATCCTATGTTCAGTCTTCCAGGCTATTAGCTCTCATACTTTTGGAGAAGAACAAAATGAACTTAAAGAAGGTGTAAATAAATACAGTCTGAGATTTACCCTTTTCCAATCATAAGTTTTCCATTTTTTCTTTCCCTCCTTTTACAGAATCTTCCATTGGATGAAATACACAGACTATTTCTGTGGCCCTGCTGCAAAGTACTGCCAGGAGCAACAAGAGGTAGATTTAAATAGTAAAGTGAAGTTGACCTTTTAATGTTAAAATACATGATTCCAGGATGAGTTTAATCCTCCCAAGAGGTCTGAGAAAAACCAGTATTTGCCCTCATCCAGGATGTACCTATATTAATTGCAGGTATAGTCAGGGTATGCTGCCAAGGCAAGGAAAATTGTCTAAATTTTAACTAATGTTTTATAGATAACTGATGAAACTTTCATAGCAGTTCTTCAGGATGTCCTGTGTGGGAAACTGAAGTCCTGAGGAGCTGAATCTTTCCATAATCGGATTACACCAACATTAAGGGCTGTTATAAAAAACACTTCTGCAGCAGTTGCTTTCCCTCACCACCCAGCATTACAGCTTCTGCCAGCCTTATCCTATATAATTTTCTATAGATGTTACAATGAGTCATAGGAGTTCATGAGAAAACCACAATGGTCTTGCACAGAGGGGGGCAGTTTTATTATCAGAAGCATTTCCTATTGTCATTTTAACTTTTATATCATCTCTATTGCTTCCAGTCCACGTTTCCTCTCTCTTGCATTTTCTCCTTCCTGATACTTCTCTGAAATTAATTGCTGAGATTTCCTGCTTATTGCCAGTTATGCTTGTAGTTGCTAAACGGGATGAGTATGATCCTTAGTTGATGGAAATCCCTACAGCTCACAAAACTTCTAAAATGGACAGTGCTTTTGTCAGCTTCAAGGCCAGATCATATTTCAGTTATGCTGAACCTCAGCTTCTAACCCAGAAATCCCATCCAATAATGCTTGCAATAAGCCAAATATCCAATGGCTTTATAGATGTTCATAGCCTTACCAACGTGCTTGCCAGGCAAGCACTGTGGTTACCAACCAGGTAATTAGAGAGCTCAACACCAACTTTCAAATTTTGTGGTTCCTCCAAAGAGAAGAAAGAAGAGGAGTGGTTACCACATACAGAATCACAGAATCACAGAATTCTAGGGTTGGAAGGGACCTCGAAGGATCATCTAGTCCAACCCCCCTGCCAGAGCAGGGTCACCTAGAGTCCATCACACAGGAACGCATCCAGGCAGGGTTTGAATGTCTCCAGCCAAGGAGACTCCACAACCTCTCTGGGCAGCCTGTTCCAGTGCTCCGTCACTCGCACAGTGAAAAAGTTCTTCCTGATAGTCACATGGAACCTCCTGTTCTCCAGTTTGCATCCATTGCCCCTTGTCCTATCATTGGTCATTACTGACAAAAGCTTGGCTCTATCGTCCTGACCCTCACCCTTTACATATTTGTAACCATGGATGAGGTCACCCCTCAGTCTCCTTTTCTCCAAGCTAAAGAGACCCAGCTCCCTCAGCCTTTCCTCACAAGGGAGATGTTCCACTCCCTTAACACATACCATAAATACATACCAGACCACTTTGGTTATGGATCATGGAGTTACATGTTGCTTCCCATACCCCACTAGGCCATAGGATATACTACTTTTTAATTTACTACAGTCATAACAAGGTAGCTGGCAGAAGATGGAACAAAGAACCCAATTACTGGAAATCCCTTCCTGGAAATGGTCGAGCACTGCAAGCCCACGCTTACTCATCAGCAGCCTTTCATACCTTTTGTTCATATGGTTTGGCTGATTCATTCTCCAGAAAAAGTGATGGATCTGCACTTAAGTGACCCTTTTCCTCCTGAGAGGTGTCAGAGAGCTGTTATCATTCAAACTCCTTGTCTTTACTGTCGCATAAGGTGGCTTGGCTCCTGTCTGCCTTGCCACATCTACGACAGAGAATGTCTGTCTGCAATGCACAATTGATTCTGGTCCTTTTTTCTCTGGGTTAGATAATGTAACTCCTCAGCTTCCCCATTGCCTGACTTGAGGGAATGTATCTGGAGCAAGCTGGCACAATCTCTGTCTTTGTAGAAAATCAAATGCCAACTCTTCCTAGCTTTGGACTGATCTTAACACTCACAGCAATTTAAGAGACAATTCTAATAGTCCTCAGGGCAACCCAGGGGAGGACTTGTTCCTGCAGTCTCCACAAGAATTCTTATTACCATGGTAAGAGGGAACAGCCCCATCTCACCCTCTGGGCTGATGCTACCTTATCAAGATGCCCCTGTTCCTTCCCCACAAGCCCCTCCACATCCTCAAATTTAATACATGCAAAGTTCTACTTTCAGTACTTATATGGTCCCTGCTGACGAAAGATGGGTTCGTTGTTCTGAATCGGATGGAAATTTTTAGTACTCTTAGAAAACAGTGCCAACTGGAATACTCATTCTCTATGTGTCCAGCAAGCAGCATTTTCCATTTCCTCAGTAAAATCCTCTTGGCTACAGCGAGTGCTGTAGAAACCTACACACTTATGCAAATGAGGAATGACGCACATTGGGATCTTGCAGATTGGAGTCGCATATTTGAGGACCAGGAATAAAATGAGAGGCTTCAGCAGATAAGGTACATCTCTTCCAGGTGTCAGTCAGGTCACCATCTCTCAACTTGGTGACGTTATACAGCAATAATACATGCAATCTGTGCAGGCAGGCTTTGCAACCAGCTCTCTACCTTTTATCAGGCAACTGCTTTTCTTGGTGCAGGCTCATGGATTTCCAATAGTATCTATGAAAACAATCTTGTTTTGGAAAAAATTTTGGAGTAATAGGTTTGAAACTCTCTGACTATAATACTCAGCCAGTTCTCAGCTGTTGCAAGAAATAACTAATTACATCTTTTGCATATATTTCTAATTCATGGCTTGTCGTTTCCTGTTTTCTATTTTAGAAAATCAAAAGCCCCTGATTTAGGGCCAGATTCTCAACCATTTTGTTACTGAAGATAGACTGATTTACACTAGTTAAGAGCATGGCATGCAGATTCTCTTGGGTTTGGAGGGGGGTTTTATGCTTTTAGCTTTTTGGGTAAAATATATTTTGCCAAAGAACAACCTGGGAGTGAGATATATCCTTACTGGTAGTCATACTTAGGCATAATATGCCATCCAGCACTCTGAGCTGTGCACTCCCTCTGCTCTTGCACATGAATGCAAAGAACCTGGAAAATGCCCAGTGTGCTGAAGCTTGGTATTCACTGGTGGAGTTGACCCACATAGACAAAAATGGAATCCAGGTCAATGACGCTATTAACAAAGCTTTTTTTTAAGCATAGTTTAGTTTTGATTGAGACAGACACTATTCTGGCTCTGCAGAACAGATGATACTCTGAAGATCTAGATCCCAGTTTTTCCCAAGCTGTGTAAGATCCCCAAGATACTGAAGATCAGATCGAAGTTGAGCAAGACACTATAAACCCAGCTGGATGTCATGGGCATATGAAGTCTCTCAATCAATTACTGCTAGAGCTTTACATTTACAGCTCTGGAGTACCCAATAATTTTGATGCAAACTCATGATATTAGCATAACTCTGTTTTTCAAGGATACTTTAAGGATCTGTTCAGTAATGCAGGGTGGTGTGACATGCTGGAAAAAAGGATGCAATGAGGCATTGAGTCTAACATTACCTCCCACAGACCAGCCAGGCTGAAGATCTCACAAAAACAGCTCCTGGGAGCTATAAACTTGCACTCCAAAAACTTGAGAGAGCAACTTGATGAGCTGTCTTCTTTGTGTTAGCTGCAGTGACTATGCTCTGAACACCAGCAGGGTTGGCTCTCCAGGGTGGCAGCCTCCAGTAAAGGAGCACTTAATGTATTACCCTGTCCCCCTTTCTAGGAAAAGCTTCAAAGCCACGTTAGAGCAAGGAGTTTTTTTTAGAAAGGGTCTGGACCTGATTCCCACCTGGTGACAGCTGCTGTAGAGAGAGCTCTGTTCAGTTTACCCTGGCTAAGACTCTGCCACATATATTTATGATTGGACTCAATGAACTTGAAGGTCTATTCCAGCTGGAGTGATTCTGTGATTTTCCCCACCTCAGTCAAAACTAGCTCCAGCAGCAGTTTGCAAGGGAATATGTGACAAAACCTCCATGTTCTTCAGTATTTTGTGTCAATATGAGCATTAATATTGGTATCTAATTGCGAACTGATCCAGTGCTGCCCTAGGTGCAGATTATGGTCTGGCAAGCAGAGAGACCTCTCCCCATGCTCTGCTTACATCTCTGCAGGGAGCCCTGTGTATGTACTGGGAGTTTTGTGGTTGAAAAGCAATGGAAAATCACAACACATTGTATTCTGTGGATGCATTTTGCCAGGCTTTAACCTTCAGGTTCTTGCTGAATGTCTCCTCCTTGCAAGCAAGAGAAAAGAGTTAACACTTCACTCCTGCTTTTCAACCTCAGCAGAATAATTTTTAACAAGGCATTGAAAGAAATAATCCTTGTTGCTTCCTTCCTTTAACCTTTGAAGAGAGTTTTGTCTTTCCATGAACTCTGCTCCTGCTTTGTAATTTCAATTTGCTATTAGAAAACTGGCATTTTAAAACCAATTCAGGTTTCTGGTCAAAGATGGTGATGGCTGAAAGGACCTATGTCACTAAGTCCTCTCCCTGGCTCAGCTGGTGTTATTTGGTGAGGTCTCAACAGATTGGTTCTTGGTTTTCTCATTGATCTGTCTCATTCATTATTTCAGTACTTTTCTCAGTCAAGGGTATATACACCATCTCCCTCTTACTCCCACAGAAAAAAAACCCTCTGAGTCCATGGGTTCTGTGCTGATTTCAGACCATGACATTCTTCTCTCATTTTTCACTCTTCACTCTCAGTTTACTGTAGAGCAGTTAGGATGAGAGATGAGGAACACTCTCATGAATATGGGAATGCTTATGTTGTCCAGCTCCATGTGGTTTTGTGGTATTTAACAAATTCTTGTCTTTTCTGGAGTAGTATTGCATGATTGAGGAGCTTGGGGACTTTTGAAAGACTTTTCTATTTGCATTTCTAGGTACCTAATCACTTCAGAAAACCTTACCTTTGCTTACATATGTTACATCCTAAGATACTGTGCTTTAACTTGATTGCAGAAATTTGCAGTCCTTACTTTTTTCTTTGATTTCACTCAGATTTCAAACTTATCCATTGACTACAGCAGTATTCCTCCTGATTTACACTCATTGAAGTGAAACCTGAATTAGAACCATAGAATGGTTCGGGATGGAAGGGACTTTTATAGCTCATCCAGTCCACCCCCCCTTGCAGTGAGCAGGGACATCTTCAACCAGATCAGGTTGCTCAGAGCCCAGTCCAACCTGGCCTTGAAGGTTTCCAGGGATGGGGCATCTGCCACCTCTCTGGGCGACCTGTGTCTCACCACCCCCATTGTATAACGTTTCTTCCTAATATCTAGTGTGAATCTCAGAATCACAGAATTCTAGGGTTGGAAGGGACCTCGAAGGATCATCTAGTCCAACCCCCCTGCCAGAGCAGGGTCACCTAGAGTCCATCACACAGGAACGCATCCAGGTGGGGTTTGAATGTCTCCAGCCAAGGAGACTCCACAGCCTCTCTGGGCAGCCTGGTCCAGTGCTCTGTCACTCGCACAGTGAAAAAGTTTTTCCTGATATTCACATGGAACCTCCTATGCTCCAGTTTGCATCCATTGCCCCTTGTCCTATCATTGGTCATTACTGTAAAAAGCTT
>VZRW01000825.1:434053-482734 GCA_013398125.1 Aegotheles bennettii
CACTGCTCTCCAGCAGGTCAGCCCCCAGCCTGTACTGGTGCATGGTGTTGTTCTTCCCCAGATGCAAAACTCTGCTCTTTCAGTTTAAAACCATTGCCCTTGTCCTATCACAACAGACTCTGCTGATATGTTTGTCCCCATCTTTCTTATAGGCCCCCTTCAGGCACTGGGAAGTGCTCTAAGGTCTTCACGGAGCCTTCTCTTCTCCAAGCTGCACAACCTCAACTCTCTCAGCCTGTCTTCATAGGAGAGGTGCTCCAGCCCCTTTATCATCTTTGTGGCCTCCTCTGGACTCTCTCCAACAGCTCCGTGTCCTTCTTATGTTGGTGACTCCAGAACTGGACCCAGTACTGCAATGGGGGTCTCACAAGAGTGGAGTAGAGGGGGAGAATCCCCTCCCTCACCCAGCAGCTGGTCAGGCTGCTGGCGATGCAGCCCAGGGTACCAGTGGCTTTCTGGGCTGCAAGTGCACATTGCTGGCTCAGGTTGAGCTTTTCATCTACCAGCACCCCCAGGTCCTTCCTCACAGGGCTGCTCTCAATCAGTTCTCTGCCCAGCCTGTAGTTGTGCTTGGGATTTCCCTGAACCAGGTGGAGGACCTTGCACTTGGCCTTGTTGAACTTCAAGAAATTCACATGGGCCCACTTCTTGAGCTTGTTCAGGTCCCTCTGGATGACATCCCTTCCCTCAGGATCCTAAAATGCTAGATTTTCCTTACTAACTAGACTGTATAGTCTAAATTCTTCTCTCAGCTATTTCCTTGTACATGTGAGTTCACTCTCCAAATCCTAGTGGGCTTCATTTGTATTTGGCCTAGAGCAATTCAGAGCCCACAGAGCCATACTATATGAATCTGGACACCTATTGATGTGATCTGTAAAATTCCCCTTATCTTCAGCAGAGCCAAGATCTCACTCCTTATATCTCAGTTCAATGTTTCAGAAAACAGCAGGGATCAGTGGGTGATCCTCGATGATTATAAATGGTAGCATGTCACAAATTTCAATACAGTTGAACTTGTACGTACTAAGCTGGATGTCTGTGCTTATTAGTGTCTTTAAAAGAAGTTGAAGACATCATCTACTTAAAGTTCTCTACAACTGCTTTCATTGGTGCTGAAAGGCTAACACTAACACAGTCTTTAAAGACACTCCTTTGCCAATGCTAAACGATCCAGAAGATGGTAGGAAGGTGCTAGCAATTTTATTTTGCTTCTTGTCCGCTATAGACAGGGATTAAGACCACATCTCTAAGTGGTGGAACTTCTCGACTTCTCCCTCCCTCAGTCATCAGCCATTTTAGAAGCTGTAGAACACCCAGTAAGAGATGACAGTTAAATTATTAAATGTTCCCTCCAAAGGGATAACACTTTGTTCCTCAGCAAATCCAAGAGACAGTGGAGATGAACCAGAGGTGGAGACAGCTCTCTGCTGTCACCTGCTTAGATATTGTCCATGAAAGCAGAGTCTGAAGCATGAACTTTTCAGTGCAAAGTGTCTCTGAAAGCCTGGAGGGTTGTAGCTCTCCTAAAGGAGTGATAATATTTGAATGGAAGAAAGACAGAAGAAAAATCCAATTAGGACAATGTGGAGGTTTGGGTGATGAACAGGAATGTCTGGGAGAGATGCACTGAGGTGCTGAGAGAGTGAACTCTGGCAGAGTGGCAGAGCAACCATGATGTGACTCTCAGAGGCAAGAAAAACACATAGTGACATAGTTCTCACCCGCCTGTTCTTTTCTAGAAGTTTATTATAACGAACTGGGCTCTTTCTCAGACAAAACTACATTTGGATTCTTGGCAACTCGACAAAAACATCTCCTGAGAACTGGCTTGTTTCCTTTCTTTCCAAGCTGACCTTTTAATGAGGTCTCATTTTGTGTCCATAAGCTGAGAACAGAGTGTACAAGACCAGCACAAGATGAGCATTGTCTTTCTAGGATTTCTCATCTGGTTCATTCTCCTGCACTTTTCTACTTTCTAGGGGTCAAATCCTAGAACAGTTGTCTTTACCTTCAATGAGAGGTGTTGTTCCTTGAGGAATCAACAGAATGGATCTGTTCAGCCTTAAAACCACTGCTATTCTCAGGAGTCCTAAAATAGCCACCTATTCACTATATCTTCTTTAATGACTTAGCACAAGTCTTTCACTTGCAATGTTTGTTTATTTGTTTCTATCAAACAAATGAAGAGAAAGGGAGCATTGATTGTGTTCCTGAAATAAGGGTCACAAAAATCTTTTGATCTGAATCATAACAAAGTATTCTGTAGGGTTTTTTTTTGCAATACAAGACCTAATCCTGGTATTATTCTAGGGATGTATCAGCAAATGCTAGAAGGAAAGACTAAATAAAAGGCTGTTATTCTATGAGTAGTTACGATCATACTAGAAGTGGAGAAGAGGGTTTGTATTCAGTCTGCTTCATCGCAGTTGTTATACACACAGAGAAAAATAGAGTAGTGTAGTTCCTGGCCAAAAAACTTAACATCATAAATGCAGGAGATGGAATGGGATGGAAATTTAGCCAGGCTCCTTCCCTGAGGACTGTTCAATCCTGATGGGAGACTATGAATAAGTAGTAACATCACAGAGTAACTTTTCAGTCCAAGGTCTGGATAGAGAAATGAAGGAAATTCACCTTATGGTCAAGGGGGTGCAGTGAGTAAATCTGTGCTAATCTCCATCCTGATCATATTGTGGCTACTAAAGGGATGTGCCAGAGCTAGGAGCTTGGTAGCAGAAGGAAGGTTTTATAACCTCTGTCAAGCTTTTGAACAGAGACCATTAAACCAAGGGATCTGGAAAACCTACTCTACCTTAAGCCATTGTAAACTGTTGTAGTTACTCTTCCTTGACACTTAGTGCACGTGGGTCATTACTAAGTTATCTTTTCTTCTCAACAAGATCCAATAGCTGGCTGGGAGAGAAGAAAGAAGGTCACAAATTTCAGTGATGAGGATACTTAAGGCAAACAACAGATTCTTCAATTGCTGAAACGTTTAATTATATTATTACTTTATTCAAAATGAGATGTTCTAGCTAAGCTAGAAATTGATGCAAATTTACTCAGTGGCCTGTATTAGACTGAATGGTGATGGACTTAAAATTGATAGCATGGTCACAGGGACCTTATTCAGTAAATACAACTGTGCTGGGGAGCCACATAGCATATGTCTAACAGAGGGTCACAACACAGAGCCATGCACTGCTGTGCTGCAGGTGCAAATTCAGTCCTTATGCTACTGGATGTTTAATCAAAAAGCCCAGAGCCAACATGTATATATTTTCTAACAGCTTAGCTCAAAAAGACAAGGAGTAGAAAATAACTGCTTGGTGGGAGACAGGGATTCATGTTCCTGCTCCTCATGATAAGTGACAGAAAGGGAAGTGCTCACACTCCTGTTAATCGTGATAAAGCAGAGCTAGGATCTTGTGATGCCTTGAAAAATGGAAGCGATAACATTTCATAGATGTGCTCACACCCTTATAATCCTTGTTATAGGATCATTTCTTAAATGGTGTTTTGATCTGTAGATCTCAGCAACGAAACTAAACAGAATATATTCATCTGTAGAAGAAAATAAATAGCTTGGTACAACACGATGATGACCTGGGGTATTCATATATATAAAACAGCAGACAACTTATGATTTCTTCCCATAACTCTTCCCAGTCTCTACCATTGCAAAAAGATGTGCATTCAACCTGACAGGTCAGAGGAGATAGGACATGCTAACAACTGCACTAGCCTGATGCCATCCTAGGTTTGAAAGAGACATTTATTATACAGATACCACTTTTGTAAGAGCAACCCAGTAAATGTTTACTGGATGTCTTTAAACAGAACTACAAGGAGAGTTGAAAGTCATGAGGATGCCACTGAAGGTAGGATTTGTAGGGCTGCTCAAGCCAGAGACTGGGCTGCCTGAGGCTTTCCGAAGGCACCTGGCACATCTCGCTGGTTGGAAGAGAAAACAATTCCCAGACAAACCAATAGCTCAGCTCTGGACAAATACAACTCCTAGAACTTTGCAAACTGGATTCTAGTGTTGTCCCATGTCAACAGCTAATTGTTGCTCTGCATAAATACCATCAGATTGTAAAATATAAGGGACTGAAACTATCCATCCTCTAGTTGCTCCAGATAAGGATCACATGCTTAATAGAGTTGGTACTGAGTTGCTATATTTAGAGATGCCAAAGTTTACACATTACAGATATTTCTTGTGCATGTATTTTATTACTTTTTTTATGTACTTAAAATAGAATTCTTATGATCAGTGCTTTTCTGTGGAAGAAATAATTGAATTACATTTATAATTACTTTCCTCCTCCCATGAGGATCTACTGTATTATTTGCTACAAGAGGAAGATAGATTCATTTAATTTTGTAAAGTATATTCCTATAGACTTTCACAGAATCACACAGAATCACAGAATGTCAGGGGTTGGAAGGGACCTTGAAAGATCATCTAGGCAAACCCCCCTGCCAGAGCAGGGTCACCTAGAGCAGGTCACACAGGAACGCATCCAGGCGGGGTTTGAATGTCTCCAGCCAAGGAGACTCCACAACCTCTCTGGGAAGCCTGTTCCAGTGCTCTGTCACTCTGACAGTGACAAAGTTCTTCCTTATGTTCACCTGGAACCTCCTGTGTTCCACCTTGCACCCGTTGCCCCTTCTCCTATCACTGGACATCACTGAGAAGAGTCTGGCTCCATCCTCCTGATCCTCGCCCTTTACATATTTATAAACATTAATGAGGTCCCCCCTCAGTCTCCTCTTCTCCAAGCTAAAGAGCCCCAGCTCCCTCAGCCTTTCCTCATAAGGGAGATGTTCCACTCCATCATCTTTGTGGCTCTGCACTGGACTCTTTTCAGCAGTTCCCTGTCCTTCTTGAACTGTGGGGCCCAGAACTGGACACAGGACTCCAGATGTGGCCTCACCAAGGCACAATAGAGGAGGAGGTGAGAGGAGGAGAACCTCTCTCGACCTACTAACCACCCCCTTTCTAATGCACCCCAGGATGCCATTGGCCTTCTTGGCCATCAGGGCACATTGCTGGCTCATGGTCATCCTCCTGTCCACCAGGACCCCCAGGTCCCTTTCTCCTACACTGCTCTCCAGCAGGTCAGACCCCAATCTATCCTGATCCATGGGGTTGTTCTTTCCCAGAGGCAGACTCCACACTTGCCCTTGCTGTATTTCATTAAGCTTTTCTGTGCCCAGCTCTCCAGACTTTCATTTTACCTTTTTCTTTCCTCCCTTCTGATGAATAAAGGTGGTGATTTACATATGTGAAGACACTGCCTCTTCAGTGTCTTCTTCCTCTATTCAGTTGAAGCTCATTGATTTTCTCTAGACAGCTCCTCTGGGAGCTGCAGAGATCAATATTTGAAGAAAATGTGAGGCAGCTGTAACATCACTAAGTCTATCCAAAAGAAATAATTTAGTATTAACTCAGATGATATGCACACGCGGTTGACACAAATGAACATTTTTTAAAAGTAAAGAATTATTAATATTTTCAAACATAGGCTAAAAATAAGAGGCAAACACACTAAGGTAACCCATGTTCGTAAGATACACTCCAGCCAAAATTAATTAAAGCCATGCCCACTGGGCCAGACCTATGAATGTGTAAAAGAAAAACTCTGTTAAATAAAATGCTCAAAAGTTCCATTTCAATGAATTCCTTTTTAATTAAGAAGATGTCTGAGGAGGTTGCTGCTACAGCCATGGAGATCAGATTGCCTTCATTTTGAAAGCTGTGCGGGGTTATGGCATGAAAAGTCTCTGGAGTTCAACTGTGAGAAAAGAGATATTGTGATTTATTACAGTTGGGGTTAGGACCTGGAAAAGGGCAAAGCAAAAATTCTTGTCACTTTCTGGATATCTGAATTTTCTGTGCCATCTGAATACAGGGTGTCACAAGAGCATGAGGAGGTTGATACTACACTGGTGGCTTTTGTACATGGATTATCTTCAGTGAGTATAATGAAAAAGATGGGAGAAACCAAAAAAGATCTGTTTCTCCCTTCTTTGATATGTTTAAAAATTGGTAACAAATATTTAGGACATGGACCTATGACCTACAGATTTCTATTAATTACTTGCAGAAACAACTAAATGTACTGATTTCATCATCATTGGAAGGTATCTTTTTATTCCACCCATATCTCATCATGGTTGTAAATTGTCTAGCCGTTAGACTCGTTGCCTAAACAGTATAAACACTCTTGCATTGGTGGCTGTGAGTTCATGCCCTGTTCCCCTACAGCCACTCTCCCACTGTGAATGTACAATTTTATTTCAAAAAGTATATCTGCTGTGAGTTTGAAAGAAAAATAGCTGCAAAGCTACCTGCTGCACTGTGACTCAACCACAGGGAGTAGGAAAACTGATTTTAGTAGTAAATTAACAACAACAAAAGAAACTGCTATGTTTTCCAGGTTTGACAATTAAGGCACCTGGCCAGAAATATTATTTGCCCAAGATGTAGGACCACAGTTTCCCCTGTCCCCCAGCACTCAGCATAGGATCTAGGACACTGATTTTTAATTAACAGTACTGAAGACATAAGGAGAAGTTTTCTGCAAGAAGGAAGCAAAGAAACAGGATTTCCAAATAAGAAAAGTCAGAGGTTTATAGAGGAGAGGTTTCCTCCTTACTCAGTTTGGGTGGGCAAAGCTCACTGTACATTTTTTCTATGATTACACACAAGTGCTGCTGAAGGGGATGCTGAGAGTTTGTTTAATGTCTCTTCCTGCTAAGGAATGTTATCACTCCTACAAATTCCCAAGCATACCTCATTCAACTTATACTTACTGACCTCTAATGATAAAGACTTTGCAAAGCCAACTAGACTTAATTTTGAAGTTAAGGATTTAGCTTCTAGAATCTGTTTTCTGGCACTCTGAGATTTCTCCTGGCATCATCCAGTCCTTCCTTCTCCCATCAGATATTGAACATGTTGTCTTGAAATCTGATATTTTTAAATATATATGTATTTAATATCTTTAAACATATTTTAAAGGTTATTTTACCTTTTATGTAATTAGTGGCTTTGCATTACACTATAACATTGATCAAAGATCACAAATTTACAATGGCAAGGTGCCAAGAAGCGGTTTGACCCAGCTGAACGTAAAAAAAACAAATCACCAAAATGCAATAATATTTATTATTTTAAATAAGGAATTCAATATCCAATCTGAAGAAGAAAGCCTTGGCATTTTGCTGCCTAGCTAAAGTTGATGTGTGCCCCAAAAGAAATACCAGTTGTGGGTTTTTAATGCAAAAGTCTTGATCAAAGGGATATTTTTTGATACTTTTCCATTCAATGAATGGATTCCCTCTTGTTTTCTCTGACATGCTAGTATTGACTTCATGCTAAGGAAGGGCTAAGGCTGACTTGCATTTCTGAAAGTCCTGTGCTGATTAATGCACATAAGGACATAAGCCTTGCCAAGAAGAGATTTTAAATTTTTGCTGAACCATGCAAAGGAAGCATGTTCTAGTTTAGCCATATGACTCCTACCCTGAAACATAAAGGTTTTCTCCTCACAAAATCCACTTTCCCAACATTTTAATGGGTCATAACTCTTCCTTACAGTTGGTCTGCTCACAGTCAGCACAGCTAAATTATCTGTTCTGAGTCATTTGCCCAGCAGAAGACATGAATGCATAAATTATTGGCACCACCTATTGGCAAAGAAGGCAAATTATACAGGATATGTGGGTTACTTTAAATATTTTGAGTAAATATGGTTTCAAACGTTCCTCCTATTATGATTTATTTTAATGATACAACCCAGCAAGACCACCCAAGCTTTGCATCTCCCTGTGCCAGAAACAGCTTTAAGTTTGACCATCTGTCTGGGGATACGCTGGTCACAGGGGACAGACAACCGAGGAGGAGACAGGGCATGAAGCTACAAGTAAAGCAGGTCTCACTAACCTGCATTTCAGGTTCTTCTAGGCTCTTTTCCCCTAAAATGGGACACATGGATACAGGATTTCTTCCACTCCATCACGACAAGCACCAGCCACAGCTGTGCAATGTCTCATGGATCAGAATGGCATTGGTTGCATTTGGCTCTTGTGACCTGGAAAGAAGCTGCACAACAAAGGACTTGCTGAGGCAGATGCAAAACTATAGAACACTCATGAGCAAAGCCCAAAATGGCTTTTACAAAAGGTGATTATGTGAAGGTAATGGCAGAGATTGAAATAATGATTTGGATGCAGAAGCATTTGCATTTTTATTTCTCGTGCTCATCCTGATTTTTGGGTCTGCAATAAGTTGTAGTTATCCATTATCTCTAGAATATGTTTTTTTGCCTGTGAAACACAGCTGAGTTGAGACTTGTGTGATGACCCCCTTAGAGCACAAAGTAGTGGAAGGGATCAGAAAACATTTCAGGTGTTTTGAATCATTTCCTATCAAGAAGTTCTGACTTGAATTATCCATATTAGGCTAGAAGAAAAATGATAAACTTGTGGGCCATGGGACATGCTGGTTCTTTGTGGTTACTGGTGAACAGAATTGTTTGAATGATTTGCATTTTAACTGAGTAAAAGAGAATAGGAAAGAGAGAATGACATTTTGTTTCAGACTACTTTTTCTGAAATCACAATGAGTTGTTTCGTGATGTTGGCCCTAAGTTATCTACCGAGAGGATTTTTTTGCCCTTTGTGTAATAAACTATGCACTCAGACAAGATCATTGGATTTTGGCTCAACATGGACTAAATGAAGTGTAGAAGGTATCTGCTAGACACTTTAGCACTATCACAACTTATCCTCTGAATTTTCCGTGAGTTTTGTTTCTTTTTGCCTTTCTAGACCTGCAAAAACACTGGTATGGGTAAACTCCTCTACCTTCTCCTTCTCTCTAAAGTCTTCCAACTGGAGGGTATCTGCCTCAGCATTCTGGTTCTCTTGATGTCACATTGACGTTATGTTGAACATCTTAATTAGCTGGGTAAAAATCATCCTTTGCTGTTGTCCCACCCAGCAGGATAGGCTCCTGTGCTCCAGTTCTCAGAAATAGTAGGGATAAGTAAGTTATGGCCCCAAGTTGTGCCAGGGGAGATTTAGATTTGATATTAAGAATATTTTCTTCACCGAACAGGCTGTCAGGGCCTGGCACAGGCTGCCCAGGGCAGTGGTGGAGTCCCCATCCCTGGAGGGATTTAAAAGACATGTAGATGTGGTGCTGAGGGACATGGGTTAGTAGTGGTCTTGGCAGTGTTGGGTAGTGGTGGGACTTGATGTTCTTAAAGGTCTTTTCCAACTGAAACAATTCTATGATTCTAGGACACTTGATAGACACTTTGACAGACTTTCTAAAATGTATAATGCATTGCTTGATGTGCCTAAAGGTGTATCTAGGCACTGCCATGACCTAACCATCACAATATCTGAGTACTTATACTCTGTGGAGAATGATTGACTATGATGCATAGCAAATAGCTAAGCTTATATACCTTCATGTATTTTTAAAGATAATATTGTTCTGCATCTTCTGAGATGAAAAGTGATTGTGATTAATTTTAGCGAAACTAGTACATGCATGAGGCAGTGTTAATGGTAGAACAATTTTCATTTGCCAGTTGATTGTACTTACCTGACAGAAAGAACATTAATAAAGATATCCTATCGTGTCTGATCTTCTGCCTTGAATAAGTGAGAGGGCAACGTCAGCTTTCGAAAGATCAGTTTTCACTTGAAGATGCATCCCTCTCTATGGGCTTCTGCTACAAAATACAACACAATTATTTGTTCACAGTGAGTATTTATTGTTTTTAGACAAGTTGAAGATAAAACATAAAAGCTTGGAGACTGAATTTAGAAAGTAACAACTTTTATTATCATGTTTTAGATTTATAAGCCAGCCAGTAATCACATATTACCAACACTGTGTAAAACCTGTTTAAATAAGCTGAGAAGAAGAAAGCAGGAATTTAGCATTTCCTCAATCCAACAACTAGTTGGATACCAAGCCCTTTTTCCTGACAACTCCCATGCTTAAGGAAACTTAGGGCACTCCACACAGTTTGCACCTATGACATGCAACAAAGTACAACATGTATTGTAAAGTTGATAATCACATCATGGGACTAAAGGTCTGCAAAAAAAAAGAGATGACTGTATAAAGGTAAAATGGCAATTAAATCAATTTCTCCAACTCGGATCTGGTCTGCAATGTGGACGTCTAGGGGTGTTATGGTGTGGACTGTCCATAGTCTGATGTCCTCCATGCATAAAGAGCAATTGTTTGAGGGCGTGTTTTATCTGGTATGGGGGGTCCATCTCAATTGATATTGGCTGTGAGCAGCCAGTTCCGAATATTTCTCGTCAGATGGTGGCAGATGAGTTGTATGGATGGCCTTTCCCAGAAGTCTGAAGCTGTTTAAATAGTTACCCTGTGGGGGTCACAGCACCACGGCTATGTTTCATATTAGGAAACCTCAGGAGGGACAGGGAGAGCCATGGGGACAAGGAGTCCTCCCCGCTTCCTGGCTTCCATAAATTACTTTAATTGGTAAAACTATGCTCCTGTCACTGAAAGGACATGTCACATGACAAAACATGAACAAAATCCTAAACTTAAGAATTCATTTGCCCTGAAGCTCAACAAAACCCTTCTCAGTAAAGCTGTGTCTAGGGGGAGTCAGAGCACCAGCAGCCAGAGGAATCCCTTGGAAAAGGGACAGGCTTGTCACACCTCTCAAAGGGGGACATAGTAAACAATCTCTGTGGCTTCCTGCCAGCCTTTTTTCTTTCCCCAGTGATTTTTGGCTTTTCCATCAAGTATGTGCATCCTCAATGTAGAGTCATCATCTTCCTAAGATGGGAGAAAAATAAAACTTTCTTTGTGTGTGCGTATGCACACACATGTGAAAGTAAGGTACATTATTCTAATAATGTGCTTTTTTACTGCTTTCACATTTAATTCAGTTATGACAAGTGTGACTGCACTATTAGAAGTGGTACTTAGCAGCTCTCGTACTCTCAGAGACATCTTTTTTTTGTAAAGTTGATAAATTTTTACAGGCACAAATAATTCTGATTTGTGACTAAACTTTAACAAGGGCTATTAAGCTGGTTCCTTTAATCTAAATCTATTTATGCAAGCCTGTTTTATTTGTGCTAGGGATGGACATGATACACTTTACAATTTTAAGAACAGAGGGAACTAGGGTTTGAAGATAAACTTTACTCTCCATATAGTGAGCTAACAGTCCCCTAGATATTGTGTTTCATAAAAACAATATTAATCCCACAATAGATATGAGATGAAGATTGTGTTTAGGTTTAAAGTAACCTTAAATGCAATCCTGATATTGCCTATTTTTGTTCTAGAAACAGAATTTAAGCTTACTCTCCAGCATCTCTCCATTACACTATTCTGTATCAAATCAGTGAAGAAATTCTAATCTTTTTGGCTTTAAATTTGCTGCTGAATGATGACTACTGTTCTCCTAAGCCTACTTTGCCTGATTCCAGACCAGATGATCTTCCTATCAAAAGGGCCTTTGGCAGAGTGTGCCCAGGTGCCATTCCTTGAGCTTCAACAGTGCCTGGCAGGTCCCCACTCTTCAAGCATCACACTGCATGGGGTGAGACGGTTTCTTCCACCTCAGTTTTCATTCACACTGCCCAGCCATTCCCCTTTCTGAGCTCAAAGTATTTATTTTTCCAGTTTCTCCAGGCCTCTCAGACCCTTTCCCAGTCTCCCAAAGGTCTCTGCAGAGGACAGTAGGACAGTACAGTAGAACTACCTTCCATATATACACACTGCTGATTTTGTGTAGAAGTTTCCAAGGACCTCAGGCAAGACCCTGTAACATGAAATCATAAAAAGCTTAGTAATTAATATGTTTTAAAGCCTGTCTTCAAGGTTTCTACTCAATGAACATTAGCAGGAAACCTGTGAAACTGTTAATAAAATTTTCCACATGTTGGGGTTTTTTTTCCCAACAAGTAGAGTCCCAAAGATGTGTCCATAGTTTTTATTTCATTCATGTATTTTTTTTTTAGTTCAACTTTAAAATATTTCAGTATCTTCAAGATGAGTTAATCGCAAGCAAGAATTGTTCATCAAATGCTTTGTTCAGTGTAGCTCTGATAACCTTGGTTGATGAGTATCTGACTTTTGTTCACGTGATAAACAAGGGAGAAACAACATGGCCTTTAACATAAGGGGAAAATCACAGAATCACAGAATCCTAGGGGTTGGAAGGGACCTCAAAAGATCATCTAGTCCAACCCCATGGTTGGACTAAAATGGTTTATTCAATAGTCTTTAGACTGCATATCCATGTCACAAAGACATGGGAGGTGTCATACCAACATCTCCATGTCTCTCACTCTATAAGAGTTCACTGTATAAGAAGTTCCCATGACCAGAAACCCAAGTTTCATTCCATAAGGGTTTACTTTGGAAAGAAACTTGTTCCTGCAGCTTGTGTCCATGTGATCTCTTCCAGCTTCTAAGTGCAACTTGGTTTTATTCCAGCAAATGTTGTTAGATTGAAAATCCAAGAACAAGAGATTTCCTGCCCCCTATCACATAATCACAGTCAGATGGAGACAGAAATGGTGTTAGATCTCCAAGCTGGCTCCAACTTTTGCCTCTCCAACTTGTACTGGCTGATATCTTAGCTCCAGGCTTTCCAACCTATTTGTGGAGCATAGGAAGGACACCATGTAATCATAATCAATCCTTTAAAAGTTACTAGATAAAAAGACATAAATAGCCCTTGGAACAGGAACTGGAAACTGGCCTCCACAGTTCAGGTGACAGCCCTATTGCTTTGGCTAGCAGATGACCTTCCTGCTACCCTCTTTGATGCAGAGGAAATTTAATCCCAGATCTGCTGCTTAAAGGCTCCATTTCAGCATGATAGGCAAAGAATGCTCTCCCCTGTCTCCCCAACACGTAGGCTGTCTGCTGACAAAGCCATTAGTGGAGCCTCGTGGGAGAGTTTGAACCTCACAGATGATAGGGTCTGGAAGGCTTTCCACTTTCCAGAACGTGCTTGAAAAGGGACAGCAATTATCTCCTCTTCCTGCAGCACCTGAAGAGAGCAGAAAGAGCCCATTTCATTCTTTCAAAAGAAAAAATGTGCACATTAGTGCCGGCAGAGTTGGCCTAGTTAGTGAGGGTCTCCTTCTCTGTAAAAGCCAGTTGAGGTTTAAGACATTTTAGAGGTTATTCTGATGTCTACTGTCCTCAGCCTGTCAGATGTTGAATATCCCTTTCAGAGCCTTCTGTTTCTCCTGAGCATATTAGGGCTCTGAGGCTGAAGGGAACAGCTCAGGAAACTCCAAGTTAGATATTGTGACTGTTTGGTGTTCATTTCACATCTTAAACTCCTTTTAAAACAGGCCTTCTGTCAAAGACTCATCTAACCTAAGATATGTGTAGAAAGATGCTCTTCCAGGGTATGACTGGTTGTACCCTAAGTTAGGTGAAGCACTGCTACTGTATAGAGGTTTCCCTCTCTCCCCCCACTCAGGACTCTCAAAGGTTATGTCAGACCCAGCATCTTACATCAAGACGTTATATTTAAGTGAGATAAATCCTATTGGGAGCACCTAACTTCTGCTGGATTTAACCCTTTAACTTGTTGAGTGAGGCTTCTATAAAATGAAAGAAACAACTGAACTTACCCAGATTTTTGTCTCTTTTCTCTACTTACATGACAATTTTCCCATGGCACAGTGATATAGGTTATTAACTGAAATAAGTAAAATTTGGGGAAAAATCACATGAGAGAGAGCAATGAAACACTTAGAAGAAAAAAAGAACTTACATAACACTAAGATAGCAAGAACTGAAGGAAAACATATCCCTAATAGTCAACAACTGGTCCTTGAGAAGTAGGCCTGCAAGATGGATGAAAGGGATGAGAGGGAGTCCTCACCTTGGTGAGAACTGGTTATAGCCTTGAGCACTAGGTAGAAAACACCGATTAATTTGACTTACCTTATTAACAAGGTGTTATTATACCATTAGCATACTAGAATTCCCACCCACAGGTTAGAAGAACCCCTACTAACAAAAAGTCCCCTTCTCTCTGAGAATGCATGATGGGATTCTTAAGCACTGTCACTTTAAATGGAAGCAAGCAATTAGTTAACCAATCACGTATACGAATGATAGAATATCATTAAAGTTAGAGTAGTATTACATAACTCTGTGTATAAAAGTAACACCTGTGTTTTGGGAAGCTGAGGAAGCTTTGTGGGACCCCACCTTGCTCCCTTTTCTTCACGGAACTGGAATTAAAGCAAATATCTAATTCCTGTGTGTGAATCAGCTCATTGCACACGTTGACATTTGTCACTTAAAACTTGTTTTGTTTCTAAAGAAAGACATTTTGCTTTTAGCTTTCCTATGGCCTTCAGTTTGTCTCAAGAGTGATGTTCCCAAGTCTCCTCCCTCTCCATTATCTGTTTGCTTTTTTGTTAAAGTTCTCATACCAACTGAAAACCACAGGGTTCCTGTGGGTGAATTCTAAATGGCTGTATCAGATGGAAAATATTGATTTCCAGTCAATTAATTAAAAAAAAAACCCACAACAACACAACACATATTTTACAATGGAAAAGTTCACACAGGACACAGGAAATAGAGAAAAATGTTTCCTTCCCACTTCAGCACAGGAGCCACGCAGCGTGTTCCAGCTCAGAGAACATGCAAACAATGTTCAGTCTTTAGGCAAGGTCAGCAAAGCAGATGTGGCTTTAAGTTTGCCGCTTGGATAGCGTGAGAACAATCCCCGGATAATGGAAAGACCTTATGGGGAAGCTATGGAGTTTGCAAAGCGCCTTGGCTAAATGTACCATATGATTCACTGTGTGCCATTTCCACATTGCTCAATGCTCTTGGGGCTGCTGGAACAGCAATGATTAAAAAAAAAAGAATCACTTTGAGATAAATATCTTTAAAGATTGTGGGAGGAGGGGAGAAGAAAACATCAAGATTCCAGGGCTACTGTTGACGTCCTCCATCTCCTCTTAAGTGCAGATCACTGATGGATGCGGATGCCTTGCTCTCCATGGGCTAATTACATTACTGGAGAGGTGTGAAGTCCATCCTAGGATAAGATACAACCTAGTCAAGTCCTAGATTTTCAGTAACTCTTGGTTCTTCCACTGGCAGCTGTGAGTTAAGACCACCTGCATAAAAACTAAATGTATACACAACCCTTGTGCTGTGTATACATTAAGTGATTTCAGGTTCAACATCTAGTTTATCTGAGTCTTGATCCTTGACAGAGATTTATGTATTCTAGTTCAAAGAGGACAAGGAGATGAAAACATGAATTAATGTTAGAGCAAAAAAACCAGGGCATTTTCCTTGGAAAATTCTCACAGACATTTCAAAAAGTGAGACCTGTCCAAATAAATATGCAGTTCATTGACAGCTGAAGATTATCCATTTGTACTTCATTAGTGTTTTATCATAATAAAAACATGAAGGAGATGGTATTCCCTTTCAAAGTTTTTGGAGGGGGAAGATGTCAAGTGATGTATGTGACAGACTAAGTTAACCTTTGTAACTCTGACCAAGGTCAGGTGACTAAGGTTGGAAAATAAATTTTAATCACCCGCTATCATGTGGGTGCTAGGATTTGCTGGCTCTGGCTCTCAGTAGGACACAGATGTGAATCAAGCTCTAGTTTTCTGCTAATCTGCTCTTCTGTAAAGTACTAATGAGTTGAAAACTGAAGCTAGCAGAACTCTATTGTGGTATTATGTAGCTGGGGGGGGGTTTCTAAGCATATTTAATCACTAGCGCAAACATCCACCAAATGCCATCACATTCTCCTTCATGCAGGAGTCTCTGAATTGGTAGTCTATGTTTTCCTGGAAAAAAAATAATAATTAAAATTGAAGATTTACTGGCTATTGCTAGAGGTTTGTCTTTTATTAGCAAGCATTCTAACTGGTTTAACAGTAGCTTTATTCTACAACTGAGGAAAGTAATAGATTTAAATTCATTTACACTCCCTAGTGAAATGCAGGTCTTTGCAAATCAGTAGAGAAGATTAATTAGCAATGACCCATTATCCAGGACACATTATACTTCTTGAAAATAATTTTAGCTTGGTCCAGATTCTGAAGCACAGATATCCATCTTATAAGAAAATAATCGTAGATAAAATTATGACGAATAACCTTGCTGATAACTCACCGCATCTTCTGCTGTGCTTATCTTCCAGCACTAGCTGATATTCCCAAGATGGGATGCTGAAGCAAGCTGGCAAGGTAAGGTGGGACACTTGCCAGCTTGTGCATTGCAGTCAACTACTCTGTGCACAAATAGGCAATTTAAGTCTTATAGGACTGAAGAGCTTTCAGTTAATTTTCTTTCTTTACCAACACAAATTTTAACAGAGGGATTGGTGCTCAGTTGCCTTGGTCCAGAAGCTGTTTAGCAATGAAAATTCCCAGTGTGCATTTCCCTGGGCTCACGGTTACAGTGACTGAAACCCTGTTGAACACCTTTAAAGTTTGGAAGTCAGAAATCTGACCTGTGACTGAATTCAGTGTCTTTCAGATGATGTCTTGAAAATAGTTTTCCCAAAAAAGTAAAAATATTTATTTTACCTCCATTCCATGCTAGAACAGAGACAAATAGAAATTCAGAATTGTCAGTTTTTGTCATTTATTTAGCTTTTGCACACCATTATGAAGTTTCATTTGCATTCACCAATAAGGAGTGAGATTCACTCTGACTTCAAGCGTACCAACTCCTTCAAAGTTGAACTCCTAAAAAAAATGCATTGTTATTTTCTGCATCTTCCATTCCAGAGAGATCACAAGAATAAATTGGAAAACACACAGCACTGGAATGATCTTGCCTTGAAAGCTGTCAGGTGATTTTAGAATTAGCTTTCCCCAGTATGTACTTGACCTAAAAAGAAGTACCACAACAGCTGTTCCTCCTCCTGCTATTCTGCTATTTTGAAGGGTAGGGGAGGTGGAGGTGGATTTTGACATTAAGCAATTAATTGTATAGGGGTAATATTATGAAGTCTGATTTTAGGACTCCATTTTCACTGTGGATTGTCAGATTGCTCTTTGTCCTAAGCACAGCCATAGCCATACCAGCAGCTCTGCATGGCAACACTCTTCTTAGAGGCCTTAAGTCAGCTAGTGCTGAAGTTATTGGTGAAAAATGACGTCTCTGCAAAGCAGATGAGACCATTGTACCAGTGGATATGGAACTGGGGAATATTTCAATGTGCAAGTCAGTGGAGGTGCAGGATAAGACAGGGGACATCTTGTATGTGGTTGATCTGTGGGGACTTGACAGGCTAGGTGTTAGCTTTCTAAAGGTAGAGACAGGAGGCTATCACAACTCAATGCAAGGATTGAGAAAATAGGTTCCTATTTTTCTCTTGATTTTCCTGCTCTTATGTGCAATCACAGCAATACTGCAGAATTACCAAGACTCTATGCAACCCCATAGAGACTGGGTGTGTCTCATTTCAAGGGGTTTTAAACCCTGACTTGGAGATATGTTTCCTTTACCCCTGTGCTCTGCATAAAACTGCCAATAGCTGAGAAGGTACCTTGACAGATCACTTTCTGATGGTTAGGATGCTGGGGGAAAAATTGGAAAGAATGACAATTTTAGAATAGTTATGGTGAAAGTCATGGTATACATGACTCATAATCTGCTGCAATAGTTATTCTTGTGTATTTTACTCTGGATTTCTCTAAATGTTCAAATGTCATTCAAGTTCATGACTGTGAGAGAGTACAGATGTTCAATTTAATTTCTCCAAGAGAAAGTTAGAAGCCGCCCCGATATCAGATCTTTGGCCGAGCCGAGTAAAGATTTCTGATATGAATGCACACTTTCATTTATCAAAAAGATTCACAAGACCGAATATCTGCCAGGAAAGCTGGTCAAATTCAGATGGAAGATCAAGACTCAGTTTTGCCTTCCAAAGTAACTAAACAGTACATCAATTTACCACAGGACATAACAAAGTCACTTTTTCTTAAGTCTTTAAATTGAGACAGGTTAGTTTTCTAACATATCACATAGCTCAACCATTTAGTTCTCTTAAAACTCAGTGAAATTCCCCCTCCTGGCTTTGTTCTGGAAGAGGTGTCAGTCCAGGTGAGTTCTGACCTCAAACATAAAAACCTTTGAATGTTAAAGAGATTGAATGCAAAATGGACAGAAGCATGAAATTTGCAGCACATAAATTTATTTATTGAAAACACATAATTGGTGGTCATTCATCCACCTGGATGACTGCTTTTCTGCACACCATTCTATTCCCAGATGAAGTGATCTTTCTGCCTTGTTTATAGAAAAATTCATTGCTTGCAATGATTATTTTCTTTAAAAAAATCTAGAAAGATGCTATATTCAGGCAGTAATAAAAAAACCTTTTCCTCTTCTTCTGAAAACCATGTCTGGGCTTCTACCATTCAGTTTAGCAGTATTGTCCATCAGGATGACCTTCTTCATCATAGTGTCCTCACAAAGAAAGAATGATATTTCTACTGAAACATCAAGAGCCTCCTTGCCCAGATGATTAAACAACACAAGAACTGAGATAACGAGTCTGATGTCCACATTAACACATTATTTATCCTCCATGGTCAACCCTACCAGAGAGTCAACTCTTGCTCTACCTGGAAAGAACTGGAAAGACACAACTGTCTATGCAGGAAGGGAAATACTGGTCCTGAAGGCAACTGTTTCACACTCTGTCTGTCCTTGCAGGCAGTGTGGAAACCACACAGCCAGGACACCTTATGTCCACAGGTGAAATCACTTGTCAACAGATGAACTTCCCAGGACTGTCACAGGAACAGTCCTTGATCTGCCAAAACGGAACTTTCCCTGTGACTGTGGGCAGGTGGTGTCTTGGATGCTTATACCTTTCAAACAAGCTCAGGAGAAGGGTTTTCCATCTCAAATCCCAGAAACACATGGCTACATTTTCCATGATGACTGCATTGTGCAGATGTAAAGAGGTGCTGGGGCACACAGGACATGTCTTTCCTGCAAACACCCATGTCCAGGGGGTGTCTCAGAGCAGAGGGTGGTGGGTTGTCTTTCACATTACATTGTCTTGCCTGTACAGATGGGATCTGCTCCTCCCAGCTCTTTGAGAGACATGAAAAATGTACAGGGTATGATGGCAAGATAGAGGAAAACTGGAAAGGCAGAGGGGAAAGAAAAGGTGAAACTTAAGGAGAAGATATCCTAGCTTCTCCCTGCATCTCTTCTTTCCTGAACCTTCACTTCCTCCCCCCTGCCCTCCTTTCAGCACTTCATTACCCACATACAGACCCTGTGCCCCTTTCACCTTTATCATCCCTTGGTACCATTATCCTTGAAGAAGTGAGGAAGATTTATATCTGCAGGTCCACTGATGGCTCTTCATTTATGGCCAAAAGTGTTTCTTTACAGAGGTTTCTCTATTCATGCATGAATAGATCTGTATGCACACCCCGTTCCTTGTTTAAAATTCTCTTTGAGTCTATAATTACACAGTAAGTCTTTCAGATTGCCTTTCTCCTGCTGTGCTTCATGGAGAAGACTTTTTTATTGTTTTTGTTTTAATCTTTTCTGTTTCTTGAGCCGATTGATGACACATTTTTACAGTTTTGGCATTTACACAGGAATAATGATGTTCTCGTGCTATCCATTTCTTTGGGTGACACTGCATCCTGATGGTTTTGCACCACAATGGGTTTTTCACAATGTTTTACGGACAGCCATAGTAAAGACTGATTAGTGGGGATGTTGGCATGCCCAGACTCAACTCTGCATCTGCCCAGGTCTAGGCTACCCAAGGCATGAAAACTAAGCTCTGGAAAACATGCAACTGTCATGGAAATATCTTTAAAACCTTTCACTCAAGCTGTCTGGGGACAAAAATTGAGTAGTCCTTAGTTTGTCTAACTCATAAATGTAACAGTGGTGTGAAACTTATGAATATTAAAAGATAATCTGATTCTTATTATATTATTTCTTGCTTCATGTGATATCTAACTAAGACAAAGCAGTAGCTGTATAAGGGAAAGCAACTGACCCTGCACGTCTCTGGAATAAATGCCTCAGAACTGTCAATAGATGACCATCTTTCTTCAATCCTGGCTTGGACACAAGAAAAAACTTGGAAGCCCAAAGGCATGTATGAAGTTAACACTGACAGATGCTCCTCCTATCTTACACCTCCTGAATACATAAGCCAGTTGCAATAAAATATTATGGATGGAGAGCAGTCTCAGATATATTACAACCATTACGCTTTATGAGTATGTGACTACACAGAAGAGGGAGATTCTGTTTAATGTCCTCTCTGAAAGAAGAGCCCACTCAAGTGCTCACAAAACCCCACACATCAGCAAACCAGGTTCTACTGTTCCTTTGTTTGTGAACTGACCTCTTAATCTCACTGTAATTTTTTCTTAGAGATACAGGTTTCCTGGCACTCAGACACAGTTTGTTCTGGAGAGAGGTATCTCCAGTCCTGGGATTGTGTTCTACTCCATTGAGAGTTTTAAGTTATTTTCTCCTAAAAACAAAAATTTCGTTAGCAGGCTAGAGGGGAAAATATGAGGTTGAAGCTCTCTCAGGAATATACAACAGAGCTAGAGTAAAAATCGAAAATGATAGAGGTCTGACATGATGCAGTGAAGTTTTTGAACGCTCATGATTTGGATGAAGCAGACTTGGAATCAGACTGCAAGTCTCTTAATAGATTGTGGCAGGTGTAATGCTAAGAGGTGCCAGGCATGTAACTTTGTCCAATTAAAGTAATTACATGATTGGTGATCAATTTCTGCACTTCTGAAAAATAACTAGGAGTCCCTCATCCATGGATATTCTGAATGACTGTTTAAAACTTTCTGCCAAAGATATATGATAATCACTGCTCTGTAGGGACTATCATATCCACAAGATCTCTCATGCTCAGTTGTCCTTTGGCAGGTTGTTTCTGTATTAAAATGGTCTCACAAATATGAACAAAATTCCCTTTTCATGGGTTTTTCTAACTACTTCCAGAAAGCTGGTAAGGTCATCAGATTTCCAAAATATAGGAACAGTAAACTGGAATAAATCCTTCCTACTTTATCTGTACATGCCTTTGAATATTTGATCTGCAACCCTGAGATCAAGCATCAAAAAGTAGTCTGAACTTTATTGTATGCTAAGCCACCAGTAAACCTCTTTTCTCCTAATAGTCTTTTAAAAGTAGAAGAGATCAGATAAGAAATCTCATCCTCTCAGAAAGAAAGAAATCTCCTAAGGGAAGGAAAAGCAGATTGCTTCTGTTCCAGGATCCCCCTGATTTGCTACAAACACAGTGCTTAGCCAAAACAAAGCTGTTCAGATGCAAGAGCATCCTGTGGCAGCACAAAAACACAACTACTCTTAAGTGGGAACATGAACTCCTGAGGAAAACATTGAACATCAAAGGGGTGGGACTTCACCAAGCAATTGTCTGGACTGTATCCAGGGCTGCAAAGGAGTCCACAATTCATGGTTCCCCAAAATAAGATGAATGCAAAAATGTTGTGGTGGTATAAAAATCACTTTTCCAGAAGAACAGCCCTTCTGGACATGAGACTGTGAGACCTTTAGGAAAGGCAGAAGGAGAAGCAGCTCCCAGTGGGAGTCCTTTCATCTCCAAATGCAACAAAACATATGCACAGGCAGGGGAGGAAAGGCTGCACCAGGATCCTCCCTGCAGGGGAAGAAAGTCACTGAAGTACTACCAGCTAATGGAAATAGGAAGGCACATTTAGCACGTCTATATAACAATTTCAGAGGGCTGCAGAAAACCTGAAGACCTTCAGGCCATTCTGATGGGACAAGCATGGTAGACATTCACTGTAAGGGTTCATCTTCAGGTGCAGCAAATGAACTGACATCTTGTTGCACTCCCAGAAGTGATAGACACATTTCAGCTGCAGCTCCTGCTGTAATTCCCTCTGATTATCTCAGCTCCTGCACATCAAGCTAAACCAGAGCCTCAACACAGTGCAAAGGAATGGAGAAAACTATGGGATTTTTATTCTTTATTGCCCCAAGACAGAGTTTAGGGTCTAACCTCAGACATTAGGACTTGAATGTAGACAAAAGATGGCTAAAAGCACTTTGAGCTCATGAGCTGTGTAAGACATCATGTAGAAGTAGCTATAAGTATAATGTTCTGAGTGGCAAGGCTGTTCTCCTTCAGGCCACCGTGGAACTTGGGCCATTGACCATAGACATTCAACTGTCTTGTGAAATTTAGATTTTGTAGAATACAGTTTCAAGAAAATAAGAAGGAGCTCACGGAGCAAATGAGGTCGAAGTTGAGCACCTCAAGCTCAATGCCTGGTCTGGGACACTGAGCTATATTGCTTCTAATTTTCAGTCATGAATAGCTCACAGCCTGGGCAGCTTTTTTTTTTTCAGTGTTTTCTGTTAGGGAGAGAAGCTCCAGGGTTAAATGGGCTATTTGTGAATCCTGCCAAGATTTCAGTGTTTCAAATGCATGAGGGTATTTTTAGACGGAGAATTCTAAAATTAACCATTCAGCCTTCCTAAAAATACCCTGACACACTTCAATAGTTACCATTGGTAAGACATGAACATAAAATACACTTTCATTTCCTACAACGAAACAGAAGGAAAGGAAAATGTTTTTTCCCTCTAAACAGAGGGAAAAAAGTATTTGCTTGAAGTGACAAGTCTCACATCTCGACCCTGCCATCTTTAAAAGGCTGGTCTGGGGAATAATCAGGGCTATGGAGGAAGGAGAAATAACCCTGAAGATGTCTCATGAAGACCTCTGTGCTTCAGATTTCAGGTGGAAAGAACAACTTTTCTCATTAAAACAGCACCTCAAACTCAGACACGAAAGGGGATATACATCATTGGTTTTGTAAAGTGTTTGCTACAGTTTTTCATGATAAAATCAGTTTTTGCCTAGCATATAAGAGATAAAATCCTGTCTCCATGGAAGACAGAATTTCAGAAGGATTTCTAAACCTTCAGAATTTCATCCATCATCCTGTCCTTTCTGTTTCATCTCCAACCTTTCAATAAAGGGTCTTTTGTAATGACAAACAAACAGCTCCCTCAAAAAAATGTCACAGATAACAAATGCTTTTTCAGGTGCTCAGCTTGGTTAAATCCATGTAATTCCTTCAATATTGGTAGAGCTATGATTATCCTTGACTTGATTGAGGCTTTCAGCCTTCCTCTGATGTCTTCAGAGCTACTAATTGCAACCATAGTCCAAGCTCAGGCAATGGAACTACTGTTGTTGACACTTGGGTTGAAAAAGATCCCATGGGTTTGGGAAGACAGCTCAAATACCTTCAGCTATCAGGCAACCTTCCTCATTCCAGATCACACAACAAATTGCCATAACTGCTTTGGGAAACAGAGCCTTGCAGGACACTGAGCCTATCCTTAGCCATTTCTATCAAACAGCTAAGCTTCCTGTATTGGTTTCCAAATCTCATAACTTTTTCTTGTGTGAACTCAATTATGAAGCTCTTACATATTCCTTGGAGACATTATGCCAGCTGATTTTTGGAAGCTTAAATGATTTCACTGCTAAGTTGCCATCTTGCTGAACAGAATAATAATCACAGTTTCGTTCAGATCCCTTCCCATAGCCGAGATTCCAGAATAAGTTAAAAGCAGTCTTCATTTTCCTTGATGGAAAATTTCTTCTTGAATACCCAGCATCAGCTTGTCCCCCACTGCAACCACTTGTTGATCTCGTACAATGTTATGACAATCAGGGATATGTAAATGTGTCACAGTAAACTATCTGCTCTTTTTAAAAATAACTCTCATTTTAATGGCCAAAAGGAGCAGAGTGTGCTGTGGTGGGAGATAGACCCCACATCTCCTAACTACTTTACATATTCAAAGTAATTTTGCCATCAGGATGAAAACTTTCTGAATAAATCACTTTTATATGACATTCGTTAGCCCACTTGGGTTTCTGAAGAGTTCCAGCGAGACCAGGTATAGAACTATTTTTACAATCTGGTTGAGAATACTTTAAATGGAAATAAAATTACTTTTAAATCTCCATCTCAGGGATGTCTTCTGGGACTATCACTTGTTTGTGCATGCAGGATCCTACGCACTGGCTGATGAGTGAGTCATCCTGCCTGTCACCTTATCTGCACAATACCATGCAATCTGGAGAGTGTGGTCACATCAGAAAGTGATTTTACAACTCTTGGTTGCCCAGGCCAAAAGCCGAAGCAGAAAAATGAGACTTTTTACTTTTTGTGTGTTATGAAAGTCCAATACACTTTTTATTAATTGCTGAGGTTGATTTTTTTAAAACTGCCAAGAAATAAACTTTCCATTTCTCTGTGGCTCTTTTGCTCTTTCTTGTCTTAGAACTGCATCTCTAATTTATTCTGGTAATCAGTGCTTCCTCCCTCCAAAAATAAAAGTTGTCTTTACATATTTGAAAGCCAAAGCAAACTTGATTTCATATTCTTATCTACGCAAGCAAAATCAAAACCAGGTCCCACGTGCACTCAAGCTTAGGCACAAACAAGTAAAACACTCCCAACATCAGACAAGACCCATGCGAACATCTTCGCTACTTTGCACATGACTACTTCTGGAGCATCCAGTGCAATTTCTGACTTATGCAAGCCCCTCTGTTTTAAAAACCTTTGTCTTTATTCAAGCCAACACTACCTGACCCATCTCAGGTAACGTAAGTAGGTGACAAAATGCCCACAGTTTCCCTTAGAGTGAATGCATACATTTTAGCCAAAAAAATTTCCCCTATGATTTAAAGAAAGCAGCTGATGAAGAATCATGCAGTCCCTAGGGAAGTTGTTCCAGTAGTTAATTTCTCTCTCTATTAAAACATCTGTTCTTTATTTCTAGTCTAAATTTCTCCAGCAGTTCACTCTAGCTTGATCTCCACCTATCACGGTGTTCTTTTCTCCTAGATTAAAGAGCTGCATTCCCTCAGGAAAGGTATTCCTGTAGATATACTTGCAGAAATGAGACCAAGTCAACTCCTAGCTCCATGGAGAAGCTGAAGAGTGAACACATCTTGATTAAAGTTGTAATTTAAAGACCACTTGTTGCTGCTTTTTAAAAAGCCTTTTACAGGTTTTTTTCAGTATTCTCACTGAAATACACATATCAGGCTTGAGTAAATATAACTGTAATTGTGAAATTAAGGCTGCATTCAAGATAATATAGACTACCTGATTACCTACCATCTATTAGTGTGTCAAAGCATAGCATTGGCCACGTATGCAACAGCTTCATGTTGCTCAACTGCTTTTCCACCATGGTCTTGCTGTCCCCCTCAGTAGATGGTATTGACCCTTTTAGTGCTGAATTTTTAAATCCTCAGAGGGAAATGGTTCATGCAACCAGGTAGACACAGGAATATGCTGGTGTGTGTGCCCCTTGTTGACTGGAAAATACTGTTTCCCATAGGGGAGGAATAGAGTCACAAATGCAAAAAGTATCAGTTCTTGGGAATGGGTGGAAGATAAATTGAAAGATAAATTGGAAGAAGGTGTAAACTTGATCCTACTGCCTTTGAACTCTTGTTATATTTAAGGGTTCAACGACACCAAGTTTGTTGATGATGTTACTGTTATTTCCTTGTTTAGTTATGGGAAAGTGCCTGCCCTGAAACTGCCTCGGAAAGTGATCTGATCTGGCAAAAAAGATCCTACCTATATGGGATCACCACATCTGTCAACCTGTTGGCAGTTCACCTTTCCCTTCAGCTGCCTAAAATGTGAAATAGTTTAATTTAAATCAGCAGAGACAGTGCAGTGCTATTTCCTCCCTGTGCTCTTGGTGACATGGTAATGCACTGAGATGATGCCTGACGTGAGGAGTTGGATTTCCTCTACCTTTGCTATCGCACTAGTTTTGTGTAGTCCGCTTTATTTTGGGTCTTATCTCCCAGACTGTTTTAATTCAAGGAACAGAAACCTAACAGATGAATGCATAGTGAACCATTTCCACTTTCCCTTCTTGATAGTTTAGTTCAGTCTGGAAATGGCTCTGGAAATGCCTCTGGATCAGTATACTAAAGTCAGGAGCCTGGTACAGTTAAAACCTTTTATCTCACTTCTCTATTGCATTGTCTGTCTAGACAGGATCTATTTATATTTGGCTGTAGCACCTAATTTAGACAAATAAGCTCATTTTGGTAGAAATCAAGTCATAAATGGCACAGACGTTGCTTCCTCTTGATCTTTAAACCTGACCCACCTTACTATCTACCTATCAAGGCTGTTGCAAATGAGGAGTTTCTAAGCAAAGACAGATGGTCCACTAATAGGAGGGGATTTAAAGTCACACAGCATCTCAACTGCATGCAAGATCACAAAGAAAATCAGTTCTCAGTGTAATTAATCTGTGGAGACTCTCAGAAACCCCCTCTTTTCTCCTCTCTAGACTCCTACAACTGTTACTAGGCTTCCTTCTCTGATCAGTACTATCGGCTTCAAAGGGAGATAAAACACTATGAGTCACACCTACTTGTAGTGTCCTGTATCATGGGGTGAATTTATTTTCACACCCATATGATGGATTAGCAAAAGCCTGGGTTGCATATGTCTTAGTAAACATCTAATATTCTTCAGCCTGATAAAAGACTAATGCTTTTCAGGGGGAAGCTGCTAAAACTATTTTATAGTATCTTGCAATAGCAGGAGTTTTAATCTCTTTTTGTAAGCCCTTCCAAAATGCTTATCAGCCCTAAAGGACCTGGGAAGAGCTAATGCTCAACTATCTCCCTGTGGCACAGGATGGTTTTGATGAATTTTATGATGTATCTGTGCAGAGAAATTAGGGAAGAGGGTGTGCCAGGACACATCATTATCTCTAAGATGGGCTTACTGGCTGTGTTCACATTGAGCAGTTGAGTTGGATCAGTCCACCTGAGCCAGAAGCTATTTCCAATTAATTGCACAGAAAATGTTTGTGCAGGGTCCCTTCCCACCCCAAGCATTCTGTGATGCCATGAACCGTGGCAGACATCATCTGGAGGGGGCTGCAAAAAACCTGTTGTCCATGTTGCTATAAAACTCTTCCCAGTAAATGTGGGCATGTAGAGGAGTCTTGCTAGCTGAAACTGTGCTGGGCCATGGGAGAAAGCTGCTGAGAGCAAGGCTGGTGGTTCACAGGTAGGAACAGACTGAAAGAAACTCCTGCTCAGCATTCTCGGCTATAAATCCTTCATATATCAAAAAGGTGAGGGGTTTTGTTTGTTTTTTTTGGTTTCTTTCCTCTCCTGGTTGTTTTTCTCCTGAAGTGTCTTCACCCCTCTACCTTCACTAGAACTAGCTGTTGGGCAGGGTCTGTGACTATGTGCAGTCATCAGTGAAGTGGTGGAAATATGTCCATTTTTTGTTGCTAGCCCTGTCAAAGGTTCTCAGGGCTCACTACAGTGTGATGGTAATCCAGGGAAAGATCTTGTTCCTGCAGCTTCTCTTTCTCTCCTCTTCAGTCTTCCACGGCTGGTGGTCCACTTTAATGGACAGAAATGATCGCAACTATGTTCCAGCCTATTGTTGCCCCATGTCCTGGACACTGGTTTTGGAGATAAAAATTAAAAGCTCAAGGTTAAAGAGGACATTCCCGGGCAGGTGAGAGCTTCAACACCCAAACCACTGCTTACAAGAGTGGACCAGTGCCTCCACTCTTGGCTATAGCATGGAAGAGGGGAACTGTGGCTACTGCTATTTGCTCCACTCCATGCTGCCAGTCTGTAAATGTGATATGATCCCACCCATGGGGCAGCCTGGGCACAAAGATCTACTCTGTGAATCCCAGGACTATTTAGGCTTGATATAGTTTTGTGGAGTTCCTCCATCACATCTCCAGCTACACCAAGAAGTAGAATTTAAATTGTTGAAGGCTTTCTGAGAAAAAAAAAATAAACCCTATGGCCTCTTAATTGCCTAAAAATGCAAAAGCAAAATTTAGACAGGTACCTTTGGGAGCCAGGGGCTCTGTCCTTGCTTTCTATAGTGCTCAGTGATGCCTCTGCTGCAGTTCTTGCTCTGTTTTACCTGACAAGAGTGTTGTAAGGATAGATGACATTTGAGTGCTGGTCATGCCCACCATTGAGAGGACCCTGTCAGTAACAAGGATGGGTGAGAAGCTTTTGAAACAAACCCTGGGGACATGAAAGAAAGACTTGCACAGAGCATGTCTTTTGTTAAGTTTCTCTTTTGACAAACTCCATTTTAGGAAGGCATAAGGACACCAATTGAATTTCTTGTGTTAAGAAAAGCCATGAAAATGATTCAACTTGAGACACTTAAGCAACTGCACTGAAAGGTTCAAATCCATCTAGTTCCAGTCCCCAAAGTTCACCTTTTTCATTTATCTGGAAAAAACGTGGCAGACAATATACCAAGCTCTGAGCCTTTGTTTGCAATACATAATGAAAACACCTAAAGCCAGAGAAAAAGGGAAGAAAGGCAAATTGCTGAATACAGAACTCCTGTCCCATCACATCCTCGCTTGCCTGCTTGTGCCTCACTTGCTGTATGAAGCCATTCCACAAAAATGGGCATTTCCCCCTCTTCAGGTTCTGTGTGTGGTGTGTGTGTGCTGGGCAGGTACTTCACTGGGTGCTCAGCAGCCAAACCTCATCCAGAATAAAGTTCATTATAAACCTATTGCAACTGGAAAGAGATTTTTACTTGAGATTAGTGTGAGATCTTCAATGTTTTCTCTTGTCTTATGACTCTCCTGTGAGCTTTTAAAAAATTTTACAGAAATCCTCATTCTGAGGTAGAATGAAGCAGCTGATTTTATCACTTCCCACAAATAGTGGGGAGAATATGAGAATAAAGAATAATGAACTTGCAAAAGCACAAAACTCACCACGTGCAGGAGTTTTGGTTTTTTAGGGTCTTTTGCTAATAAACCTTTCTGTAATGTCTGTAATCATTACCCATACTGCAAATGCTCAGAGCAGGTGGCTTCTAGCTAGATCTGGGGCACGGAGAGCAACTCTGCTCATGTGCTGAGGGACTTGGGGATGAGCTGAGCAGTTTGGGGATGAGGCTATAACCAGTCACCAGAAAAGAAAGCTGCACAGCATGCAAAGAAGAGCGTGTCATAGGACATTTTCTAAAGAGGTTTCCAGCTGCCTGGGAGGACAGTTACTGCAGCAAAGCAATTTCTCTCACCTTTAGAACACTCTTGTTCTTTTCCATAATTTTTTTTTCTTCCTGAATATTTCATCCAGTTCCTACAAGCGACTTGCTCTTGTTAGCTGAAAAGCACCACCTCTCAGAGGTGTTCAGTCATGCCACTCTGCAAACCTGGATACTGCTAGCAGGTTCCCAAGGCTGCATCTGGAGGGCAGGAGAAGGTTCTCCAAACCTCCCTAGACTTCTAACCTGCTTTGTTGTGGGGCTTGCGACTTGATCTCATTCTGCTCAGGTTTTCCAGCTCGATCTGTTTGTGGCTTGATCTACCTGGGGAGGATGTCCTACAGGAAGTACATTCACAAGGCTGGCAAATCATGAGAGAAGGAGGGTGGTGCTTCTGCACAGCCTCTTTCTGTCCACCCTTGCTATGACTCTTTGTAGCCCTTGCATTCATACAGGGCTTTTTCTGCACTGGATACTGGTTTAATTTTTTTTAGTGCCACCATGGAAATCATGATGATAATAATGTTATCCAAAGCGTGCTCCCATGCAGCTTGTGCAGCACCGTGCTATAGTTTGGAGACCCTCCAAGAGGACTTCCTCTGGAAGCCAGCTCTGCAGCCAAATAGCTTTCACTGCCATGAAACATTTCCTGATACGCTGCGTGTTTGTCCCTGGGGGGACACCCTCACCATTTCCTTTACCACTGGTATCTGCCCTCTTTGCACTCTTCACATGAATCTGTAGGCATCCTCAGGCCTGGCCATTTGGTGGCATGCTTATGCCATTAGCAGTTTTGAAAGGGTGGGTCCTAAGTTCATATTTAGGTTGTTAATCACACAACATTTTTCTTAGTGCTGGTGCTGTGATGAAGGTTCCTGCTGACAGATGCAATCACATGCCTTACCACCAAATTCTGCATTTCTGAGCTGTGTATTTGTCTCCTCACAGAAGAAGTCCTCCTGATGCAGCACCATCAGAAGCAGAGAAGGAAGGCAGAGTGATTTTATATGTTATCAAAAGACTTTAGAGGTCATGAAATAAACTCCCCTATCCATGCCCCGTAACTCCATGCAGTCTGCACTGCTGGTGAAGAACAGGGTTTATTTTTAATAGCAACCAGAGGATGAAGTGTGAAAGGTTGGTATCACAGGATATAATTAAAGGAGAAAGTTTTGCATGGTCAGAACATGATAAACCTGAGCAGCAATGTGCCTACCCTGGCCAAGGGGCTGACATCAAGAATCCTGAGTAAAGAGGAGGGCTACTAAGGTGATCAGAGGGCTGGAGCAGCTCTGCTATGGAGGCAAGCTGAGAGGATTGGAGTTGTTCAGCCTGGAGAAGAGAAGGGGAGACCTTAGAGCACCTTCCAGTGCCTGAAGGGGCTCCAGGAAAGCTGGAGAGGGACTGGTGCCAAGGGCAGGGAGTGATGGGATGAGGGGGAACGGGTTCCAAGTGCCAGAGGGGAGATGGAGATGGGATGGGAGGGAGAAATTGTTTGGTGTGAGGGTGGTGAGAGCCTGGCCCAGGGTGCCCAGAGAAGCTGTGGCTGCCCCTGCCTGGCAGTGTTGAAGGCCAGGTTGGCTGGGGCTTGAAGCACCCTGGTGTGGTGGGAGGTGTCCCTGACCATGGCAGCAGTGTTGTAACTAGATGCCCTTTAAAAGTCCCTTCCAACTCAAACCATTCTGTGATTCTGTGACCCTGGTGGTAACAAGGGAATTCCTCTGCTTTCTACCAGTGTGAGACAAGGGGTAGGGCAAGTCCCAGTCCATTGCTCAACATACCACGTAGCCTCTGCACTCTTCCCCTCAATGCACTAAGATTAGCAGGCTTTTTTTTTTGTTGTTGTTTCTTTGTCTTTTCACTTCATATGGTTGAATAAAAACAGAAAAACACTGGGAAATTATGAGAGAATGTGATATCATTTAAGCTAAGAAGTTTTCATTAATTATCTTAATTCCTTTGAAAAGATGGGGGAGAGGGATAAGCATCCCTGAGACATTGTTAATTCTTGAAGAAGAATATTTTAATTCAAGAAATAACCAAAACAAAGCAAGAAGTGTGAGAAAGACTTGTTGTCATGGTAGCAATGTGTATCACACTGATGTCAAACATTCTGTGAAATAATCTCACCAAGTTGTAAGATGCAATGATGAAGCAGGCTACAAAAAGAGTCTGTCAGTGTTTTATTTATATTGCTTTTTATATACCCATTTGCCCGCGTGGTATGCATATATCACACCCACACTACCACCCACAGCACACAGCTGTCTCTCTGAAGTATCTTAGAATCCAGAAATGCAGGAGATGATGGGGGAGGAAGGGCAAGGAGAATAAAAGAAAGAAAAATGGCATTCAGATATGGAAAGAAAGAAAATAACACTGCATCTTTTTAGTACCAGACAGACATCAGTTCAAGATTCACTTCTCACCTTGGGTATTTTCTTAACAGGTTTCAGTAGTACAATTCCACATTTGTGACAGTGGGACTGAGATCAGAATAAGCCCAAATATTTTATTATTTCATTTGTGTGCTGTGCAAGTGTGAATGCACTGACATCAACCAGCCTGAAGAAATAGGGTTGGGGATGCTGTGTGCAACTATGTCATGGAATTGCAGAATGGTTGAGGTTGGAAGAAACCCCTGGAGGTCATCTGGTCCAAACTCCCTTCCCAGAAAGATTTTTAATATCTGCAAGAATGGAGACTCCACAACCTCCCTGGGCAACCTGTGCCAGTGCTCAGTCACCCTCACAGTGACAAAGTGTTTCCTGCTGTTCAGTGGGACCCTCCCGTGCCTCAGTTTGTGCCCCTTGTCCCTTGTCCTGGGCACCACTGGAAAGAGTCTGGCTCCATCCACTCTGCACCCTCCCTTCAGGTACTTATAGACATCAGTAAGATCCCCCTTGAGCCTTCTCTTCTCTAGGTTGAACAGCCCAGCTTTCTCAACCTTTCCTCACCAGGGACATGCTTTAGTCCATTCATCAACTCTGTGGCCCTTCACTGGACTCTCTCCAGTATGTTCCTGTCTTTCTTGTACTGGGGATCCCACAAATGGACAGCGTGTTCCAGGAAGGATCACCTGCCTTGACCTGCTGGCAACACTTTGTCTAACACAGCTTTCTCTAAAAGCTGCTGCTGTACTTTCATGTTTGTAGACACAATGGGCTCAGGGAACTTCTCAGAGGACAAAGTTGAGGTTTGTAATCACCAGCATTAGTATTTCTGCAGTCATCAGAAGAAGCACCTGAGCCTCCTGATGGGATATTGGGAAATTAAGAGGAGATACCATGGTTGCAAAGCAAGCAGAAGAGAGAGAGCCATCATCTCTGAAGGCTGGAGTGGATTTGGAAGCAGGCAGCAGCTTTATCAACAAGCTATTATTATTCTGAACAAAATAAGAATGGGTTTTTTCCCATTTGGCTCACATTCTATGTATCTTTCACTTTTTGACCTTCTGTTCCCACCATAACCAGGTATAGAGATGCAAGTACATATATCCATCTCTACACACTCTTTCTAAATCCCTCTGATATTCCCTTTACATTTTTCAGAGAGAATTTCTTGGGTTCATTAATGCAAACCCTCAGCTCCATTGAGCAGTGGTCCCACTATCACAAGAGTGTTGTCCTAATTCTGTTCTACCCTCTTGACTCTTGTGATCCCAGATATGTTCCTCCTGGTTCACACATCCCCTCTGCTGCCTTGTTCCCCTACTATCAGATCTCATCCTGTGTACACTGGTATATCAAACTAACTTCCTCAAGCTCATTGTAGTCCTGTTTGTCCCAGCCATGTCCTTGCATGAACCATTCTTCTTCTACAACCTATGCCAACCTCCATCCCACAAGCTAATCCTTGGCTGCCAGACAATACCCCAGTTCACCTCAAAACACAACCTGCTAAGAGGCTTCTGCAAAGGCCAGGCACCTAAATTACACCACAAAGCCATATAAGAAAAACATAGATGGATGGCGTAAACCCATAAAGATATAAAGGACAAAAAGTTATAGATGCAGTAAATTTGAGGAGCCTCCTTATTCCAGGTGACACTTCGTTTCATTACACATCTGCAGAGGAAGCACTGTGCTCCTTCAAACTATATGACATCTCCTTGATGACCTCAACTAACTACCAATTTTAGAGACGTAAGAGCTGAACTAAAATATTATACAAAATTATTCAAATTGGTCATCTATTGCTGAAACAGAGTTTTGTTCTATACAAAACTGAGTGGCTTTTTTTTCCCCATCTTTTACTCCGTTTTTCAGTTGATCAATCTCTGCCAAAGACAACAATCCCACTGGGTAAAAGTGAGTCTATTTTGGATTTCTTTTTAGGAGCACATCAATTTGGTGCAATCAAAACTGTTTACTTGAAGCACCTGATTTCAATGAATTGCCTGTTTTTTAAACAGGAAATTTGTGAGAAAACAGGAGGAAAATGTGTGATGCTGCGCAGTCCATCTTTGACACTTCCACAAGAAAAACTGATGTTTTCTCATATGGAGGAAACTTTCATGACAAAACAGCTGCTGCTTCATACAGGTATCTACTTTTAAAGTTTGAAACAAGGATAAACAGAACCATCTTTCCTCCTCTTATGCAGTTGTTCTGTGATTTGTGAAGTCAATTTGCAGCTTTGAACTATATGCAGAGAGTTGCACCAGTAAACCCCTCGCAGACCCATTCAACACCCACCTTTGCTACCAACCTTAATCTGAAATGAAAATAGAACTCGCTGTGCTAGTGATCTTTTGTTCTTCCATCCTAGACCTTAGGATGGATTTAATTGGATTGGGTATTTTTGTGATTTTCTTCTCTGAAGTTCCTGACCTCGGGGCAGCTGCATTTCTGCAGACTTCAGACTTCTTCAGGGCAAAAATCATGATGTCCACCTCCTTAGACCTTTCCACCTGTCCTGTCTCTTGAGGCCCTTCATGCCATGTTGACCAGAGTGGTATAAGATGTTGCTCATGAATAGGCAATGTTAATCCAGTTGTAAAGCTGTGGGGTTAAGCACAGAGGTAAGTTCTCTCAACTACGCAATTGAGTCACCTAATGCTCTGTCACTGAACCATGGCCCTGCCACCCTGGTAGCTGAACTCCCTGGACTTTGGTGCAGGTCAGTATAAGGAGCTGATCCCAGCTGATGGTCTGGAGCTCTGTGAGACCCAAGGGAGTTTCAACCTTCTGATGAGGTGTTCCAATACGAAGGGCAAGTGGTCTCATTCCCCCTTCAGATGCTGAAAAGGTGATCTAAGGTCTCTCTGGAGCCTTCTTTTCTCCAGGCTGAGCAATCCCAACACAGCCTGTCTCCAGAGCAGAGGTGCCCCAGCTCTTAGATTATCTTCGTGACCCTCCTCTGGACTAGCTCCAACAGCTCCATGTCCTTCTTATGTCGGGAGCCCCAGAACTGGACACAGTGCTGCAGGGGGGCTCACATAAAGGGGAGTAAAGGGGGAGAATGCCCTCCCTTGACTTGTTGGCCATGCTTCTTCTGATGCAGCCCAGGATACCATTGGCTTTCCAGGTTGCAAGCACACACACTGATGGCTCATGCTGAGCTTTTCATCAACCAACACCCCCAAACCTTTCTCCTCAAGGCTGTTCTCAATCCATTCTCCACCCAGTCTGTATTTATGCTTGGGATTGCCCCAACCTTGCCCTTGGCCTTGTAGATCTTCATGGAGAGGCGCTTTTTACAAGGGCAGGGAGTGATAGCATGAGGGGGAATGTTTTTAAGTTGAAAAAGGGGAGATTTATGTCACACATTAGGAAGAAATTATTTCCTGTGAGGGTGGTGAGACCCTGGTCCAGGTCGCCCAGAGAAGCTGTGGCTGCCCCTCCCTGGCAGTGTTGAAGGCCAGGTTGGATGGGGCTTGGAGCAACCTGGTCTGGTGGAAGGTGCCCCTGCCCATGGCAGGGGGGTTAGAACTAGATGATCTTTAAAGGTCCCTTCCAACCAAAACCATTCTATGACTCTCTTCCTGACATCCTCTAGGAGATATTAGTTTCATGAGATGAAAAAGCTGGGCTTTATTCTGTGTTTTCATTATTCACCTACTTAACTCCACATGAGATAAAAAGAGCAAAGAGCCCATGACACCTTCAACATAAAGTTACTGGAAAACATGGAAGAGTAAAGAATATCGGTGTCCCCTTTGGATGTGTCCACCATGTTCTAACATCTGCTAGAAAGGCTGGAGAAGAAGCCAGCCCTGAACATTTCTAGGCCTGGAAGTACAGAGAGGATGGGTGGAGCTTTCTTGTTTTGTTTATTTCTGTGGGTTTTTTTCTCTTTGGAAACAAGCTGAAGTGATGACCTATTATTTAGAGCTGGCCCTTTGCCATACTGAGATTCCAGAACTCCAAACAGCCTGGAGGTTAACCTCAGGAGAGAGTAAATCTTGTGCTTATGCTCAAATAAATGAACATTAGTGCTATTGTCTGGCTTCCTTAGGAAAAGAAAAAAAGGGAAGGGGGATTTAGTCTGGATTGCTCCACAGTTGTAGTGGAGTTCACAAGGTCATGCTTCAGTGAAGTCTTCTTCTCCCTTTCATGCCACCACTTCAGGAACAGCACAATCTCAAGGAATGAGATGGGCCTTCATGATTCAGAGCTTTAAAACTGAATTTTCAAGTAATGCCAAAAGGAAAAAAGAGGACTTTTAAAACCCAGAGAGTGTCATGGGCTATTTTGGAATGTAAAAGCCCCAAGTCAGTTTGCTGAAAAGCTCATGAATGTCAGTGAGGTGGTTTAGGTGGAATTTAAGGCCTTTGAAGTCCTCTTGCTTTATCCATATCACAGCAGTGACAACAACATATGGACAACTCTACTGCCTGACAGGGATAGTTCTTGCCCTCCATTCTGAAGTTTGATGAAGTCAGACCATGGGGGAAGCTCGCTTGGTGTCTGACATGTAGCACTTGCCACATCTGATCCAGTGAGATTGCAAGTAGGTACACCTTAAATTAATGGTGTGGATGTGGAAACACCAATTTGGGACAGGGGGTGTTACAAGTTTCACCACAGATATCACCTGTGGTTGCAGTCACCACATGTTGTCTTCCATCTCTTTAGAAACACTTAGGTGTAGATTTAGTGCAGAATATCAGGCATACTTTAGCCCACTGGATAGCTGCTTTTTCTGATGTTCCTCCAGACATTCCTACTCTGTTCCCATGCATCCCCTCTGCTTCAGCCCCAGGCAGATACTTTTTCTCCCTTTTGGTTAAGAAGACTCTGAGATTCGAGGGACACCATGAAATATGATGACCTCTGTATCCCACAGGCCTTCACTTCAGAAAACTGATAGGAGCCTGGGTAATAAATGAAGAGTATCTGGGATTGAAACACAGTCTGGAAAGCACCAAGTGACATACCGAACCCTGCTTACATCATAAATGCATTATAGTTTTGCAAAGCAAGGTTGGACCAGATGATCCTTAAGGTCCCTTCCATCCTGGTATTCTATGATTCTGTGATCTTTTGTTAAGCAGATACTGTGGCTCCTCTTTCTGTTTCTCCTGTATGCTTCCCTGGTGATCATGGATAGGAAGAGCTGTAGTGATCCGAGTTGGAAGAGTTTTGGTTCCAGAAATGAAAGAGGGACGTGATCATTTTTTGCTAATTATTTAACTCTGATAATAAAATAAGATAATAAAGCCATGCTTGGATTCCCAGAGTGACTTGCAAAATTGGCATTGCAAGGAGGTGACATGCTAGGTGGAGTAATTCCTACAAAAATTTCCTTGGGGTATTCACTTTGACAAATGTATTTAATTAAACAGTCTGGATATATAAAAAGATCATCAACTGGACTAAAAATACTCTGTGAACAAAGAGCCATAGAAAATCATGGGATTTGGTGTCTCCCTTTGTTTACTCCAGGTGGAACTGGAAGTCTTCCATTTGTTTGGATTGGTGTCAGTGTCAGTGGAAGTAGAGAACCACTAGTCTTGACTTGTCAGTTTTTTCCAGCTGCAGTTTATGGACCTGTGGGAAAGATCCTTACCTATTGTCAGTCAGCTGAAATTCACAACACAGATGCTTTAACTTCACTAATGCAATTTTACAGCTGTGCAAGCTGTAGAAGGTTGGAAATCACAAGGTCCAGATGCTCAGCTGGTACAAGCTGATAGTACTCCATTTTAACGTCAGCAGACTTGGCTGCCTGTCCTTGGCTGTATCAGGAAAGATCTCATCATGTGCCTTCATATAGTTCTTTGTACTCAGGGCTATTCAACACAACGTGTTTAATCAAGAAGCCATATCTGCCAGGCAGACAAGACTCTACTGCAGAGCTACAGTGCATCTAAGGTCAATGTTATTCAAGCAATGGTTGATATATCAGGCAATCAGGTAGGCAGGCTTGATTCTTAGAGTACCTGCAAAGTCCACAACATTGTGTACATTTCAGTCTTCTGATATCCAAAGGGTTGAATATAAGAAGTGTGGCACAAAGCCAAATGCTTTGCCTTTTTTTTCTTTCTTTTTTNNNNTTTTTTGGACAAAAAGTACTTGAGTGAGAGAGGGAAGCTGCAGGGTGTTTGAGGATTTCCCCCTTAGGCTACCCTGAAGCACAGACTGAACAAATGAACAACCTTGTTCTGAACCAGCCAGACTACAGTGCCCCTGACATTGCAACATTGCTTCTACCACAGGGGCTTCTACAGTGGAAAAATGTATTTTAGTGAATTATTTTTTTTTGCTAGAACTTTATTTTTCCCCTGGAAATTTCTTTCTGGCAAAGAAATTCTCTCCTTGGGGACATTCTACAGAGCCTGCTGTAGGCAGTTAACAAATACAGATACTGGATTCCATGTTGTTTGTGGAAGAAAATTTTTCCTCAGAATGGGAATTTGGGGGGCATTATAGTGTGATTCATCTGCCCTAAATCATTATCTGCAATCCTTTAACCCCCATCCACTGGCCAAAGGAAGTTAGTCTCCTACTTATGAACCTAGCATGAAGCAGCCCACAGGTATTGGGGTGACACAAAACAAAAGATGGTCTCCAGCCCTGTATGAGGCCAGCTTCATCCTCTAAAATATGAAGCAATACAGAAGAAACATGGTCAAAACATGAGTTGTTGAGGAGAGACAAGGATGCATCCCAAGTGGGTTGTAAATTGGCTGAGCAATGCTCACCTTACCCACCTTACATTGGCTGAGGCCGTAGCTAGTGGATCAATTCCTGCACCAACATCCACTTTAGTTAAGGATGCATCGTCACAGTATCAACTGACCTTCAAGACATGTAAATGTGGTTCTTTTAGGGACATGGTTTAGTGGTGGACTTGACAGTACTGGATTAATGGTTGGAGTCAATGATGTTAGGGGTCTTTTCTAACTAAAGTGAGTCTATGTTTCTATGTTGCTATTAAAAGGTCTGTGAGGGCTACCTCTCTCAGAAACCTCCCCTCCTCAGCAGATCAGGGTTGTCCCACAAAGGAGATGGAGCCCAGACAGCAAAGACTCCAGGCCATTGCACAGACAGCTCTCAGCAGACTAGCTGGAGCCCAGCTTTTAGAGCAACTTCTCACTTTATCATTTATTTGTCAATGGGAAATGTTATTTGATGAGGATGGTGCCTCCAGCTCATCTCTGAATTTCTGCATTACCTGTAGGTGAAGGTGATGGTCTTTTCTCATAGGTCAAACAGTGACTACTCATCAATTATGCAGCTTGTCATTATCAGCACACCATTCATTTGTCTGTCAGAGAAAGCAACCACACCATAAAAACTAGATCTGAGTCAGTATTTGGTGCTGGCTCCTCTGAAAGGGGACTGTCCTATTTGTGTCCAGACAGAGAGAAAATACCATGCTGTCAAAAAGAAACCCAGCTCCAGATTGCAATTCCTTTTACATACAAAGCTTTGGTGCATGTTAAACAAAAGCTACAATTTGTGGGTGGGCAAAGTTGGTTCAAGATTATTCTAATTTTGTTTTGGCTTAAAAAAAGAACATAAAGCAGCACAGAGCCAGAAAAGCCAGCAGGAGAGAAAGGCAGGGTAGACATCTCTGTGTTAAGGAGGAGAAGGGGCTGCTGAAAGCGCTTTGTGGGAGCAGGAAAACTCCATGTCTCCTCTTCTCTGCCACAAAAACCCTGAGTCAACCAACACAGAACCATCACTGTGAGGAGTTTTGCTCTGCTTTAAGGGGATATCAGAAGACAAAGGCATAAAGGTGAGAGTGGGCAAATTTCTCATTTTGTCCCAGCCCCTCCTTCTTCCAGCTCTGAGGAGGTCTTCACTATCACACACTCAGCCTCGAGCTTCTTATAGTGCTTTGGTTTTTTTCCTGAAGCCATACCAATGGCACACCACTATCAGAAAAGGACCAAAACTATATCAAGACCTCATCCCACAAGCTCTTAGAAAAGGTTGGCAGGAAAGACTGTGGTCTGAAGACCTTGCAGTCTACTTGGACAGAAGTAAGCAGGGAAACTTGGACATACAGCAAATCAGCAGAACAAGCATAGAATCATAAAATCATAGAATTATTATGGTTGGAAGGGACCTCCAGGGTCATCAAGTCCAACCTTTATCCCATCATATTCCTAAACATTAGACCATTATTCCTAACCATTAGACCATTACATGATGATTCCCTTCCTGACTGATGCACCACATCCCATGAAGCTCAATTTATAATTCTGAGCTTCACTTGTCAGGCTGAGACAACTCATCCCTAGCTGGTGGGAACAGTTGCACCAACCAGTTGCAACAGGAATAGTCTCAGTCTTTGATTTTCATTCCAAGCTGGTGTCGGTGTATTAACACTGAAATCTTCACTCATCTTTAATTACTGCTAATCAAATTAGACTCTGCGCACTAACTATAAATCTGCCTTGCCAGATCTTTATGTAAGAGCAGGGCTTGCATGCCCTGATGTAGGCCAGATATTTTCTGCAGTACATAGAAGAAAAAAATGATAAAATATTTCTCCATCTACTGGAAGTCCATGTTTTGTCCACATCTGTTGAAAAGATTAATGAGTCCTCTTGAACTTGGTTTACTGCAACTCAGATTTGCAAACTACATCCATTCTTTTTTTTCCCAATAGATAACAAATTTAAAAACAAATAAGAAAAAATACTGTAAAACTAAAAAAGGAAACCTCTCTGAAAATGAAATTTAACCTCAAAAAGGAACTTCATAACAATCAAAAGTTTTATTCCAAAGACTCCCCAGGTTAATCTGTATTTGGATGTTTTCAGCATTGCCATTTGAAAAATCCAAAACTAAGGCAGGGCTATAAAATATTCCTCCAGTTGGGAATGTAATGGGGAAACTTGTACATCAGTTTGCTTTTCCAGGCATACTACTCAACCACTCCACCAGGCCATCCGTCACTCTGCTTGGATGTCAGCACTTCTTTCACTTCAACTCTTTGTCACTGGACCCTGCCCAGCAAATAAAAACACTTGTACTGGTCTTGCTCATGTCTTAGACCTGACCCAACCTTTAAGGGCATTGCCTTGGGCTTTTAAATTGCCCTCAAGTTCCTCTTTACAATGACTCCCAGCAGACCTCAGTTAAATGAAAGCAGAGTGAGCAGGAACTATTGAGGAGGAGCAGATGTTGGTTATTTAAATTTTCACATGATTTGTCATCTTTGGACCACACAACTCTTGCTCATTTTTCTTCTTAGTCTCTGTGTTTTAATTCACGCTGTCTACTCTCTTGAGCTGCTCTAACTGGAAAGAAGGTGCAAGGTGTTCATATCAAGGATTAAATTGTCTCTTGGGTGTCAGATGATCCAGGGTGCCAAGGTAGGGAGCAAGTGGGCACAGCAGTAGGGACATTTCCCACCCCTGTGTATGGACACAGAGGAAGTCCAAGACTTCTGGCGTGAAGTCCAAGCTATTAGAAGAGAAGAATCTGGTGAGAATCAACAATAACTCCAGAAGACAGACTAGAAGCTGGAAGCAGGTTGTGAACAGTGAGGCTATTTAGGAACTAGCTGTGATTTTATGACCAAATCAGACAACACCTGTCTTTCATTTTGCTACATCTGTCTGTCTGGGTCTATTTCAGAGGCTCTTTCATGCTCTTGTAAGACACCCTGGAGGTCACAGGGGTGATGTAGCCATCCAAAGGATCCTTGCACAGGTACAACTATGCCTTGCTTTGTGGAGGGAGGAGGAAGAGCTTCTGTGTCTTCTGTGTCACTTGAGACCACACAGACCTTTATTTTCCATATTTCCAGTATTGGATTCAGTTTAGATTCTATTAGTAATATAAAAGACAGCCATTGACTTGAGTCAACTGGGAGTAGGACCTGAATGCCTGTCTCAATTCCTCAAGCATGCTGCTGAGTGCTGAGAGGAAGTTGAGTAGTTCTGGAAAATAAAGATGAGGATCTGGGGGCTCTTGGATCTGTTCCAGACTCAGCAGATGAGTCTAAGTGAGAATCATCAGTTTGTATGGTGCATGTTAGTCACCCTTCTATCGCTTTAGCATCCATGAAAAGCTATAAAACCATAGCAGAGGGTGATGTATCTGCTCCTAAACTGGGTTATCATCAGTTTGTCAGATTAGTTTTCCCCTGGAGGCACCAATTTCTCTTATTTCACCCTAATGGAAGGTCACAGTATCTGGCTTAGAGCAAGACATGTCATTTTAGATTTCTAAGAGTTAAGGGAGATGAATACCTCCATGTAACCTCTCCTTGGTGCCATCTCTGTAAAATTAGAATGATGATTCTGTGCAACTCAGGGAAGCTTCAGCAGTGAATGGTTGAAGAAAGCCTCATGGAAGAATGTTAAGTTCTTGATAATGTTATATCTCACCTCAACTTTAAGAAAGCCAAATAGATCTTTGCTCATGAGATTTGATCTCATCAGTAGATTTGCAAAGCAAGATGGCCAGGACTGCAGTGAGAAGAGGTGCTTGGCCAGGACAGCAGGACTGCTGAGCAGCCATACTGTGGTGCATTGTTTAGAGCCAGCCTGGAGGGACAGAAACTTATCATCAAATGGATGGTGGAAGGTGGTGGGGAACTTGCAGAGCAGATCTTCTCCAGCCAGTCCCTATCTCTGCTGCCACACTCCCTGGAACATGTCATGAGAGGTTCTTCAACTCCACCTTTGATTATGATCCTGATTTAAGAGATCACTTAGCAATCACTTTGCCCTTGTTAGGACATCACTCCTCAGATCCTGAACTGGTGGAAGAACACCATAGCAGCCCATCTGCCCCTTCATCAGTCTGCCCACCCACTCCCACTTCTGCCAGGGGTTTCTTCCTCTCATCTAGAGAGCAGTGCACTTGGTGTATTTGGTGCATTTTTTCTGGAGATTGGAGTGGAGTGTGCAGCTGGCAGGACCTGCTGAAGATGAGTTCGGTTGCAGTGGGACAGGGAGGCAACCCTGCTCTTGTCTGAACATGCTCTGCTGTAGCTGTCTTCTGCCCACAACAACCTGCAAGATGACTTCACTAAAGTATTTCCTTGGAGAATGCAGCTGCAAGTTTTCTGACTTTAAAGCCATTCTTGTTTATGCTGTTGTCAATGCAGGGAGGCAAGGATGGCGTGGATGAAGCCCAAGGGAAACCCCCTGCTCGTATCCTACCCTGAAATGATGGGAAGGTCAGAGCTAGTTTCCTTGCATCTGTCAGAGTCACCCTCCTTTCCCATCCCTCCCCCTGCTCTAGGGACAGACAAACCACCCATGCCAGAGTCCCAGAGTTCATCAAAATGTTTCTGAGGAACAAATTTTCTGCTGCAAGAAGCCAGATTGCACAAACAGGCAGATGTTTGCAACCAAATGTCCCAAGGAAGATGAAAATCCCATGACAATTTTTTTTTGTAGCTCACATCTCAACTGCTGTCAGGATGCTTGGGTTGCTCACTGGCGACAAAATACATAGAAATGACCAGCAGAGACAATAAGAGGTGGTAATTTCCAAATAATATCTTCTTTCATGATGAGAGATGAGGTTTGTTAATAGAGAACAACAAATGAATGAGCCTCATTCATCAGGAGTCCAGCAGTGCTCTGAAATCCCATCAGAGACTGAGGCTTTGATGTCTGTGGGAGCAATGAAAGTCTGTTCCTAATCTGAGAACAGATAGATAAAATATTGTCAACCAGAAAAAAAAGGACCTTGCTGCACTCCTGCACCTGATTTGTGTCAGATGGTGGGGACAACCCACCTCTGCCATCCAAGATGGTTACAGCCAGCTGTGTCCCTTTTTGATAACCCTCATTTACTTTTGTCATGTGTCCTTGTTCAAGACACAACCACCTCAGCTTATCTGTACTCAAAGAGAGTTCTAGGACACATTTCAAAGAATTTATACTGAATCATCTCTTCCTTGTAACCTCCTACCCAAAGAATTATGTCAATAAATCTCTGCAACCCAGTAAACTGAAACACTTTTTGTGCTCAAGTCACCATCCCTAGAAGTATTTAAAAGCCATGTAGATGTGGTGTTTAGGGACATGGTTTAGTGGTGGGCTTGGCAGTGCTGGGTTAACAGTTGAACTTGATGATCTTGAAGGTCTTTTTCAACACAAATAATTTGATGATTCTATTCCATGATTCTAAAATCTCCAAAATTTATCTCTAGATTGGGTTTTGCAACACACCCTGTCATCCAGGAAACCAAGGATGAAATAAGTGGCTAAGAAATTCTCTTAAAGACTCGTAGAATCCTTGTAAAGTCATAGCTTTCCTCTCCCATAATCCACAATAGCAAGATGACTTATAGAGACCCTACAGACAGATCAACAGGTAGGCAGACATCAGGTGTCCTGTGTTCATCCTTCTCCCAGGAAATTGTTCAAGATTGTGCAGACAGCTGATACACAATCATCCTCACATCCTAACACATTCTGTAACACCAGCATTTTTGTTATTTGCACATACATGTCTGCAGTGTAGTTGTATGACTTCCCCCAGTTCCTCAGTCCCATGAGCCATATAGAGATGATTTTCCCACCTGGGCTCTCTGTGCAGGAGAAGCAGAGCAGTGTCATACAGATGTGGACCCATGTCCACCTCACAAGAGAGGATGTTCTTTTCCAGTATGAGGATGAAATTACCATTATGCAGTCCACTTTCAGCCCTCCTTTTCCCCAAGTGTTTTTGGGATACAGGTGCTTGTTTGGGGCTGGTTTTGAGTTTTTGAACTCCCCAGAGTGCCACCTTAGCTAGCAGCTATCATGCTGATGGATGTGAGTATTGAGAACTGAGCTTGGCACAGTTGTTTGTGATTCTTCTATTCCATGACATTCTCAATCTATCCCCATAGAAAAAGAGGTATGGGTGTTAAACCTACAAATCTTTCTTCTGCAGTTGGCCACTTCTGTCCTTCCCATAGGTTTTGGGGTTCTTCATCTTTGGTGCATTTCTTTTTTGCACCTGATGCTCCCATGCCTCCAGAACTGCAAAGCTTTCCCATGGCTTCAGGCAGAAGAAATTGCAAAAATTTATTCAGCTTCAGAGGGGGCTGGCAAAAATTTTGTCCAACAAAGATGGCTTCATAAACAGGGTCAGAGAAAAGTTGTACCCAATAAGCTGGCCTTGGTGCAACTATTTATTTCAGCACGTACGAGCCTGCAATTCTAGTTATGTAGTCATTACGCAAAGGACTGTGTGAGACCTTGGTGACTCACACTCTGTGCTTTCAACCACCCCACGAGCTAATCTCTTCATACCACTGCCTAAGCAAAACTAGTTTTCGTTTCACTGCATATAATGCAATTCATTAATGTCACTAAACCACACATTGGCTGAGGAAACAGCTCCCTTGGATTTTTGGAACAGACCCTGGAGCTCAGTCCCCAGACTGTCTGTCTACCTGTTGTCTTTCCAAACAAGCCTGGGATAGGCAACCCAGTCAAGAAATCCAGTTCCCAGTTACTGGGGTGAGACTGCTTGGAGCCTTACATGAAATATATTTGGGAGGAGTCCGAAGCTTGAAGCCAAGGTTGATTAGGGAAAAAAAAGGTCCTATTTTAGGTGCCCTTGCTGAACATTCCACTTGAAGGAATTTCCTCCTTTTAAGAAGGAACGTGAAATGGTCAGACATCATTAAACTGACAATTTTATGTTTTGACTTTATGTGTGGTCTGTTTATAACCATAAATCTGCATGACAAGTCAGGTGATGAGGAATGTCCTAAGGACAACTCTTAATTATATCATCCTTGTGCATTTTCTTGATGAGGAAAACAAGGTCTAACAACCTTGATAGGCAAGGATGGAGCTTTAGGCTCTTATTTTCTGTATCTTTTATAAGAACTTCCTTAAAGGCTCGCAAATATAATCTCTAAAGATCTCAGATTACACCTGAAAGCACCCTTTGGTGTTCAAACCACAGCACTCCAATCCAGAGCCTGGTCCAAACCTGGGCACAGAACCAGCAGTCCTCTCCCCAGGATCTCGAGTACTTCCTAACTGAACACATCCCAAACAGCAAGAGGTTTTCAGCACTGCTTTTCCATGATTTTTATTTTCTTGTGAAGATGAAGCACTATGAATTCCATTTGCTATATGAAAACAGAAGAAGTAACAAAACATTGATAAAATATTTCATCTGTAAAATGACCAAGAAGGTGTAGAACATACAACATGGAGAAGATTCATCATGGGTAAAATAGAGGAATAAGAAACCAAACGTGCAATGCATCAGAGGTTCCTCCATAGGCAGGAGGTTTGCAGCTCCTGTCATCAGATATCACAGTACTTTATTGATCTACTGAAACATTCAAAAACTTATCCCATTTTTTCCTGTTAACTATCATTTATGAATGCTTTTGCACTGTTACAACTTGTTCAGCACCATGCTGCATTGCCATCTTCTCAACATACCTCTCCTGAAAATCTTAGCTTACAAAAAACCCAAAAAACTGTAAACAAAGGGGTTGAAAACTCAATGTATGGGATGCAGGACTGACAACAGTGTGATGTTCTTCACCGTTTCATTGACTTTTTTGGTCATGTTTCTTGAATCCCAGGCACTATTTGTGAACAAGGAGAGTTCAAGGAATAGCCAGCAAAGAGATCAGGCTTTTAACAAATGAGAGGTTTACCTAACAACATACTTCTCAATGCAAAAAGTAAATAAAATAACAATGAAACAAAACTATGATAGGACCAATGCATATATTATGCTGGCATGAAATATGTGTGGGTACAAAATACAAGTGAAAATAAGGCAGACACTTAAAATCAAAAAGAAAAACTATTTCTAAGGATACTTGTAGGTGATTCAGATATCAAGGAAGAAAATTCTTCTTTTGTTTTCCTTTTGCAACTATTTGTGTCCAAAGTAAACTATGTTGTGGATAGCCTATACAGCCAGACAAGCAGGGAGAAAGTTCTCCATGCAAGTTTCTCATCTGTCACAGGGTGTGTGCTGCTGTTAGGCTCAGATGGATTGTGGTAGTTTGTACTCTCATCCACCCTGATGTCTCATACAGTTTGACCAGAGAAGATAGAGAATATTCAGGCACTGGCACACCTTCAACAGAATTCACATTGCCTTGCAGCATTGCTATTAATCCTCACAGTCTGGAGATCTCCAGGAAAGTGTTATCTGTAGTGGAGATACCACCCTGTACATATTCAGCCCCTTTGCCTTTGTCAGGCATGTAGTAATCCCCATTTCTCTCTCTGGAACTACCATAAAATCAAAAACTCATCACCAGCCAACTTTTACAGCACAGATTAAAACCTTTGTGTGTTCAGAGAAGGGCAACAAAGCTGGGGAAAGGACAAGAAAATATGTCTTATGGAGAACAACTGAGGGAGCTGGGAGTGCTCAGTCTGGAGAAGAGGAGGCTCAGGGGGGACCTCATGGCTCTCTACAACTGCCTCAAAGTAAGGCAGGGGTGAGTCTCTTCTGCCGTGCCCACAGTGAAAGGATGAGAGGAAATGGCTTTAAATTGCAGCAGGGGAGATTCAGGTTGGACATGAGGGACAATTCCTTCCCTGTGAGGGTGATTGGGTGTGGGAATGGGTTGCCCAAGGGAGTGGTGGAGTCCCCGTCCCTGGAGGTGTTCAAGAGACGTCTGGATGTGGCACTGGGTGATGGAGGTGGGGGTTGGACTGGGTGAGCTTGAAGGTCTCTTCCAACCTCGATGCGATTCTGTCATTATTCATGTAATCCTTTCAGTCTTATGTGCTCTCTTCAGGAATTGGCAATGCACCCTCTGCATTGATTCAGGAAGCTTTGGACCTGTTCCTCCCACTCGCTTGTTGGGTACCACTCTGTGTGTGTGTAGCCTGACCACCCTGTTCAGAGAGTGCCTCTGCTAACCAGCCCCTACCTGCATGCTCCAGTTGTTGGCCAGATTGTAGCTCACAGGAGCTGTACGTGCTGGGGCCAGATGGGAGAGTGAGTATTAATAGGTAGAGGACTGACTTCGTGGGAAGGCTATTCATTGTGTCCCATCTCATTTTCAATGTCCCTGTTATTTAGAGTGAGTTGTCTGATTGGCTTCGGAAGGGTGGAGAGGAAATCAGAGCTATTCCTTATCCCCATGGGACAGCCACTGCAGGTATTAAGGCTGGTCTGGCCTTTGCTTTAAATCCAGATGGCTTTAGGATTTAATCACTAAGTTGTTTGTTTGTGTTGTTTTTTTTTGTAACTCAACTCCATCTGAAAACCAAATCTGCAGCAACGATAGGTGGGATATTAGGAAGAAGTTCTTTACTGAGGGGGTGGTTGGGCACTGGAATGGGCTGCCCAGGGAGGTGGTGGAGTCACCATCTCTGGGGGTGTTCAACAAACGGGTTGATGAGGCACTTGAGGCCGTGGTCTGATGGTCTGATGGTTAGGAATATGATGGGATAAAGGTTGGGCTTGATGACCCTGGAGGTCCCTTCCAACCATAATGATTCTATGATTCTATGGTTCTATGATACAAGGAATGCATAAAACATTTGATTTATACAGTTGTGGGATATAATCAGCAGCACAAATGGGTGCAGTGACCGGGAAAACACTTCAAATGAAAACCAAAGCAAGAGGTGACAAAGCTTTCTTTGCACTAATAATGACAGCTGCCATTATCAAGTTTACACACAGATGAGGAGGGTTCATTGCAAACCCTCTTTTAGGAAAGGCTTGCATCAAGAACTCCTCTGGCTCAGGGAAAGGGGAGCACCAGATGAAGAATGTCTTTCAACAGAGAGAAGTGCAATGGTCTAGTGATTAGATGCACTGTTAGGGTGCACCTAGGCTGTTTACAAGTCTGATTTAAACTCTTGGTTGAACCAACTTTTAATGATCACACAGAGAATATCCTGTGTAGAAAAATCTGACAAGTTTTAGTAAGAAATTGCTTTTAATTTTATTTTGGAACATTTGGCAAATGCAAAACTGAAACTTGAACACCTCTTACATATATTGTTTTATCTTATCAACCTTCTATGAGGAGGTAACTGGGTGGACAGATGATAGTAGAGCAGTAGATGTGGTTTCTCTTGATTTCAGTAAGGCATTTGACACTGTCTCCCACAGCATCCTTGCAGCCAAACTGAGG
>VZRW01000825.1:483220-519664 GCA_013398125.1 Aegotheles bennettii
CCCAGAGAGGCTGTGGAGTCTCCTTCTCTGGAGACATTCAAACCCCAACTGGGTGCATTCCTGTGTGACCTGCTCTAGGGTGTCCTGCTCTGTCAAGGGGGTTGTACTAGGTGATCTCTTGAGGTCCCTTCCAACTCCTAACATTCTGTGATTCTTTGATCTTGGTAAGGACCTCTGGTAGCCCTTTGCTTTCCAAAACATCCCTTTCTTTGCCTCCCCTTACCGAAAGAGAAGACTTTCTGCCCTTGGAGCTGTAGGACATCAGGGGAAATGCAGTCTGATTGTGAGGGCCAGAAACCATCAAGGAACTGAAACAGGAGGTACCTGAATAATGGCTCCTGGGAGGAACTGGAGCAATTTGGGTGGACACAGAAGGGTGTGGAAGCCACCAAAACAAAATTATTCACTATGATGTAAATCAAACTGATTTGATTCAGAATAGCTCAAAGACTGCATTATCCCAGAAACAACCAACCTTGTAATAATACTCAGTTCTTCATTTCTATTTTGAATAAGCAGAAAACACACAGTGATAGGAGACCAATAAAACAGCAAGGAAAATGGCAACAATTTTAGAACATACACAAGCTCTTCCCTTTGAAAAATAAAAGCTGCTTTGAATGTTAATGCTCAGAGTTCAAAGGATCCAGGCCAAATTCAGATCTCCAAGGATGATTAAGGATTTTTTTAGAAGCTGGAAACACCAATGTTGACATTCTTGCGATGATCTCCCTCTGCAGTCTGCATCCAAGAAGAGCAGATGCAAGGCAGGGAGGAGAGGGGTTACCTCTGGTGATATTTCATCCCAGGTACAGGTAAAAAATGATCCCAGAAAACATAACCACGGCCTTGTTCTGGGAATTGTTACATATTTCTTAGAAAATATACAAGAAATTGCATATATTCCACTCAGCTTGGAGGAGGACATAGTGTGTGGACAAAGTTTTGAAGCTCGTCTGCCTGTAATTGCAATGGGGTTTGCAGGTTGGTGTTTCTGGGTTGATTTTTATTTTTAGTGTTAATTATGTTACTGTTTGTTTTGGGACCTGTTAACTGCAAACAGATGTGGGTTGATCAATGTTCCAGCAACACTTTCTATTGTGTCACCTCCCTTGAAAACCAACCCCTTGTGCTTCAGCTTCATGGGCAATTGACTGGCTAACTTTTTCATTTGGAAATCTTACAAGTAGAAATTTATTCTGACTTAACAGAGGAAGGTTTTGGGTCATAGGCAGAGTCCTCAAGACTTATTGTCTAATGGGAAACCTGAGATTTGCTCATGCTGAATGAAACCAACATGTTCCCCACAGCTCTCAACTCAAGCGCGTATGGATGTGGTAACTATTGGAGGAAAATCAAGAGGAGTGATGAAATAGAAACACTGCCACTCCAGCTGCAGGGAAATGGCAAGACAATCCCATTGAAAATCTATCCCTGCACATTTTCTGATCTATACCAAAAAGATTTCCTGCCTTGACTTCCAGGAGACTCTTCAGATACCCTTACTTCCCATTCAGCAATAAGACTGGTTAGAAAAGAAGTTGGTTTAAAAGTGGGGAGGAAAAGAGGAGTTTTTCTGGAAATTTGTTTCAGAGTCTAAGTGGCAGATGAACTTTTCTGAAAATCTTGCTTTGATGGTAGGTGATGAGCAGGTGAGCATTTGGCTGAGAGCTTTAGAAAAATCAAGCCTGTGATGCTGGATAATAGAATATATAGACAGGAAAGAGCTGATATCTTACTGATATTCCCCTCAGCACTGTTAAATTGCTCTCAGCAACAGATTTTCTATAATCCATTTCCATGTTAGACAAAGGCTCATGCTTTCAATCTGTGCATGAAAGTCGAGAGAAGAAATGGCATCCTGATTCTTCATCAAAGGGCTTCTTAAGGAGCACAGCTTGAAATACTACAAGGACAGGCAGTTGTTTTCCTTCTCACACTCACTTGTGAAGTCCGAGCTGTAAGATTCACAATGCTAGGCACTGCTTGGTGGTCCACCATAGGACAGTGGCAGAGGTATATTTGGCAAAATGATGGTAGAAATGCAAGCAATGGTCACAGGGCATACAAAAGGCAAGGTTTGCAAGTGTTGGCAATATTTCTCATTAGGTCAGCTAGTGCAGCTGAAAAAGAAACAAACCAACAAAAAAGCCATGTTTGTGGCCAATAGTCCATTTTCCAGATCCTGAAAGCTTCTTTCCCGTTAAATCTTCCAATAATAGCTGAGGCTGAGGAAAGATGCTATCTCTTACATGAGCCACAGCCTAAGGAAATAAGATTCTTTGTTTAGGACTTCATAATCTAACTTCCTTTCAACTACAGTCCCCTGTAGACTTCATTTATTAAATTCTGTTATGAAACTTAATTGGGGCAGAAAACCTCAAGTACATATATAGTTTCACAATTAGTGACATTGGCTGAAGATCTTCCCAATAGTGGCACCGGTCACTGAAATGCTAGGAGCCAGACTCACCATGCTTGGTTCCTTAACGTACCTTCTGTAGTTGTTTATGTTTGTGCCAGAAAAATGGGGATTGTTGCTCCATCTCAAGGCCATTGTTGGAACAGCTTCTGTTCACAGGCTTTTTTTCATAAAAGGACAGAGTAATGTCACCCCCACAAATGAAGTGGTGTAAATGAGATTGGGATTTGCTCCAGGTGCAAAACACTGGAGAATGAGACCCAAAGGACACAGCCAGGGATATACATACCCTCTCTTCCTCCATGTGTGCTGCTCATTGCTTTGACCCACATAGGTCGATGCTGATTTATGCCATAAGGCATGAAAACAAAAGTGGAAGACCAAAAGCAAGCATCAGGTGCTCCTGTGAGGACAGAGCTCCTTTGCAATAGAGCAAATTATTTGTCGTATTGGTGGGTATTGGTGGGTCTGTGTATTTTACCCTTTGGAGCTGAAAGTACTTCGTAGTCTAGTAAAGATCAAAACAAGAACATTTGATGTCTTCCTCCACATCTCTCAGTAGAGACAAGATACTGACCCTTATCCTTTAACACTCTGAAGATGCATGGTTAGGTTTTGGAGTTAAGACAAGATCTTTTGAATGAAAACTAAGGTTTAGTTTCCTTTTTATAATAGCGGGCATTCAAGACAAGTTTCAAAGGGCTATGACAGATGGCCTCTTCTTTCCTGAAGTCTCACAATCATGCCTGAATGACGTGGCTGAAAGTACTTGTTTAAGAAAACAGATGACTGGACTGAGTTCAAAAGTCAACAGAGAAAGTCATTTCTCTGCTGTTAGCTACAGGTTAAGCTACACACAATGTTGCCTCTTTTGATTAAACACTGCAAAATTGCCTGTATGTTTGGGGTAAATAGTCACATGCTTGCTCTGTACTAGTCCAGGCTGATGAGTCATGAGGTACCTACCTTCCCAAAGCTGTTCAGTCATCCTAGCATGATGCTCATGCTGCACTGCTCCATCCTCCACAGAGATATATGAACAGCTTCAGAGTTCCACTAGCTTTATTAAAGAGAGGGGGGACACGACACAATTTCCTCCCCCTAAACACATATGTGGTATCATTAGGCTATTAATAGGAACTCCAGGGTTTCAAAGCAATAGCAGATACTTTAATAAACTTATCAGTTGCCTTCAGGCTGTTGTCTACAAATCCCAGGGGGAACATGGTCTCTGGACTGCCTCTGAGCCAGTGAAAAGCAATTAAGAAATCAAAACTATTGTCAGCGAGCTTAAGTTTGCTATTCAGCCAACCACCACTCCGCAGAGAACACTGAGGTACCTGCCAACCAAAAACATGTTGAGAACTTTTGCACTAGGGAAGGTGCAGAGATTACAAAAATCAGCATTACCCTCCGTCGAGCTGTTAAATCTAATACCCTCACTTAAGCAGAGTATAACAGGAGATGGTGCACTTCTTCCTCCTAGAGCACCTCAAACCCTGCAGGGTAGCTGCACTCCTGCAACTCTTGCCATCGATAGACAAGCTCTGGCTTTTACCCACTGTGACATTCTGTGAAAAACACTGAGCACTTTGTTTTTTCCTTGGTGGTGTGAACATTTCCCAGCAGAAATGGTAGATCTGGGATTCTGATGCTGTTGAGTGTTTTTCAGTGCCATTTACAGCCTGCACTCATTTTCATGGGCTACCTGCTCTCAGAAGTTTGTTTGCTCCTTGCTCTTCCTGTTACTTCATCTTTACCTTGTAACTAAAATGTCATCCCCCTTCATGCAGATGTGGTTTTCTTGCTCCCTTGTGCATCAGTCACTTTACTGCTGGAACAGTGAATTTCCCTCCACTGACACTGCCCACAAATTGCTTTCACTCATGTGGACTTGGGGTGTCTGTAAGATAGTAAAAAAATTCCCATTCATAAAAGACAGATGGAAACCACAGAATCACAGAATCATCAAGGTTGGAAGAGACCTTCAAAATCATCCAGTTCAACCCCTACCTACATCACCACCAACCCACATCACCCAGCACCACATCCAGACGCCTCTTGGACACCTCCAGGAACGGGGACTCCACCACGTCCCTGGGCAACCCATTCCCACCCCCAATCACCCTCACAGGGAAGAAAGTTTAGGTTGGATCTTAGGAAGAAGTTCTTTCCTGAGAGGGTGGTTGGGCACTGGAATGGGCTGCCCAGGGAGGTGGTGGAGTCACCATCTCTGGGGGTGTTCAAAAAATGGGTTGATGAGGCACTTGAGGCCATGATCTAATGGCCTAATGGTTAGGAATATGATGGGATAAAGGTTGCACTTGATGACCCTGGAGGTCCCTTCCAACCATAATGATTCTATGATTCTATGATACCCACCTGACTGGCATCATGCAAAGGGTAAGGGACTTTCTGTAGAGGAAAAGCAAAGAAAGACACAAGCAGATCACAGCTACTGAGAAAACAGGTCATCACATCATTGATCCATCCACTTGCTTTGATGAGTCCAGAGAAGGTCAGGATCAGAGCCTTAAAAAAAAAATCCTGATAAACAAAGCTGAAGATTAAAGGAATGGCACTTTTGAAGTGATTTCTTGGAGCCTCAGGCACTGTGAGAAAACTTTTGCAGGGCTCTGTGAAGTCCCTAGACCTGTGGAAGGCCAGATATTCAGTAATTAAAACAGTGTCTTGCAGCCATATGAATCAGAAGAGCTGCAGTGAGGGTATCACTCATTTGCCAAAGGAACAAATAAAATTAAGTCAGTTTTAGTGGTATTGATTTGCAGTAGCCGGGGAGTTTCTGTTCACTGCTCTAGAAACAATATAAATATTATAGCATCCTTGCAGAGTAGGGAACTTGAGGAGTAAATTACTGTGAGTGAGGTATCTTGCTTTTTACCCTACTTTCCTAAATAAATAAGGCTGCACAGTCACACTGTGTATGTTACCTCTTTTCCTGTGCCAACCTTAAAACAATTTTAGTCCTTGTTACAGTGTTAACCACATTTGAAAAGCAGCGTAAAGTCTGAAATATATTATACCATATTGAAGATAAAATTTTAATAAAAATATTAGGTGGAAATGATGCCTCTGTGGTGTGACTGAGTCTGTGGCTTGTTTCATATCAGATATTCTCCAATCAGAAGAGTTGGACAACATCTGGGCTCCCTCTTTACATCTCTTTTCCATCTGAGCAAGATGCTCTCTAACGACATTTCTCTTTAAGGAAAAAAAAGGGCTTTTATTTTCTGCTGATCCTTTTAGCCCAGAATGGCAAAGTGCTACAATGCTATAAAGTGAGCTAAAGTTAAGAAAAATTCAAGAGTAAGCAGGAGAAGAGTGTGGTTTTTTTCTTTGCCTTGTTATTCATGCTGCTGTCTTTCTCACCACTTCTCTCCCACTTGTCTGGCAAATTAAAAACATAAGGAGGTAAAATAAAAGGTTTCATTTTCAAAGTTCTCTTTTTATTGTAAATGGTTTTCAAGCCCTTTCCATTCTGCTGTGCATGGGACTCCTACAGTCGCTCTTTCTTCCAAGCATGAAAGGACTTCAAACATCCAAGAGCTGCACTAACTATTTGCCACATGATTCAAGGAATCAATAATGCCAATTTGGAGAATCCCTAAAGCAGAACAATCCTGCTAATAGCCAGGTCATCATGCACAGTCACCACACCTTGGGATTGTCTCTGTTTTGCTTCTGGTTAAACTGAGGTGAAGAAGCAGTCTGTGAATTTATTGCAGAACCACAGAATCACGGCATAGTTTGGGTTGGAAGGGGTCTTTAAAGCCATCTAGTCCAACATCCCTGCAGTGATCAGGGACATCTTCAACCAGGTTAGAGCCCCATCCAACCTGACCTTGAATGGTTCCAGGGATGGGGCATCTCCCACCTCTCTGGGCAACCTGGGCCAATGTTTCACCACTTTAATTGTATAAAAATTAATAAGCCAATACTATTAAAATAGGAAGTGTAGCTGTAACTGCCCTAATAGATGGTCTGTCCTTTTCCAGAATTGAGCTGTAAGTATTCCTTCCCTTGCTATGTCTTGAACATCTCTGCATGGAAATGCAATGGCCAAATAAACTCCTAGCCCTGTTGTTCACAGGTGCCAATTGCTGCATCAGTAGCAAAGAAGGAACACACACAAATTTCTCACGTTATTCCTATGTTTTCAACATACATGGAGGAGAGTAAAAGGAACTGGAGACTGTTTTCTGGCTGCAAGGCACACATTGTGTTCACACTTTTTTCTCCCCAAACAGGATTGCCCTGCCCATTGGTCCTTGGCAGATGGTACCCCCTGAAACTGTGCTGTCTAGGCGAGCACCAGCACAGGGTAAAGTCACACCAAGGTGTACAGAACAGTGAGCCAGAGCTGGAGGCTGTGCTGTGGGGTTGTTTAGGGGCTCAGATACATATCATTCACTGGTGCATGTCAGCAGTCCTAAACCAGCTCTTTGCACAGTGTAGGGATGCACGGACATGGATGAGGGGGCTGGGACAAGTTCTGGCTGCTTGCAGCAATGCATGGCAGTCTTCAGCCTGTGCTGTGAGGGACTCCTCAACCAGGAGCACTTCATTAACTCCAGCTTTGGCCCCGAGACCTCTGCTGTAAAAAGTTGGCCAGCACAAAATCACAGCAGCAGGATTTATCATTTAGGATTGACGATACGCTGGCAGAGAGCAGAACTTGTCCTGGGAATTTTATACTTCTCATTTCTGCCTCTAGAGACTACTGAATTAGAGGAGAAAAAAGCAAATCAAAACCACATATTGCCTTCATTTTCTCATAGTGTAGAAGAGAGGGAGAATAATGCAAATCACCAGTAAACCCAATGTGTCTTCTGGGAGAAAATGCGTTTGTAAGAGGCTGTTGACAGATAACTGGAAGCATTGAAAGTGTTGTTTTACTTGAGCTGCCCCTCTCTATTTATAACCATTGACAAAGCCAGGGAGTTGAAGACAGATTAAATGGGAGACACAGAAGTGGCAACCAAAGTTTTAAAACAAATGAAAGTGTATTTAAGATGGCGATGGGTTGTTCCCCATGTTCTTCTGTAACTGCTGCTGAACGTTTCACTGAAGTGAGGCAAAGTGACCTCATGTGCTAAATTTTGGGTTGATTTCTTTACTGAGTCCTCCATGGCCAACTAAGTTGGGCAAACATTGCCACAGTGTGAAATCAGCAGATTTCAGATATCTGTCAGCAGTAGGCTAAAAATAAAATAAAGTAAGCAACTGTATTACTGCACCATGTAGCCAAAAAGTAGTTAGCATCTGAATGCCAAAATAATTCTTTGCCCTGTGTTGCAAAGGAACTCGTGGGAGAAATGTGTAATGACCCCTCACAATCTTTATGGTCCATGAAGCATTCGTTGTGACTACTTTGGGCAAGCGGTTGTCACCCCTGGCGTCTGTGCATACGTGCAAAAGCGACTTAATTTTCAAGCTACCTTGCCCAAATTCTGCTGCAGCTCCCCATCATGAGTCCTCACTCATGGGCAGAACCTGGCAGGACACGGAGATCATTGCACCATGAGGCGCTGAAGACACAAAGGTTTTTTAGATGTGACTATGGGACTGCTAATCACTGAGTGCCAGGAGGGCCTATGCAGCATGACAAATAAACATTTTATGTCAATGTGTTACGGAACATTTAGTTATAAAGTATTCTGGGGCATTAAAGGATATATTTTGCTTTGTCAGACAGTAGAGCACAGCGGGAAGTGCATTGCACGAGAGATCCAGTTCTATTTCCAGCTCTGAAAATGGCATAAAATAAATGGCTCGGGACAATCCACTTCACCTACTCTTAAATGGGGTAAGGAACCTTGCTGTCTGCACTTAAAAATATGTTTTGAGTTCCACTGATTAAAAAACAGATTAGATTTACATCAAGAGAACTGTGTTACTAAAGAAAGCTACTTTAAAGCATTCTGCAGATGAATGTTCCTCAGAGGCAGCAAGAAAGCAACAGAGTCAGTGACAGCATTAAACAACAAAAAAAATGCCATCTCCAGCTTTTCCCCTGATTTTCTTACTCAGACCTCTCCTAAATTTCTGCTTTTCCCACTGAAGACTCCCAAGGTGTAACTTTGCCCACAAGCAGATATATTTATTTAAACTAAGGGCAAGAACTATTCTGACTTTTGGAGAACACAAGACTCTTGAGGAGGAGCAAACAAAAAATATGTGAAAAATGATCTCTCTCCACTTTTCTACTGAAGGAGAGATGTGCTGGAGGCAGGAGGTGAAGCACAGCCAAGCAAGTGCCTTGGTGGGACCCATTGCTGCATGTTCAGGTGACAGTAGACCTGGGCTGGGCTGAATTTTATGTCGACTTTAATGAAGCGGAAGGGAATGGTGGAGAAGAGGGAGAGGGAGATCAGGATGTTCTCATAGGAAATCTAGGCAGGAAGGGACCTCTAGAGTCGTGGAGTCTTGCTCCAGGTTTCACATCTCACTGCATCCTGTATACCCTGTGGTCAAACCAACAATCTCCATGTCATGATCAGCTGCCTTAGCCTTGGGGGATATTATAATGCAGAATCATAGAAACATTTGGGTTGGAAAAGACCTTTAAGATTATCAAGTCCAACTGTTAATCCAGCACTGCCAAGGCCACCAGTAACCCATGGTCCTCAGCACCACATCTACACAGCTTTGAGATCCCTTCAGGGATGGGGACTCCACCCCTGCCCTGCGCAGCCTGGGCCAGGGCCTGACAGCCCTTTGGGGAAGGAATTGTTCCTCAGATCCAGCCTAAACCTCCCCTGGCACAACTTGAGGCCATTTCCTCTTGTCCTATCACTTGTTACTTGGGAGAAGAGACCAACACCCACCTCAGTCCAACCTCCTTTCAGGTAGTGAGAAAGGTTTCCCCTAGCCTCCTTTTCTCCAGACTGAACACCCCCAGTTTCCCCATTTGCTCCTCATGAGACTTGTGCTCAAGACCCTTCCCCAGCTCTGTTGCTCTTCTCTGGACACTCTCCAGTACCTCAACGACCTTCTTATCGTGAGGGGCCCAGAACTGAACCCAGGATTCGAGGTGTGGCCTCACCAGTGCCAAGCACAAGGGGACAATCACTTCCCCCATCCTGCTGGCCCCACTGTTTCTGACACAAGCCAGGATGCTGTTGGCCTTCTTGGCCACCTGGGCACACTGCTGGCTCATATTCAGCTGCTGTTGAACAGAATTCAAAAGTAACGTGCTCTGATACAGCCACTTTCCTGCAAAAGACCAGATACCTTACAGCTGAGGCAATTCAGCTCCTTGACTTGTTTTGGATTTTTTCCTCCTTACTTTTGTCCTTTAGAAATCCACCCAGAAGGCCCTACATTAATCAGCATCAGAAAGGAGGCTCTTACCCACCAGAAAATGCTAAACTTGGACTTGCATGCAAATACTGAAGAGTGAAATTGTAGACCCCAGCATGGACTCACATGATCTCATTAACTGCTCTCTCTGGAATGATGCAGAGCAGCTTTCAAATCGGTTTCCTGCAGGTTTTGCCTTTTTTGTTGTTGTTGTTTGGTTTTTTTGAGGCGTTTCAGAGTCCTACCCAAATGGACAATAAAAGACTGTTGAGAGTGTGCTTAAATAAAATCTGATGTAACAATTTTCTGAGCCTGTGTTTAGTTCAGGTCCTGTTTTGGGGGCATTTTTGTTGCCTGGCCATTCCCCCCTTTTGTTGTGAAAGGTTAATCCACCAAAGGGGCAGTCATTACATGGCTGATGGAAAGGACAAAAATGCTTTGGATACATGTCAAAGCTTTTGGAGGACTGGCTGACCTACACTATATCAGGGACAATCATCATCAACATATCTGAATAATGAGTCTCATTTTCCAGCCAATAACAGCTACTAGCTACAGCTTGCTGCTTTGTGGCACCTAGGCATTTTTCTAGCTGCTTAATGTCACCAGTCTTTGACCTTTCAGGGGTTTGCTCAGAGCTGTTCTGCAGCCCAGGCAACTGCTTCAAATCTCACTGCTCTGGACTCCTCTGAAAGTGCTACCTAGGTGACCCTCTCCAAAACAGATTCTAGTGTGAATACCAGGTCCTGGTGCTCAGCTGTTCCATGATGTTGAATAAATCAACAGTTTAAAATAGCATAATGAGTCCTGTTGGCCACGTTGTCTTGCAAAGCATACTTTTGCTAGGACAAAAGCATTTTAGTTGACAGGGCTTGAGTTGGAGATATTTCATGTATCCCCCAAATCTGTAGACCGTGAAGGGGTTCCTCATGCCATGCTTGAGCTTCAAGAACTGTTTCAGCCATAATTCAGCCTCACGGTCTCAGACACTTCAAGGAGATGGTTGGTCCACATCCCAGAGAACCGAAGTCTCTTTATGTAGTTCAAAGTCTGACAGTGTGTCTCTGCCTCTGCTAGACCAAGTTTTAACCCATATACCTGAAGCATGAAGGACTTGTAAAACGCATGTGAAGTCTCAGGGTCTTTTGAGGTTCTACATTGCTCCCAGAAACACTCAGGTCACCTGGAGCCAAATAATTAGGCAGCTAAGACTCTTCACATGTGGGTTTGGTCACCATCACTCATGTTTTTATTGCCCTATGTTGAGGAATAAAAAATGGTGTACTCATAAAGATGTGAATATTTGTAAATTAAACTGCATGTGTGAACTGATATTTTCCCCAATATCCATCCATCCATCCATCCATCTATCCATCCATCCATCCAAGAAACTGCCTTCTTGTCCAAAGTCAGGAGGCTGCAATATTGACTCTTGTCATCCTCAGAGAACAGGAACTGATTTACTCAAAGCTCATCTTCATGATTGTTAGTTAAAATGGTTTCTAGGATTATTAGCAACAATAAGACAACTTGTGAAGAGAGGAAAATAAGTCTTAGTCATGGTACTGTCTTCCATGGGCTCTACTGTATGGACAATATGAGACTTTTCCTTCTTCCTCGTGTCTTCCCAGCTGGAAGCCCAGCAAGAGTCCAGCCTCTCCCTGTCCACTCTCCAATGGTTTGAGAGGACTCTCATTTTCCATTTAGGTCTCTCTTCACTGTTAGATCTCATGAGATACTGCAACTCCTACCAGTGTTTTAGCCATGTGCATGTAGGCAAGGTTTCTCCAAACAGGTTGCTACACCTTCCACTGAACTCCTTCTGTCATGTGCCCTTTGAAGAGCTATTTGAAGAATTGACTGAGACAGAAGGAGTTAAAGTCAACAACTTTTAGTGGTGATGTAGGTAGGCGGTTGGAGTGGATGACCTTTAGGGTCTCTTTCAACCTTGATGATTCTATGATTTTTTGATTATATGATTCTAACCCATCTCCTAAGCATGTGACTTTTGCCACAAGCCCTTTAGGTCTTTCAAAACTGCATGGTCTTCCCAAGTCTTTGAGCAAAAGATCTATTATAACGCTGTTACTATTATGCTGGCTGGGCAGCTTGTTGCAGCTCTGCATAGCTCATGTGCCCTTTTTCTTACAGTTTTTGTATCTCAGTCTGATTAACAGATGATTCTTTTTCAAGGACAACTCAGACTTGACATCAGGCCCTCTAAGTGGTCTGTGACCTAACACCCTCCACACTATCTTCAGCTTCACCTTTCGTGTGCTGAGCCTCTCATTTTCATATACAAGGTAGGGTTTTTCTACAAATTGCTTGCATGTATTTGGCTATTTAATAGTTATTGGTTGTCCACTGAAGTGCTCTTGCAAGTACTCTACTGTTCTCTACTGGACTGTGACACTCTCCGTTCCCTAACTCATCAGCCCCTGTGAAATGGCACTGTTTCATCTTGTGTTAATAGCCATAAATGCATGGTTCAATATCAAGGACACTCCAAATTTCAGAGCTTGGCTTAGTCTATTAGACTATTAGTAAAAGGCACAGACAGCTTTGCAATGGATTAGATATAGTGTGCTCCTTGGAGAGCAGAATCACAGGGGTTATCTCAAATCTGCTCAGGAAAGGATGCTCAAAAAAGAAACATGCTTATCCCTTTGGACTAATCTAAGCATGCTGCCACAAGATTCCTAAAATACTTCAGATTATATCCTTATCTTATTTGTCTTTGGGGGAATATTACAAGTCTCGAAGTCAGCAAATAGATAGTTTACTTAGATTAATTACTTATTAACATAACAAACCTGTTTTCAGTACTAGTAGAGTCATCCACTTGATGTCACACTGAAGTCTGAGAAAAGCTGCAATTTTGGGCAGCTTCAACGTAATTGAAACACATTGCATGGCCGCGGTTCACAGTCACTTGTGTAGCTGGAGTACACTCTGCTAAGTAGATACTGGCTGTCATTTCTTCCCCTCGCAGACCCGTAACCTCAGTTACTCTATCCCTTTGACATATTTGTTAAGTGGATATAAGTGGCGAATGCTAATAAATCCCTGTGTCATTCATACAGGTCAAGAAAACAAGCAAATATAAGATTAATACAAGTTAATTAGACACTGTTTACAGAATAATTAAAGTCTTGAAACACAACCTCTGTCTGTTTTTAATAATGAATATTTGTAAAACACTGTTGCCACGAGATCATTCAGCATCTCTTCTGCCTTATAAGTTTCAGCCTAATTTTAATAACGTGCCTTTTCAATCTAACAATGTTCTCTAGATTTAAAGTTAGCAGATTAATATGCACATAAAAAATAAGTACATCATCTCTAATATCTCCCTGGTGGTCAGGTTTTACTTTGAATGAATGACTCATTATGAATAATTAATATTAGCATGATTACAGTTTGGTAAATTAGAATATGTGTCCATGGAGTAAAAACAGAATCACAGGAGAACTTCCTTGCAAGCGAGACAGATGTACAAAATCTTGGTGACTTGCTTCTACCTGCTACAGGCTGTTTGCCCTGGAAGGCTCTTCTCCCTCCAGGTCATATAATTTTGGTGAGGTTTAACAGTTAAGTGGTATTGACATCCTTCGTGTTGATCCATGCCAAAGCCACCACATTGGCCCAGGAATTAATCTCTCTGGCAAGCAGCAGGCTGACAGCAGTGCTCTCAGGATGCCAGGTGCTGGGTGAAACCTCACCACCTCTGGTAGATCCAGATGTCCTCTGCAGTATTGTTCTTCTAAAACAAACCCAAGCTAAATAAATTTAGCATTTAATTTTTAACATTTCATTATTTATTAACAAATATTCTATTCTATTCCATTCCATTCCATTCCATTCCATTCTATTCCTATTCTTATTCTTCCTATTCCTATTCCTATTCCTTGTCAGGGACAGTGGCAACCAAATTCATTTGCCACATAAGAAACAGCCAGAGATTTGATTCTGAACAAAAACCTTTGCAGCAACCTGCACCTCAGTTTACACTGTGGTGTTGCTGACTCCAATTTATGAACTGAAAGGTATTTGTGAACATAATCTTGTGTTTTGGCAGTTCATAGAAACTTCTGCTATGTACAAATATATAGTTTCTGGTGATCATCTTCATAAACCACAGCTCTGGCACATCTGCACCTTCACCATCCCTGCAGCTATGAGGGATGATTAAAATTATATGCCTGTCTTACCATCTCTCTTGGTTTCCAGTTACACACAGCGATATCTATGAGGATCATAATTTTATTTATATTTTATAAGGGACCCAACAATGTAAGGCAGACTACACTAAGGGAAGAAGCTTGTTCTCACTTTTTATTCTCTATTCTTTGGTTTTGTACAGGATCAAGCATTTTTTCACATCTCTTATGAATTTTCCAGGCTGTTAACTACCCACAATTGTATTTTCTGTGTGTCTTGTAACTTCTTTATAAAAATCTCCACTATAACTCCTTTTGCATAACCAAAGACTTTATTTTGTCCAGAAAACATTCTAAATTGTGCAAAAATGGGAAGCCAGGTATATGAGAGACATTCTGTGACTGACCTCACCTTTTTCTTCACCAGCAAAACATGAGGATAGTCTCATCTCCTTCTTCCTCCCATCTCTGTAGCTGTATAAATGCAACCACAGAATTAAGTTCTCCTGTGTTTGTTTTTCATACCCTCAGCCTGTCCCTGATAGTCTCTCTAAAACTACCTAAAAGGAGGTTGGGGTGAGGGCGGGGTCGGTCTCTTCTGCCGTGCCCACAGCGAAAGGATGAGACAAAACGGCCTGAAATTGCAGCAGGGGAGATTCAGGTTGGACATCGGGGAAAATTCCTTCCCTGTGAGGGTGATTGGGTGTGGGAATGGGTTGCCCAGGGAGGTGGTGGAGTCCCCGTCCCTGGAGGTGTTCAAGAGGTGTCTGGATGTGGCACTGGGTGATGTGGGTGAGTGGGGATGGAGGTAGGGGTTGGACTGGGTGAGCTTGAAGTTCTTTTCCAACCTCCATGATTCTATGCTTCCATGATTCTATTCCCAATCCAGACTGTGGGCTAAGAGGTGTTAAGACTTCTTGATGCTTCCAGAGTGCTGCTTTTAACTCCTCATGTTCTCAAAAGCTCTATTGCCAGTATAGAAGCCTAGACTGTCACCTTTTATTTTTTCCTTGGCTTTACTTTCTCTACCACCACTCCACTTGGTTTTCAGCAGGCTACAAAGACAGTATCTTCTGTGACCAACGCTAAAAATGCTCCCCCTGGCCAACTATGGAGTTCACATAATTATAGGGTTGGCATAACTATGGCATAACCCTCCAGGGAAGTTCTGCTTCACTTTCTTGTTTTTTCTGACTCTAATGCATTTTAGCATCACCCATGTCTGAAAGGCATTTTATTGAACAGAAGTGTTATGCTGCAGTAACTCGATCAGCTGGTTAATTCCTGGTGCTATTGCAAGTTCTGTCAATGTCAGCACAGTGTGGGTTGCATTGGGTGATTATGCAAATGTAATCCGTAATTGCCAAATTGCAATCACAGTGCAAACACTATTAGCACCTGATTCATCGATCACTACCTTATTAACCACTCTGATTAGTATGAGTTGTGAGAAAACCCTCTGGGTACTGATACATTGATCTATATCTAAATATAGCCATAATTTTGACAGCAAAATATCGAAACCACACGGATCAAACAATTAATTCATAAGTAGAAGAAAAAGGCAGCATGTCTTCTCCTGCAGCGTTAGCCAGGTTAGAGATATATCACAAAACAAATGGTCTCAGATACCTGTTTTTATCACTGCCATCTGTGGAAGGAAGCTTTCCTCTACTGTGAGATATATCTGCGAGCTGGATGATGTGTCCCAGAAACAAGCCATTCTTTGTCTTGGGAATCTTTAGGGCTTCCAAAATGTGATGTGGATGCCACAGGTCTTGGCCTCAGTGAATTCCAGTTGCTTTTCTGCCTTTTTTCCTGAGTTTCACATAAAAATATTTTGCTTGCTGCAATCTATTTTAAATCATTCTGAAGCAAAAATAATATTTTTAATGCATGCATACATAAATATATATAGATATGTACATAAATCCGCCTAATATTCTTTGCTAGGATTTTCAACATGGTAGTGGAGAGCAGGGATGACTCTTACTGAATTCGGGTTCTGCCAAGTTATTGTGATATCTTCCGGATTCCTGAATTGGAAGTGGCTGGATGTGCATCGTTCTTGACAAACACTGAGCAGCTCTCATGTATTGCTGACACAAAGGTTTTGATAACCATGAAAAAACATGAACAAAACCAAGAAAACTAGAATAGAATCATAGAATCATAGACTCATTATGGTTGGAAGGGACCTCCAGGGTCATCAAGTCCAACCTTTATCCCATCACATTCCTGACCATCAGACCATCAGACCATGGCCTCAAGTGCCTCAGCAACCCATTTTTTGAACACCCCCAGGGACGGTGACTCCACCACCTCCCTGGGCAGCCCATTCCAGTGCCCAACCACCCTCTCAGGAAAGAACTTCTTCCTAATCTCCAACCTAAACTTCCCCTGATGGAACTTGAGGCCATTTCCTCTCGTCCTGTCATCAGCAATTCGGGAGAAGAGACCAACACCAGCCTCACTACAACCTCCCTTTAGGTAGTTGTAGAGGGCAGTAACTAAATACATTTCAAACATTGTTAAATTGTTTGTGGATCAAAAAAGATTTCAGGCACCTCAGGTTACTTCCTCTCTTTAAAAATCCAGAGAGTTTTTATTCATTTACTCACAGCATTCCTTTTCCCTTGCTAGACAGCCGATGCATATGATTTGTGTATCTGGGATAAGTTGGTTTATCTGAGAATTTTAGAGGGAATCAAAGGGCAAGATGTGTTCTGACGCTTAATTTTACAAGTACATTTGTTCTGCCAAATAATTAATTCTTTAAATTCTTCCAAATGAGAAATAATGCTTTCAGGCCCATAAGCAGACTTGTTATTCCTAACCATAGAGTCTGAAAAATAGCAGCCTTTTTTGCAGATATCGCTCCACATGACACCTATAATTTACAGCATTTCTAAATACAAATGGAATTAATGCCAGGTAAGGTTTCCAAAGGGCCTGGGAATTGGATATGCTTTTGAAAGACTGCAGACCAAGGATCACGGACTAGTCTGTTTAAGGGACATGCCTGGCACACTGTCTTGAAAACTTTTCTTCACCAAAGTAGCGGTGTTGAACTCAGCAGCTTAACACATCTGGGTAAGTGCTGGCGAGATTCAACCCTCCTTAAGTTTCTACATTTTTACAGAGCTGTCTGGACATGTAGGAACAAGCTCTGACTACAGCTGACTTATTTACATTGCTCATGCCAGTCAAAATATTAAAGAACTTGGGATGTTATCACCCTGTTATCTCTTTGTTTGTACATATTGCAATCAATACAAACGAAACATTAACTCTTTCCCCTTCCCTCCCATCCTTTTTCTTTCTTTGCTTAAATTATTTTACATGTTCAGTTCATTCTTTTTGGCACCTTCAGCTTGTAGTATCTGAATTTTGGCTTTCAGGATTATCACAGGATTGAAGCTACCTTCATTTTCACCCCCTCAGTACCTCTAATCATAGAATCATAGAATCATTATGGTTGGAAGGGACCTCTAGGGTCATCAAGTCCAACCTTTATCCCATCATATTCCTAACCATTAGACCAGAAACACTGAAAAACCAAAGGTGCAGGTGATAAAAGAAATATTCTGTCTTTGGAGGTGTTCCAGAGTCAACTGGGCACAACCTAAGCAACTTGATGTAGTGAAACTTGTTTTGAGCAGGTTTTTGGACTAGATGATCTCTGGAGGCCCTTTCCAACCTAAAATTTGATTCTATGGTTCTATGAAATTCCAGCTAAGCTACATTTCCCATGATGGCCAATATCACTATAATGGTGAGACATCTTCATTCCCAGTAGAGTAACTGACACTTAAGGAACCCAATCTTATGAGTGTGGCACAGTGCCTAACTTTTAAATCCTTGTTCACCTTGAGCTATTTGTGGCCCCCTTCATAGAAGTGTTGCACTATCCAAAATTTGGGAAACCAGCTGACCAGACAACATTGCTGAGGTAAAGATAGCCCATGTATCACCCATTACCATCAACAGTCCTATGCCATCTCCTTTCAGAATTAATAGTAGAGCTCATCACAAGCCACACTTTCTGTAGGCCAAAGTTACCAGGATTTCTGTGCCAAAATCTGTCTTAGCCATGACCATATCATTAGACAACCATTGTCTCTCTTGGGTTCTTTTTTAGTTAGTATCCAAATTAAATGTGCAATAAGAGGCATAAAAATCACAAATCCTGGAAAAACCTACAGTGCAGAAAATTATATTAATTTCCAGTATACTCACAGCAATATGATTCCATGCACTTTAGGAGCATTATGTTATATTAGAATGGTTTAAGTGAGAAAAAGAATTGCTATGAATTTGATCGATTTTTACTTACTTACAAATTGGTGCATTCTCATCTCTGCAAGGTAGTCTCCTTATACACAGCAGTGTAAATCCCTAACAAATATTCCTTGGGTGCCTGCTGTGGCCCCACTTTTCCACCACCAGTTGCTGCCACTCGTCCATTATCCTGTATTATATATGTATATCCTATATTCAGCTGATTATTCCTTACAAGGGCTGGAGTTTTGTTTTTGGCCTCATTGAATTGGACTTTACTTTTTCCCAGGCAATTTTTGCAATCTGTCAAGGCAATTTTGGATTTCAGTCTTGTCCTCCTGCTTGTTCACATGGGTTGCAAATGCCATCAGTCTGTAGAATGTCTTTCATTAATAAAAAACATTGACTGGTACCTGCCTTACAGTAGACTTATGCTTTTTTTTCTTAATACATTGTTCTGGTCTGATACTTCTCAGAGAATAATTATTAATACTTTGTTATTTTCCAGTTAAATGTCAGTACAGTAAATAGTGGCATTATCTAATTTTTGTTTCCCAAGATTGCTTAGGAGACTATCTAGTGAAACAATGTCCAGACCTTAAGTCACAATGTTTGACATCTATGGATTCTTCCCTATCCTCCAGAATTAATGCTTTGTCAAAAAAAAATAAAAATAAAAATTACTTAAAAAAATATTTATTCAACATAGGTTGTTCTTTTTAAAAATTATTTCTGTGGTTATTTATCCCCCCATTGTCTTCTTTGCTCTTACAGAATGAGTATTTATGTAAACATTGTTCTGAAAACCAAAATGATGCAAACACACTGTATCATCGCCTCCTTTTTTCCAAAAATTGGCACTGTGTTGGTTTTTTCCCACCTCACCCTCCACCTCATGTTCTCAAAGGTTATTATCATATCTCTGTGGGTTTTTTCCAGTTGTGTTCCAGAACACACTTAGGTGAATATTGTCAAGTCCAGACCATTTGAATCACCCACCTGCTACAATCTTTTCTTCTCCCATTGTTACCTTCAGTAATGCTAATTGTGCTAAATGCCTAATCATTTTTGAGATAGGGCTATTTTTTGTCTTTGACTGACATCTTCCTCTCCCTTGAGATGTCCAACAACTGTGTCATGGACATTCATCTCATTCTTCAAATGTGTTTTTTGTTATTCTTTGTCTATCTGACTTTCGTCCCTATATATTTGTGCTTGTCTAACAAACTTGTCCATAGTGCTCCAATGATGTTTTTGGATCCTGTATGTTTTACACCTGTCTCTGAGATCCCTAGGGGTTTGTTTGACCAAGTAAGCTTCTTACAACTTTCTTAAGAAATTTTTCATGTTGGGATAGTCTGTATGCCTTCTCTTAACAGAAATTTCTTAAGGCATTGCCTCTTGTCTACAATTTTTCCTCTTAAAATTGTTCCCTCCTGTGTCTCAACTGCTTTCATTTGAGGAAATGCATTTTTCTGAAGATTGTTATCAATATCTTGTCATCTTTTCCAAAGACCTGTCCCTACTGTTTCAGTCTCATTCAGGCTGTCCTCTACCTTCACGTTCTCAGCCTATTGCTACCTATTCTGTCAAAAGTTAGAAAATCTCTTTTTCCCTGTGGTTGTTTTTATTTCAGCTGCTCATTAAAAATGTATGTTTTTTAACATCTAGAGTTTTCTGGCTTCTTGATATATCGTGCTGTACTCTTCTTTCCAGACATGTCTGGGTCAAGAAATCCTTTCTCACATCCCCCAGTTGTTACCAGTAGGCATCACTGTGACTAATCCTGTTAATTTCCCAGAAATTGATTCAAAGCTGAAAAGTGAAACTTTCACACTGACAGCTGGAAGATGGTTGCGGCACGTGACCAAGATATAATCAGTGTTTAGCAAAGGAGCAAATTGTTGCTACACAAGAGACCTTTCTACAAGCACATCAGTTCTGGCACCTCTCAAAAACACTAAAACTAAATTAAACATCAAATAAAGCCAACTGGTGCACACAGCAGGAGAGGCTGTTTTCCACAGCCCTGGGCCATCGCTGGGCTGTTGGGGTCATTCTCATCCCTGCTTTATAGAAAACCCAAAGACTGTTCCAACTGCAGGAACCAACTCTGGTTGCGGTTCTTGGCTGCACGGTTTTGCAGAGTCTGCGGCCGGGCTCCATAGAGAAGAGATTCCTCCTAGTTTATTGACTGAATTATTTATATTCCTGTGGTTTATTTGTCTGCTTAATTAGTGCTTGAATCTCTGAATTATATTTCCTCTAGAAGCTGATTCCAATGTATTTTGATATCCTCTAGGAAATGTCTTGTAATGCTTCAATTAGAAGCTTTCTCACACTTGTTTTAATTTATGGCTCTGTGTTCAACTGGCAGAGGAACAATAAAAGGAAAATTGTTTGGATCCCAGTATTTCAATAGGATTAAGAGGTGAATGTTACTGGTTGCATGGGTTATCTCTTCGGTTTCTTCTTCTTTTCTGTATGCTCATCTGTATCATGCATGTCGCCACTGTGTCTGAGTACTTCTAGGTAACACATTAAGCTATGTGACTTACACATTATTTACATGGTCATTGCTATTCACATCTTTTCCCTTCCACTGTGTCCATGGAGCCTTTTCCTGTTTGTTTTTTTTTTACCTTATTTACTAAATACACTATTTGTATTGGACATATTGTCATGCACCAATGTTTAAAAAGTCAGGATCAAGGAAAAGGAAGACAGTGGTCCTTAGTTCAGTAGCCTCACTGACAGCTTTTTGCTATGAGCAAGAGGAGCGTTATCCCATTCAATGAAAGTTCATTGCATCAGAAGAGTGAAAGCATGAGTGAGAATTTTCATTTGATGGATATTGTTGATCTTCTACATATTTCAGCCCAAACCCTTCTTCATCTCAGAATCCAATCACTAATTAACTTTTTGCATGATATAATTGAAATAACTACAAATGCAAACCTCCTTTTGAAGCTTCCAGTTTATTTTCTGTTAGGCAAACTCTTGTTGCCCATGAATTTTATTAAAATCTTGCAACTTTATGAGTTTGCTAGGTGAGCCATGCTCATCTCTTCTCCTTGATTTGAATGCACCTAACTGAAAAATGTAGTTTGAATGGGGTGTCTGTGACGATTTGTGGTTGTGATTGGCAAGAGTTAGAGGCCAGCATACAATGCAAATGTACAAAATAAATCATCAAGTATTAGGCTGATCAGCTTGTTCAACATCATTTGGAGGAATGTCCCAGAAACCTGAATATGTATCACACCCTGGACAGGCCTTGCCCTCCCTTGGCTGCACATCTCAATTAAATGACCTACACTGTGATTTGCTGTTGTGGAGCTGACCTACTTTCTGCAGAGAAGTTCCAATTAAGCAAATACCTCAACTGTGTTGTTATTCTTAATAGGAACATGTTGCTTTGAGTACATTGTTTTGAAGGATATAGATTGCTTTGGGGAAGTCAGCGCTGCAAAGAATCCACTCAAGCTGTCCAGCAGACACTTAAGAATTAAGTATATCATATAAGAAGGAAACAACATATCTTCTAATCTTTGCCAACCACATGAAGATTCATCTCTCCTATGTTTTGTGTGCTGAGATGATGACGGCGATAGGAATTGACTTAAATCCCACAGATGTGTTTTTCCTTTCGAATTGGCTTCAGCTCATCTCCTAATCAGGTAGTTGAGCCATTTCTGTTTCTTGGCTGAATTCCTCATCGGCTTCATGTCTTATGAAATTGTTCCAGTTCATTAACCAGCCTGGTGATCCTGAACCAGTCATTGTGGGAAGATACAACACTTACAGCCAGAAAAGGGGTGATGACCAAGGCAGATTTCAGATAAGAGCTTTAGATCCTTTGTCTCTGTCTTGTGACAGATCTTGAAGGCCACTTCCCAGCAGAGTGTCCCCAATGCTCTTCACTTTCTTCATTTTGGCATATAGAGCTGAGCACCCACTGAGCCTGTCATGGGGTCATGAGCAGTACCAGTGCGGTGGCAGGGCCACCTTCCTTCCTGCTGGTGCTGGCACCTACAGCCTCAGAGCATTGTGCCCATCCCTCTTGCCCTAGACCATTCTTTGGGATAGATCAGGGGATGGATGAGGCAGCACAGGTTAGTGAGACACATCAGCCCTAACAGGGCATCACTGAAGGTAACAACATGGTTCTCCAATGTGAGAGAGAGGCATCAAAGTTGTGCCTGTGGTTGGGAAGGACTCTGTTGGTCATGTTCCTGGAGCTGGCTTTAAAATTGCCAGAGTCACCCATGTTTCTCTGTCAGCCTTGTAGAGAGCCAGGGAGAGTCAGAATACGGCACAAAACCACAACACTTCAGTTGCACATTGCCCCTGTCTACCATTACTTCCAGCCCAGAAGATTTCCCGAATCTGGTGCAGCTTTCTCATTTTGTAATCTATTTCTTCAAATAATTGTGCAAACCCTCCCAAGACCCATATAAACTTCCCAGGACCCATATGAACTTCCTGTGCTACAACATCCTCTGGCAAACAAGTCTGCTGCATAAATGGTCATCTCCTCTTGTCTTTTTTTAATCTGACATGTACCAGTTTCATACAATGGTCCCTAGTTCTTACTCTGGGAAATACTAACAATAGTTGCTTCTTCTCCACCACCTCCCTACCTCTGGATTTTTGAACCTCACCTTCAAGTATCTCTTTCCCAGACTGAAGAGTTCTAATCTTCTTAATCAGACTTCATAGAAAAGCTTGGTAACAGCCACACGGATTTGCTGCCCTCCTCTCTAGTTCTCCTATATCTCCTTTGAGATCGGATGCCAAACTTGCACATCATAGTATTCGAGATGTGGGAAAATCCAAATAGTAAGGATTTATTCAGTGTCATAATGTTCTGTGTTTTCTCTCCCACTGCTAAATTTTGTGATGTTTTTTGTTTTACTTTATTGAGTTTTTGGCTATTTTATGGAAGCCCTAGGTATTTAAGGAAATATCTATCATAATCCCAAGAGCTCATTGCATTTTTCATGTATCAAGTGTGAAAGGAGATCATTCCTGCGGTCCCTGCAGCTGACACCTGAAGGCATTGCTTCAGCTGGGTGTATCACACTATTCTCACCACACACAGCTTCTGCTCTTTCAGCATGCTGCAAAAATGCCCAAAATTAGTTTTGCCCCCATGAAGCCATGGAGTTTTTCTTAATCTGAATCCAGATACTCGCTTTTAAATAATTAGACCATGTGCATAGAAGTATTAAAAAAAACCCAAACAATTGCATGAACTATGAACACAAAGGGTTTTTTTACTCTAAATCATGCCGTCAGCTCCTTTCTTTATCAATATCATATGTTTAATTTTATTACATCAACACAATGAAAAGAAGATGAATTTTGTTGGAAACTCAGGAGACCAGAAATCTGTTCTAAGTCTTACCGGAGTCCTGCTGCTTGGTCTGTGGCAAGTTGCTGCCTCTCTGGTTTCTCTCCAATTATTTCTTGATTCTGTTTTCATGGGAAATCCTTGAGGGGAGAGGTTAGCACATCTTCTCATGTTGTGGCCTCACTCCTCTTTTCCCAGTACGAACATGAAGAGTGGTGTTGCTGGGAAAAGAAAAAGGTCTGGAGTCTTTTCTCTGACAGTAGCAAGCTGCCTAGGAAAGAGCATAACAACAAAGCAGGTAGGTAGTAATACATCTATATACTGTCTAGACTATATATATTATCTAGACTATATATTATCACTCCTCCTCCAATCAGAGACAGAGGTGATACCTCTGTGTTTGATATCCTTAACAGCCCTTTTCCCCTCGTTTAGTTAGTTTCTTGTCAATTCTGGCTCCATTTTGCTTTAACAGCTAATCTGCAGCCCAGAGGATATTCATCCTCAGGTACTCTTAACCTGGCAGTTGTGCCACAGCCACCACTGTCAAGGTGTAGCCATCGGGCAGGAAAATCCAGAATTTCTCACTAGAGCAGTCCTGCACCCAGCGATTTAATAAATTAAGAAGTGATCAGAGATGGGTCATTGTTATACAAGGGGACTTTCATAAGTGGTTGTACCAAAAATACAGGATCTAAGACCTCTCTTAGGCAAATTATTCTCTTAGCATTCAACAAGCCTCAAGTTCCATCAGGGGAAGTTTAGGTTGAATATTAGGAAGGAGTTCTTTACTGAGAGGGGGGTTGGGCACTGGAATGGGCTGCCCAGGGAGGTGGTGGAGTCACCGTCCCTGGGGGTGTTCAACAAACGGGTTGATGAGGCACTTGAGGCCATGGTCTGATGGTCTAATGGTTAGGAATATGATGGGATAGAGGTTGGACTTGATGACCCTGGAGGTCCCTTCCAACCATAATGATTCTATGATTCTGTGATTCTAAGCTGTTAACAGTCATGCTAATTTTGCTCATGTTCACCCTCTCTCCTGACCCCTCACTGCTGTGCTAAGTTACTCCCTTTACATAGATTTATTTGGATTTAGGAGGCATCTCTGGATGGTGAGGACCTGAGGACTGGTCTTTGTTGGCTCTATCCATTGGCTGTTTTATTCTTCATAAACAAATATAATCAGAGGCAGACATTTCCTTCTCACACTTTCTCCAGCAAATAGGGCTTTAAATATGAAGGGGGGAAACAAACTCTCTCAGCTTTTGATAACTGCTGCATTCATTTTTCATGTTTTATGTTCCCTCATCCTGGAAGGAAAGCAGAGCAGTAGAAAGCATTAATCTCCAACCACAGTAATTTCCTGAATGCCACAGAACTGCTGTCAAACCCCAGGATTCACTCACTGCCAAAACGTCTGTATTACATTATTGCACTTTCCTTTTTCCTCCTGCATCATGGCCTGCAACCAGCCACTGCTCCAAACCAGAAGCTGGAAACAGCTGAAAACTTCCAATCCATCCCAGGCTTCCCCTGTTTAACAGTATTGTGATGTATCTTTTACAGCAAAGACATCTCTTTGGATTTTATGGATATTTCTTTATGCAAATGCCACACAGCAAACAGTAAATCCTGTTTCCTTCCTGGAACAAAGTTGGAAAAAAAAACTGCATTAAATTCCTACCATTTTTTAATTTTAGTAATTTCTCTCTGTCTCGCTTCCCAGATTGTGGCCTCTAATCTGTACCATTTTCTCCCACTGGCTGTCAAGCTGCTCATAACACACAATTTCTGAAAGTGTATTTTTCTTCTTTGCCTCTCTGTATATTTATATTCCAGTCCCTCCTAAAAATAATGATGATCGTTTTAATAATGACTGATCTTCCTTGACCTGATTTAGCTCTTTGGCTAGCTGACGCAAGAAGATCATTCATTGTCTCCTCAAAGTAATTTCCATAAGTCTTTGGGAGTCATGTCTTTTGTCTGATTGACTCATTAGATTTCAAGATTCCTAATAGCCAAGATCAGAACAACTGATTTGGACAGTACCTTCTGGGAGTTTGCTCCTGACTTGCATGTCAGACCTGCATTTCTCTTTAGAGGTAGCAAAGCATACAGACCCCACAGATCTATCACCAAAAGAAAGCACGACCCTACCAAGTGCCTCAAGATACTTATTTTGACACCTGCTGCTGGCGTGTTTGGTGACAACCACCTTCCACCAGTGTCCCCACAAGAAGGACTGTGTGACCAGCAGGGTGAGGAGGGGGATTCTCCCCTTCTACTCCACTCTTGTGAGACCCCCCCTGCAGTGCTGGGTCCAGTTCTGGGGTCCCCAGCATAAAAAGGACATGGAGCTGTAGGAGAAAGTCCAGAGGAAGCCATGAAGATGCTCTGATGGCTGGAGCAGCTCTGCTCTGGGGACAGGCTGAGAGAGTTGGGGGTGTTCAGCCTGATGAAGAGAAGGCTCCAGGGAGACCTTGGAGCACCTTCCAGTGCCTGAAGGGGCTCCAGGAAAGCTGGAGAGGGACTTTGAGAAGAACATGGAGTGATGGGACGAGGGGGAACGGGTTCCAACTGCCAGAGGGGAGGTGGAGATGGGATGTGAGGAAGAAATTCTTGGTGTGAGGGTGGTGAGAGCCTGGCCCAGGGTGCCGAGAGAAGCTGTGGCTGCCCCTGCCTGGCAGTGTTGAAAGCCAGGTTGGCTGGGGCTTGGAGCAACCTGGTGTGGTGGGAGGTGTCCCTGCCCATGGCAGGGGCGTTGGGACTGGATGATCTTTAAGGTCCCTTCCAACCAAACCATTCTATTGTTCTATGATTCTGTGACTTCCAAGAAAATGTTCAAAAAAGGAAAAAGTGGGGAAGTATGTGAGATAGCCCCAAGCAAAAACAGTCTCTGTAACATGGTGCCTGTTTGCACATTGAACATTGCCAAGATATCCTCAGTCTGAAGTTCAACTCTCCCATATTTTGCAATCTGCAGCCTTGTGGGCCAACTGAGGCCAGCTCACCAGGGACCATGGTGATCCAGGAAACCTAACAGTGGAGACAGAAAACGTGGCTCCTTTCCCTGAAGGGTCCTGGTTAATACCTTTGTTTCTTTGTCTTTAACCAGGGGATAATATGTAAAATATTTTTGAAACTTTTCTCTAACCCCTTCCTTCCAGTTGGGATGCATAATTTGAAAGACAGACTCAGTAAATGAGTCTAGCCCTTCACCAGTGGGAACAGAGATCTGATCCCACATTTGAGGTTTGGATCTCCCACTCTCATCCATAGGAGACTGGAAAATTTGGTATATGTTATGGTTACCAGGTAGTTTCTTGAAAAGTTTCAGCATCAGAAATACACTGGTAAAATGTTCACCCAACAGTGTTGTCTAAAGCACTTCAGAGCAGCACAGAGGAGCAGTATATAAGGTTACTACATCTCCTTCTCTACAGCAGCAAGGTGTCAGCCACCAGCAAGGCTGCTGAATTTCCATAGAATTTGGGAATCACATGGAAGACTTTGGAACCCCATGGAAGTTCATTTGCAGAAAGAGGGTTCATATGCAGACACAAAGCTTCCAGTGAAGAAATCTGAGAACTGCAGCTCCATGCCATTTCCCATATGAAGGGACATCCTTACAGTGGACATCAGGGAAGTCTAATTCAAGGCACCTCATTTAACCCTAACAAGGGCATTGTATGTATTACATCTTTGGATGGTCATTCACCTGGTAAATACATCTGCATATGCTCTCTGACTCCCAAAGCAATTTCTATTTCAAGCCGTGGAGTTCCAAGTGTGTGTTTATCTATCACTGACCATTCTCCTCCCTTGCTTGTTAACAGAAAGCCCTGCCCTGGAAGGCCAAGTTCACTGACTGCAGTGACAAAGCAGCACAGGGTCACTTGGGAACAACTAATAAGAACTGGATGCTGCCATCCAAATAGCCTAGCTGTTTCAGTAAGGTCATTCCATTAGTAAAACCTATCTTAATGGGGCTACTCTGACCTAGTTCACCTCCAAACTGCAATGATTTTTTGCTTTTACTAAGCAAGATGAAGCTGATGTTCCCTTCTGGTCTCCAAATTGGAATGCAGTCACACAGTCACTTTAGAGACAGAAGGAAGAGAACAAGTCCATCCTACATGTCTCCTTTTAAAAGCAAACATCAGGCTAATGCTTTACATGCCCATTGCTATGTCTGTTGTTAAATTCATTACCACTTTAACTCTATAGGTTGCATCAGGCTGCAATTGTTGGACCAGCAGAGAGCGATAGTATTCTCCTCTTCTATGAGTAATTTTGGATATTTGTATGTGTGTGTCCTCTTTGTTGGAAATAATATTCTGAGACTAGGGAATTGTTTTGTTAGCATCACTCGTGGAGACACCCTTTGTTGGTTTGCAGGGCCATGGGCAGAAGATGAGCTACATGAGGGTTCAGGCAAAAAAAGATCCAGAAACACATTTGTGGCCTTTTGTGGGAATGTCAGGGAAGGCTGAGCTGACCAACAAGGTGTTGAAACAGAGATAGAATCAGGGGATCAGAGAATCACAGGATTGTTTTGGTTGGAAAAGACCTTTAAGCTCATCAAGTCCAACCATGAACCCAGCATTGCCAAGGTCACCACTAAACCATGTCCCTCAGCACCACATCTACATGGCTTTTAAATATTTCCAGGGATGGTGACCCAACCACTGCCCTGAGCAGCCTGTTCCAATGCTTGACAATCCTTTTGAAGAAGAAATCCTTCCTAATACCCAATCTAAACCTCCCTGGTGCAACTTGAACCCATCTCCTCTTGTCCTAATACAATAGGATAAGGAGATGTCCTCCGCTTGTTCTCAGTGCTGCCATGGGCTCCCACTTTGTGATGGATTACATTTTAACAGAAGGAAAAAGTCAAGCATAGAGAAGAGATGTAATTCTCTCAGACCATGCTACAGACCCCAAAATGACTTTAAGATTTTGAAGCACAGGGATTGCCGAGCTCAGTCCAGCCTTCACACACTCCCAGGTAGCACAGGAGTTCCCAGAACAGCCATATTTGGAGCACAAGCACTGGGTAAGCAAGCAAAGCCTGGGCTGGCTGGTGCTGTAGGTCACCAGAACTGGTAAGACAAACCTCTGCCAGGAAGGACTTTGAGCTGGATGAAGAAGAAAGCCAGCTGGACAGCATCTTGGTATATTGGGCCAAATTTCTCAGAAAATGTAAAACAGGATGGTGCATTATTTCTTCTGGGGAAAAGGCATCAGAATTTGTCCCCAAGGGGCTGGTAAATGCCCTTATTTGTACTGGGAGAGACTACAAGAACCAGCTTCCACTAGATATTGCCACTCGCTGCTGGCATTAAAAGCAATAAAAAGAATGATGCATTGGGGTGCTTCTTTCCCCACATCCCCTTAGGTTTGCAAATATTTCATGGAGCCAAGACACTCATGCAAGATCAACTTCCACTGTTTAAAATTTGGCATCTGTAATATCCAGATCACTAAACTGGAAAGAGACAATTAAGAGACAAATACAGCTGGTGATTGAAGGTATTAATGCAAGAGAAATTTTTCTTCCAGGTGAGGTTTTCAGACTGAGCCACCCTCAAGTCATGGCTGTACCTTCACCATGTGGCTTTGCCCCATGGATTGCTGGCTTCAAGCACTCAGTTTATTGACTCCTACCTAGATGTGGGCATGAGGTGGGGAAGCCAGTTGGGGAGTAAACTTACTGAATGTTACAGAAATAAATGAGCCTATTATTTATTCCTCATTCTTTAATTGCTCAGCCTTGGAGAAGAGAAGCTCTGGAGAGACCTTAAAGCAGCCTTCCAGTGCCTGAAGGGGCTCCAGGAAAACTTGAGAGGGACTTTTGACAAGGACATGGACTGATAGAATGAGAGGGAACAGGTTCCAACTGCCAAAGGGGAGATTGAGATTGGATGTGAGGAAGAAATTGTTTGGTGTGAGGGTGGTGAGAGCCTGGCCCAGGGTGCCCAGAGAAGCTGTGGCTGCCCCTGCCTGGCAGTGTTGAAGGCCAGGTTGGATGGGGCTTGGAGCAACCTGATCTGGTGGGAGGTGTCTCTGCCCATGGCAACTACATGATCTTTAAAGTCCCTTTCAATCCAAACCATTTTATGATCCCATTAATATTTTAGGTAGCTTATGAAAAAAGACCCAAAGCCCAAAACTTCACAGACATTGAACCCAGACCTATTAATTCTCAAGGTAGCTGCTAAAGTATCTTGGTTATTTCTAGCTGAAGGCAAAGTTGAGGAACAACACCGAGTTTGCAGAGTTTAATTTTAGTCTGAGCCCATGCTACCCATTTTCACACCATGTATTTATATATATTTTTATTTGCTTGTGATAAATTAGAGGGTGGAAGCCTGGGAGGTCCCTCTGTTCACTTAAGAAAGCAAACAAGCTACTGGGAGAAAAGACAATGTAACCTAAATTTACAGAAATAATATATATTTATTTGTATTTTTATGTGTCTTGCAAATTGAATTACCAAAATGTTTTAGGCTGTTGGGTTTTATTGGAGTCAAGATCATTACCCTGCTTCTAAAGCATAATCCTGGCTGGACTAACACATATGGGCCAATTCACCCTTTTTGCTCCCCTCTGCCAACAGAGCAACCCCACGGCCACCCAGGGTCACCCTCTGAACTACATTCTTCTTTGCTTGTGGCCACTCCATCCTCTCCCTCCTTCTTTCCATGCCATCCCCTTTGCCTATATCCATGCCCTTGTGTCCAGGATGACACATGGACAGATCTATAGCAGGACCAAGTTCAGAAATGTCTTCACATGCATGCACTGTGCTGGACATTATGTGGTGTCCAAGCCCAAAGGCCCTCATGCCCTACAAGTGTCCCCTGCTCCTGGTTGCCAAAAGGAAGTCCTCAAGCCAAGCACTCAGGATCCTTTTTGCTAACCCTTCTCTCCTCCTAGTGCTCCTGCCATCTCCACTTCTCTATCCAACTCCTACATCCCCTATTCATTTTAATCAGCAGCTGCTGGGACAATGACTTTCTCAAGTTTTGTGGTTATCTTATCATTGTCATCTTATCAACGTCATGACAACTTTGTGGGCCAAGTCCTAGTTTGGTACCCTTTTCCAAAAGCTGCTTCTCAGGACTTTTATTTATGAGCAAAAGAGTCAACGATGAGAGGCAGACCTTCATAAATCAGAGGGGCTTTGGTTCAGGGCTATAACCATACCTGCCATTTGAGACAGCCCATGTCTGGATTTCAACTGGTAGGAAAAAAAAAGTAATGGCAAATAAAGGCTGACATTTGGGAGAAGTGAAAGTTCTCAAAGAAACCAAACTGCCAACAGAAATACTTTTCTGTGATAACAGAGAAACCCTTCGTTGCAGTTTTGACCTTTTGTAGCATTTGTATTTATATATTTAGTCCTGCTGTGATTTATGTTTTATGCAATTATTTATTTTATTATTTTATTCTGTACATCAGTGACTGCGCTTTTTACATCACCACTAACAATTGTTCTGCTGATTGTTAATTCTGTTAGTAACCTCTGAAATATTTTGCCTTATAGTTTGCTTGCTCCCTCCTGAAAAAAAGGTGTTTTGAAATGCAGATCTAAAATGTTGTGCTCGGTATTGAAGTATTTTATTACACAGCTCTCAACAGAGCAAAAGGCAAAAAAAAGAACATCACTGAGGAATGCTTCATTTTGAACACATCAACATTCCCACTGAAATAACAAACACGTCCAACCAGCCCTATAAACCACACTTATCTGCTTGTTCTATCTCCCCATCCCACCTGCTTTGGGATGATATCAGCATGGCTCTCAGACCTGTTCTCCTTGCACACAACAAATCTGGTCTCTTTCCTTAGCTCCTGTATTGGGCTTTGTCTGAGATTTGGGGTGGATGCTTGTTCCTTCTGAAACACCCACAGCCCATGGGTGTTGATAGGCACTGACTGCTGATGGCCTGAAAGATGTTTTGCCATCACTTTCTATGCCACCTCTCATTTTGAGCTTGGAGTGGTTCCTGTTAACTTTGGCCTCGCTCCCCCACTCGTTTTGTCAGCTCCTGCATGTGGGAAGCCAAAATAATTTCTGCTCCTGAGGCTCTTCACTATTAATCACAGCCAGGCTCTGTAAAAGCACCTTCACTGCACTAAGAGAGTGGTCAGAAAGAAGGAGTCAATGTGTGTGACAACCCTTTTCCTTTCCTTTCCTTTCCTTTTTTTTTTTTCTTTTTCCATTTATTTTGCCCTTTTCTATTCAGTTCCTCCAAAATTAAATTAAAACCTGTAAGAGGAAGGTAATAAATTACTCTCTGCATTAGCTGGCAACAAGGGGGCCTGAAGTGGGTCTACAGGAAAGCTGGAGAGGGACTTTTGACAATGTCATGTAAAGATAGGATGACAGGGAACAGTTCTAAGCTGAAAAATGGGAGATTTAGACTGGATATGAGGAAGAAATTGTTTGGTGTGAGGGTGGTGAGAGCCTGGCCCAGGGTGCCCAGAGAAGCTGTGGCTGCCCCTGCCTGGCAGTGTTGAAGGCCAGGTTGGATGGGGCTTGGAGCAAGCTGGTGTGGTGGGAGGTGCCCCTGCCCATGGCAGGGGGTTAGAACTGGATGAGCTTTGAGGTCCCTTTCAGCCCAAACCAGTCTGGGATTCTGTGATTCTAAGCCATGAAATAGCAGCAAAAAAAAAATCAGGCTACACCAGAGGAGACTTTCTAACCAAGAGAACAGGGAGTCCACTACAGGAGGAGAAAGCCACCATGAAGGCTGCGTTTGGAAGAGCCAAATTCATCTTCAGTAAAGGGGCTTGGGCCAGTCCAGTACTGTCCCTCCCACGTGTGGTCTGGGGAACACTGATGGTCACCAGAACTGCAGTAAGGCTGCAAATTGTTAAAAATCAAAGCAAATCCAAAGCAGACACATTCACATGCAAAGAAGAAGACTGGCAAAGGTAATAAATGTAGTAATGGTGTGGTGATAGTGGCTGGGATGGTTCGGGGCAGCAGGAAGGCAAGGGGAAAGCAAAGGTATAACACATGCCTGGGCAATTTTGGGTAGAGGTCATAAGAGACTTGTCTGATTTTCTTTCCCCCTACCTTTATCAGTCAGCTAGTATAAGCTCTTTCCTCTCCTTATCCTTCTTGTCTCATTAATTAAGACATAAACATTCAAAGTGTAGCCTGATTTTTCCTAGACTTCAAATAAAATTGCAACAATACAACAATACCATAAAAACTTGCCTTCATCATCAACTCCTCACAGACCTCATTTACCTCAACAGAAGGAATTCTCCACACCAAAGTCAAAACAGCATCATCACAACACCAACAAAGGTGGACAACTTACTCACATTCCACTGCTCAGCCCTTCACCACAATTAAAAGCAAAATTCCCCACAATTCTGATGCTCTCTGGCAACATCCAGACCATGTTTTGCCCGATATCTCTCCCAGATACTGTCCTATCTTGAATTTCTCAAGAGCCCCACACTGAGCACCGCAAAGGACAGCAGTACAGGTTGGAATCATCCCTTGCTATCAGTTCTAGCTCATTTTTTAATGTGCTTAAAGACCTGGGGTCAGCTGGACACGGGAACCAACAGAGAATCAGAGAATCATAGAATCATTATGGTTGGAAGGGACCTCCAGGGTCATCAAGTGCAACCTTTATCCCATCATATTCCTGACCATTAGACCATACAGCCTAACCTTTAGACCATATAGAGCTAAGACCAACTGTGACTTCCCAAAGGATTTTGGATGTCCTGCCCAAGGCAAAGCAAGCCCACTTTCACAATCAATTAAACATCATCATTTCAACACTGCCCTGCAATGAATGTGAGCAGGATCCATCTCTCCCAGCTCTGGACCTGGGAGATGCTGCAGGCAGCTGCACAGCAGCTTTGCAGAGCAAGGGTGTACCCAGGGTGTGACTCTCCTTGGTGTGCCTTGTGTAAACCTGAAGGACACACAAATATTGATCAAAATCACTGAAGCTGTGGTCTTTTGCACTGAAAAACTGCTTTTCCTGTTCAAGACTGGCATAACATGTAATTTCAGTGTAACAAACACTGTTCATCTGATGTATGTGTCTTTTTATTTAAAAAACTCTGTTCACATCACTACATGGCACTGCCCAAACCCTATGATAAACTTTGCCTCAGAAGGGTGAAAGAAGGTAAGAAAGTGTATTTTTGACTCCTAGGATTCCCTGCAAAGATACAGGAGTTGGACTTGATGATCCTGGAGGGTCCCTTCCAATTCGACACGTTCTATCATTCCATGATAAAGAAAGATGTAACACATCAAGGGAATAAGGAGCTGTGCCTCCTTCCAGCTCCAGAGAAGGAGCTGTGCCTCCTTCTAGCTCAAGCCCAAAAGATTGGCGAGGTCTCAGGCACTCATAGATCTCCATGTGTTTATTTCAAGCTGTTCAGTTTCTCCACACAGACCTACCCGGACACTTTTATCTGGATTGAAGTGCATTAGTATAAACCTATTCCTCATTAGTTTAAAGTAACCAAAATAGCCCTGGTTTAGACTGAAACAAGGAGATAGATGGAAAGCAATGAGGTAACTGGGTCTTAACAAGCTGATGTTCACTAGCTGAGCTGTGGTGATGGCAGCCCTCCTCGACCTCCATGGAGCCTGGACCTTTTCTACAATGACTTTCCCTGAGCTGAGCAATGGCAGCTTGAGTGGGAACCAGAGCAGTGCCAACTGGTCCTGGGGGCTGCAAGGTGAGGAGATTCCCAAGGGCAACAGCACTGACGTGGTGGTACTGGATATACTCTCTCTCTGCCCTGGTTGGGAGGGAAAGGCATTGTTGCAAACTCCAAGGTTTTATGCACGGTCAGGGCATGTCCATCAATCCTGAGCAGCACACGAGGTGACCTTACTCCCACCAAAAGGTGCATCTTCAGCTCAGCTATCCCATCCAAGACAAGGAGCTACTGGAGAGAGTCCAGCAAAGGGCTACAGAGGTGCTGCGGGCACTGGAGCATCTCCTGAGGGAAGTCTGAGAGACCTGGGGCTGTTCAGCCTGGAGAAGAGAAGACTGAGAGGGGATCTTATCAACACTTATCAATATCTACAGGACAGGTGCCAGGAGGATGGGGCCAGACTCTTCTCAGTGGTGACCAGTGACAGGACAAGGGGCAATGAACATAAACAGGAACACAGGGAGTTCCACCTAAAGGTGAGAAAAAACTTCTTTGCCTTGAGGGTGCCAGAGCACTGGGCCAGGCTGCCCAGGGAGGGTGTGGAGTCTCCTTCTCTGGGGACATTCAAAACCCACCTGGATGTGATCCTGTGCCACCTGCTCTGGGTGAACCTGCTTTAGCAGAAGGGTTGGACTGGATGATCTCCAGAGGTCCCTCCCAACCCCCACCGTGCTGTGATTCTGTGAGATCCCTGTGTCCCATTCAAACCCTGTGGTCCAAGCCAGTTCCAGCCTCTCAGAAACATGGGCAAGTTGTCTTGGGAGAGGTCAGGAGAGGAGGAAACCTCACCCAGAGAGGACAAGAGGCAGTGCAGAAGCGATCTTCATCCTAATGTCATTTCCTATCATGTCATTTGGGAGAAACCTTTCTTTTCTGACCAAAAAGGTGGTTAAAATCTCATTGTACATAAGAAGCTCAGTCCAGCCTTAATTTTGGAGGAAAGCACATGTTTTCTTTATCTCTCTATGTTACTGGATAGATTAGATGAGATATATTTATCCAGACAGCAATCTGTGTAGCTGCAAAGATACAGCAACAAAATTCCAGGGGCTGAGATCATCCCATGCTGAGTTTAGCATCCCAGTAAGAAACAATACTTCATTTTGGTGGTTGACATGTTTTCATCAAAACATAAGGAAAATGAGTAATTTGACCTCAAGTGTTGGGTGTTTGCGCTTTTTTGTGTTGTTTTCTTTTTAATTCACACTAAAAAAAAATTAAAGAGTTTGTTGGGTGGTGTTTTTTAAGCAAAACCATCCTTTTGAATATTTTCCTTGTACGGTATTTTTTTGCTTGTGTTGTCCAATTGTTCTACTTTGCTTGTTCCCAGCTGGGTCAAAACCCCAGCTTTAGGAAGGAGGGTGAAAAATTAAGGAAGAGAGAAGTGCATGAAAGAAATAAGGAAGTGACACAAAAATGTGTCACTTCCTGCCATGATTGCCAAGGAAATAAAGGACTAAGTATATTATAAATATATTATTATATTTTCTTGTCCACGCTCATATGCAGTGAACAAAAAGATTTCCCATGCTCTGAAAGAGCAACGGTTAAATCACCTCACTGTCCAACTGGACTGCCCTTTAAAGTTGTTTTTTAAGAAAGAAAAGTTGAAAAATCATGGATAAACACTCTCCAAGGAAATATTTCCTGTGTACAGTAGAAAGGAGCCGAGGGAGAGCCCCTGTTCAACACTGGGGTCAGTCCTCATCCCAATGTATGGGGGCAGGAGAGGAGGGTCACTGGGAGGAAATCAGTGTAAACAGGATCTCCTTTTATCAGTGGGAAAAAAAACAACCCTGTGTAAATTATCCAGAAATATGTGCCTATATGTTTTAATCACAAGCCTTGCAGCAGGGCTAAGTCACAGATGCAGAGCTGCAGATCACACACTGTCCTTGAATGCAAGACACTGATTGTCCCTTCTGCATCTACAAGAAAATAGTGAGGGGAAGCCCATGCTCAAAGCCTGGGCAGGACATCTGGGCTGGAGCAGCAGGATGGGAGGACAGAAAAGAGAGCTGCCAGCCTTGCAGGGCAACCTCCTGGTGGGATGTTGGGGCTTGGGACAGGGAGGGGGGCTGACAGCCTTGTGGAGCATCCTCTTGGTGGCATGCTGGATCTTGGGGGGGACCAGCCAGCTTTGTGGAGCATCCTTCTGGTGGGATACTGGGTCTTGGGGAGACCTG
>VZRW01000825.1:520529-540396 GCA_013398125.1 Aegotheles bennettii
TCCCTCCCTCCCCTCCCGGAGCTCTCCCGTAGGAGCGCGAAGCCGAGCGAAGCCGCCGACCGCTGCCGGCCGCTGCCCAGCGCAGCCCCCCCGGAGCATGCGAGGGCAGCGGGGGGGCACCGACCTCGCTGCCCCTCCGGGAGGGCCGGCGGAGGGGCTGAGCGGCGGCCAGAGCCGGAGGTGGGGAGGGGGGAGAGGAGCGGAGCATCCCGCCTGCTCTCCATCCCTCCATCCCGGCTGGGGGGAGCGACTCTTGCCCCCGGGGGAGGGCACAAGGTGCTGAACGAGTCTCGGAGGGGGCTGCGGGGATCATGCCGGGGGGGCTGAGCCTCGGCATCGCTTTCTCCTCGCCCTCCATGGAGCCCGGACCTTTTCTACAATGACTTTCCCTGAGCTGAGCAATGGCAGCTTGAGTGGGAACCGGACGGGACAGGGCAGCCAGAGCGGTGCCAACCGGTCCTGGGGGCTGCAAGGTGAGGAGACCCCCGAGGACAACAGCACTACGTTGACTTTCGCCTTGGATGTGCAAACGTTGGGAGTCGGGGTCTTCCTGGCGGTCTTCATCCTCTCGGCCATCGTGGGGAACATCCTCGTCATCCTCTCGGTGGCTTGCAACAGGCACCTGCAGACGGTCACCAACTACTTCATCGTCAACCTGGCCATTGCCGACCTGCTGCTCAGCACCACTGTGCTGCCCTTCTCGGCCACCCTGGAGGTGCTGGGCTTCTGGGTGTTTGGGCGCATCTTCTGCAACATCTGGGCAGCGGTGGATGTGCTGTGCTGCTCCGCCTCCATCATGAGCCTGTGCATCATCTCCGTGGACAGGTACATCGGTGTCAAGTACTCCCTCAAGTACCCCACAATCATGACCGAGAGGAAGGCGGGGGTCATTCTCGTGGTGGTCTGGCTCTCCTCCATGGTCATCTCCATCGGGCCACTGCTGGGATGGAAGGAGCCACCACCACCAGATGAGAGCATCTGTAGCATCACAGAGGAGCCGGGCTATGCCCTCTTCTCCTCCCTCTTCTCCTTCTACCTGCCCCTCATGGTCATCCTGGTGATGTACTTCAGGATCTATGTGGTGGCCAGGCGGACCACCCGGAGCCTGGAGGCAGGGGTCAAGAAGGAGAGGAATAAATCCATGGAGGTGGTACTGCGCATCCACTGCCGCAGCGTGCTGGAGGAGCCTCTCTCCAGCACCAGGAGCAAAGGGCATAACTTCAGAAGCTCCCTTTCTGTGAGACTCCTCAAGTTCTCCCGTGAGAAAAAAGCAGCCAAGACTCTTGCCATCGTCGTGGGTGTTTTCATCCTCTGCTGGTTCCCCTTCTTCTTCGTCCTGCCTTTTGGTAAGTGATTCCATCCCTCATCCCAAGCCCGTTGGCCCATGGCTGAGCCCCCAGGAACCTGCTCCTTGGGACAAACTTTCAGGACACAACTCATGCAGGGAGGTGAGGGATATGTAACTGATCAGTGAATAAACCAGCAATGAATTAATTCAATTAATTAGCACTTATTCAATATTTATTAACGACAGTCGTATAATCAATCTAAGTAAATAGCAAATGAATAAAACAGCAGCATAATAATTGGTTTAATTAATTAATTCTGCATTCAGCAGTGTAATTAATGAAGCTCAGGCTGAGGAGGAAGCAGCTCTGTTTCAAGCAGCCTGTAATTATGGCACAGTGGGCTCCAAACAGCTCTGCTGTTGCTGCTCCCAGCCCTCCTTCCTCCCAGTTTGAGGATGGGCACCTGGATCTGCCTCTGTGGGCCCAGGGCTCCCACCTCTGTTGTGAACTGGTGAAGATGTTGGAGATGAGTGAGGTTTGATCCCCCCAAGGAATGTGTCAGAGTCTCACTGACTTCGCAGGGTGTCAGTATTATGCAGGGACCTGGAGCAGGACCAGGTCTTATCTACAAGGGTGATGGTCCTAGGGCTGATCCACCTCCTCTAGTAGTTGTAGCCTCAGCTTCTGGTCCTGTTATGGTGCCCGTGTCACTGGGTGCTCATTTGGAGTTGTTTGATGGGTGTTTCTCTAAAGTTTTGTCAAGTTGTTTGCCTGAGTGAGAAGGATGCAGCCCGCTGCGTGCAGAGGAGTCTGAGCAGGCAGAGCCCACCAGGGGAGTGTGATGTCCAAAGCATTGTCCCCTTTCAACACCAGTGCTACCTGCAGCCCATAAAGTGCAGGAAAACCAGTGCTCTTCATCACCACCTCATCTAACAAGTACCCAACTTGGGGGACCTGACTAACCCTTTAGAGTGGTGTAGCTAAACCTAGGGGGGGAAAAGAGATTAAAATAACTCTGAATATTGACAATGGACTTTGTACAGAGCTCAGCAAAGCAGAGAGATCTGTCACTCCATCTGCTGTGTGGGACTCACATGTCCCACAGCCCACTGGGGACTTGTGTCCATCTAGGGGACTTTTCCTCCAAGCACGCAACACGCTGCTACACTGCCTTTGACCTCTCTGCTTCAGTTTCTCTCACTGGGTGACTTTGGGGAGTTCAGGGGTGAAATTGCTGCCGTGATGAGTTTTCACCCTGTGTGTGCATGGAGGTTTGTGGTATAACTCAGACAGGGAGCAGTAAGGCTGCTGTGAACTTCTCTCACTGCACGACCAAAGATGAATTATTCTGTCTGACCGTGCCTCAGTTTCCCTTTCACTGATTGGTGTTTTAGGGGATTTTTGCAGCCTGCAAGTAACTAGTTAGGGAACTGTGAGGCTCAGGGAGATTCCAGTACCCAAAGGCTGAGCTCTCTGGGTAGCCCCAGTCTGACACTCTCTTCCTTGGCCGATCAGAAGGGCAGGAACCAGCTCCAAACCTCATTCACACTTTTACATTCTCCAGCTAATGAAGCTGGGAATTAGGAATCTGTTCCTCTGAGTTATTCCCAGTATTTGGAAATAGGGAACAAACATAAACAAATACTTTTCAGTAGAAAAAATATTTTATTTAGTTTTACCATATCTGTCTTCCCTTGAAACTCTTGATCAGCTCCTCACTGGTGTAAATCATCCTGGTTGCACCAAAGTCTAAGGAGACACTGATTTACACCAGCTAAAAATCCAGACTTAATCTGGAACCCTTCCTCCAAGCACGCAACTCGCCAAGTTCCTTACAAACATGGCTTTGATCTTTACTTCCTGCTGCAGTATACGTGGAATATAAACACAGCAAAAGTTCATTTATTTCATGACTACAAAATATGCTGCCTTTGTTTTCACCCCCCTTTTATTAATTGCGCTGTTCAAATCTGAGAATCACTCGGTGCCATGTAGGAGGAGAACAGAAACTTCTGTGAGATCTGAGCTCTGATTTTACAGCTCAGGAGATCGGGCTGAAACTCAGAGAATCCAGCAAAGCTCACTGTAAATCCACAGACTGAGACACGCTGGGGCAAATTCTCCTTGAAAAGAAGATTGTAAATGGTTAAGTAGAATGGATTTTTTTATTTGCTTGTTAGACAAACTTACATGAAATACTTCAGGGGCAACTGGAAATGATATTGCTGCACATTTCAGGTGGAAATGAACCACTGGTGAGAAACAGAAATCACTTTCAATTGAAGTGAAACATTGTTGCAGCTTAAGAAAACAGTGAATGGAAGTTTATTAAACAATGAGTACTTAGCTCCATTCCACAATGAACTGTCACACTAAAATGAAATGAGTAAGTGATCTATTTTCTCCCAAAAATACTGAAATGTTTTGACTTTTTATTTTTTTTTCTATTTGACATGAATTTTCATGAAGTTGCCACTGACTTGCTGATAGCTGACTGCTTCTGATTATACTTTTAAGGGAAAAGTAAATTTGTCGACTGGAAAAGGACTCCCAGCTCTATTTAACCATCAGAAAATTCTTTATTGGTACTGGTGTCTGTGAGTCTGCACACATCTTTGCATCTCTATGCAGAATAGCTTCCATGTTAGTTAAAAAGGAGTAATATTTATCCCATCAGTGCTGAGAAGCTGAAATAACCAATGATTTTAAATAACACGACCTATGTGTGTGCCAAACGCTGTCAGCTGTTCCTCCGTGCTTGAATAATCTACAAAGATTCTTCTTTAAATCAGCTCCAACTCCCCGATACCTCCACAATCTATTTATTTATCAGCTAAGTAATTTAACTCACTCTTGGGTTTGTGATCCATGTGTGTCCTCAAGCACAGGATGCCATCACCAGGGGTTTCAACACAATTAGCAGTTTCCATGGCTAATGAGTCTCTTTAAGCAGCTGGTTATTCAGCAAGAGTTGAAGTCCTAATCACCCACACAGCTCTTGTGTGGGTTGTATCTTTTGCTGGGTGTGCAGTAGAGCTCTACTGAGCCACTTTGCCTGGGGATCCTGGGTGGTCATTGTTTGGTTTGTGCCAGGGTTCCTCTTCCCTTAGCAAAGACCTGTTAAGGGAACACAGCTGGAGGCTGCTCAGACTTGTGGGTCAGGAGTTTAAAGGTGTTTTGCAGGACAGGATTCATCTCCCTTTGGTTGCTGCAGACATCTGTGCTTTCACCTCAGCTAGTTATAGCATCATGCAGATGCTAGTTGGAAGTGGCCTCTGAAGGTCCAGCTCCCTCTCTGAGCAATGTTCACACCAACACCAGATCAATCAGTCACATTCACCCGAAGCTCCCTTTGGGAGTGCCTGAAGGTGTGACTCACCCAAATTTTTTTGGACACCTTCCTTAGGATGAGATGAATTTTTGGGTCAATCTGCCTCTTCCTCTCCCTTGACTACAAAAGCAGCCAGGAGAATCTAACCAGCTGATGGTACCTGCACTGCAGGTATTTGTAGAGAGGTGGGATGTATCCTAGTCTGGATTTTTTTAAGTCTAATGGAAGCAAGATGCCCAGGTGAGAGAAACCTCAGTCCTGTGTCATCCCAGACCTTTATTAGAGAACAGAACTCTAAAGTCACACAACCATAGAGGCTACACTGGTTCTTCTGCTAATGGAAAATCCTGCTAAAAGACGCTGGGTTTGTCCTTGCACTAGGACATCTATGCAATGGCTCAAGGAACCAGAATGCCTTATACAACACCTATAGATAGATAGTCACCTGTTTGCTCAAACCTGATCCTGGAGGATGTAAAAATAGGTGGAGAGATGGAGCCCTGTCCCCCATCCACTCTTCAGTGGCTGGCCAGCATGCGAAGACCATGTGGGACCTCAAATGAGCCCATCTCAGAAGTGGAGGCAAAGACCTTCTCCCTCACCACCCCAGAAGCATCCAAGAGGAAATAACCACCCCTTGGGATCAAGGGTGCATTATCCAGAACCCAGCACAGTGATTTACACTCCACAATGACCCTTGTTTTATAAGAAGCATAGTCTGGTCTGGGTGGTGGGTTCTCATGTTTGTTATTCTCTGGATTAGGTTAAAAATCAAGTGTGAGAAAAGCACAGCACCACCTATAGCTAGTGACACACAAGTGTGAAGGTCACACAAACCAGGCTCAGAAAGGTCTCCTTCAAGCCAAAACAAAACTATTGTTGTGAGTTTTTCACGGGGCAGAAGTTCTGTCACCAAACGTTTTGCAAAGGATGGGCTCACAGAGGCACAGCAGTGCTCAGGCTTTGGTCACTTGCAACCTAAATGGTGGGGAAGAAGATAATGTAGGTAAAAGTGCATTTCAGATGAGATCAAGGCTGTTCTGGTAGAAGAGGAGAACCTAATTCTATCCTGGTAGAGAGAATTTAGTGTGGTTTCTCAAGGAAAAAAGGTCTTATGTCATCAATTTCAATCATATTTGAGGAAGTGCTAAAAGTCCTCAATATATCAAGTTCTTATAAAAATGGGCAAATGGGTAAATAACTGGGAATTTTTACACTCTCCCTCACAGATGGAAGCTTGCAGAGTGAGGTCAGGCCCTGGTTAGACACCAGAAAATACTCACTAAATATCCACTACAAGCCACAATTCTGTAGAAAATCAAACTTCTTTAGTTTTGTTGTGCACAGGAGGACCTGATCAAAAGTGTGATTTAAGAGGAGGAGGATGAAATATAGACCATTCAGTTACTTTGATTGTCAGGGCAGTCTCTTCTATCTCCTGAAATTTTCTGAGTCATGGTGGAACTGGCAGAATTGGCATGGAAAAAGGAATGGGCAACTGCTTTCGAATAATGAGCTATGGCACAGAGCATCAAAGCAAACTGGAACAAGAGCAATTGTGATAAACTATTCCATCTGCCACACGTCCCCAATTGATCCTGGTCCACAGGAACCATACACTCATTAAAAATGTCAGCAAAGACACAGACACAGTCTCAAAAGCTACTAGATGGCAGGCTCCAGTTTGATTCATTGGACATCACCCAAGCATCAGGCGAGATTCTTCTTGTCTGCTTTACACCACAGGGTATTTCCATCAAAGGAGCTCATGCAATATTAGCATAAATACATAAAAACATAGGGGATGGATGGGTCTTCCAGCCCATCTTCCTTTCTCAGGGAAAGAACACTTGGCCCCAAATCATTCCTGACCTGTTTTTCAAGACCACTCTTAAAGCATTGCAGTGAGGGCAATTCAATTGCTTTCCCAGGAAAATTGTACTGCTGCTTAAGCAGCCCTTAAATGTGATTTCTGCTTCTCTTTTTCCAGTTCAGAGCGTCTGCAATAGCATTAGAGCTGTACTGCAGCCTACCAGAACATCATTCCTAGGGATGATAGCAGGGATGCTTGTGGTGGACATGGCACAGGGACACGTGGGGATGTACATCCCACTGGGATAGCACAGGAAGAATAGTCCAGGCACAGGGGACCCATCTGGGAGTCAGCTGCATTGATTGTGTGTGTCTAGAGATAATTCTATGGAAAAGCAACCTGTGAGCTGGGTTTCTCTCTAGGGAGAATAAGTTGACATCCTGCAGAAGAGTACAGGAGAGAATTACAAGTAGGGACAGGGATAATGAGCCTGAGAGTAAATTGTGTAATATTTGGTGGTGTTGATTCACTCCTTGTGTCCTAGTGCAGAAGGCACCAGAGTGCAGAATAAAAGAGAAACCGTCTTTGGAAATACCCAGCATAAATGATCACTTGGAGCTCAAATCACAGAATCCCAGACCAGTTTGGCTTGGAATGAGGCTGGTGTTGGTCTCTTCTCACGAATTGCTGATGACAGGACAAGAGGAAATGGCCTCAAGTTCCATCAGGGGAAGTTTAGGTTGGAGATTAGGAAGAAGTTCTTTCCTGAGAGGGTGGTTGGGCACTGGAATGGGCTGCCCAGGGAGGTGGTGGAGTCACCATCCCTGGGGGTGTTCAAAAAACGGGTTGATGAGGCACTTGAGGCCATGGTCTGATGGTCTAATGGTTAGAAATATGATGGGATAAAGGTTGGACTTGATGGCCCTGGAGGTCCCTTCCAACCATAAGGATTCTATGATTCTATGATTCTATGGAAGGGATCTTAAAGCTCATCCAGTCCCAACCCCCTGCCATGGGCAGGGACACCTCCCACCACACCAGGCTGCTCCAAGCCCCATCCAACCTGGCCTTCAACAGTGCCAGGCAGGGGCAGCCACAGCTTCTCTGGGCACCCTGGGCCAGGCTCTCACCACCCTCACACCAAACAATTTCTCCCTCCCATCCCATCTCCATCTCCCCTCTGGCACTTGGAACCCATTCCCCCTCATCCCATCACTACAATGAGTGTGTGTGGTTCCTTTCTTACCCATTCCCCTACACAGAAGGCCAGAGACAGACCAACAGACAGACAGACAGTTTTAGGATGTTTTTTGCTGACTGCCTCATTACAAGAGATGAAGCATCCTGGACCTCAAATAATGATTTGGGCACCCAGATTTGAACATATGCTTTTGTCTCTGCCTGGCCAAAGTAATGCAGTGATTCAGTCAAGTGACTGGGAATAGGGCCCAGATCTCCCATGACCTATGTACGGGATTACTCTGCTTCCAGTCCACCCACCACACCACCAAATAAAACTATTTAAAGCCAAATGTCTGTTTTTATATCGCAGTGTCTTGACGCATCTGGATGCAGTTGCTATAATGGATGTACCACAAACAGGGAAAAAAATAGATCTCAAAAAAATTCAAAACTACTGTGATTCAGTGAGCAACATGTTATAAAATCTCTCAATAGGAGTTTTGGAACCAATACTAAAATACACCACATAACATTAAATGTATCTATATTAAGCTGGGCCTGACTGCTTTATGATATTTGCCCACACACAGCTTTGTCCTGGATATTCTGGGAAGTAACTTTTGAGTAGCGTGATCTGTCTTCATTAATTTATATTTGGATGAATATTTGCTCATTAATTCTGATAATCTGGTTAACGAGATGTAACGGAGATTGAGTGAAAAGCTGGGGATGCTCTTTGCTACGAAGATGCAAGGTGGTCTCTTGTTACTGGTATGGTTTTAACTGGTTTTGCCACAATTGAACATCATGAATTCAGTACTAGCAATGATGCCATGTTAGCAAGTAACAAAAAAATACTGCTGTAGGGTTTTAATTAGGAGTGTGTTTGCTTTAGTGAGTATATGCAGCACTTTTGCTCAAGGCTCATCAGAAAAGCAGTATATTTCCTTTGGAGAGCAACCTGAATTATCTCCTGCTCAGTCAGGACTTTCACTTGATGTGAAGACTGTGCTGTATTCTAGGTAGGGCTGGTACTGCCTGGAAGCATTATGGGCCCCTTCTGAGATAAAGTCCCATTTTCTGGTACTGAACATTATCTATTAGGTCAAGTTTTCCATCCCATGTCTTTGTAACAGCCTGAAATTGCTCTGCCAAGTGTGAGGCCAAATGAGATAGTCCTATCTGAGAAAGATGACAGGAAAAAACACAGCGTTCAGTTCCTATAAGAAGTGTTATGGGGACAGCCTTGAGTTTAAAAAGCTCTGTGAGTGCCTTATGTCAGAGCAGAAACTGGACATCTTACTCCATTGGGGTTGAGAGGTGTTTTCTGTCAGGACAGGGCAGGAATTCGACAACACTGGCCCAATATGGCCAACAGGCCCCACCTGCAGTAGTGTTCTGGGCCCCTAGGAGGCTGCCCAGAGAGGGGGTGGAGTCTCCTTCTCTGGAGACATTCAAAACCTACCTGGATGTGATCCCGTGCCACCTGCTCCTGGTGAACCTGCTTTTTCAGGGGGGTTGGACTGGATGATCCCCAGAAGTTCCTTCCAACCCCCACCATTCTGTGATTCTGTGAAAGACATGGAGCTGTTGGAGTGAGTCCAGAGGAGGTCACAAAGATGATCAGAGGGTTGGAGCAGCTCTGCTCTGGGGACAGGCTGAGAGAGTTGAGGTTGTTCAGTCTGGAGAAGAGAAGGCTCTGCGGAGACCTTAGAGCACCTTCCAGTGCCTGAAGGGGCTCCAGGAAAGCTGGAGAGGGATTATTGGCAAGGGCATGGAGTGACAGGATGAGGAGGAATGGCAAAAGGGTCTACAACAACATACCAGTTGTTGGCAACATGCCAAATAAGGATTTAGGTAGACCGAGTGCTCTGTCTTTCAGGAGGACCTCATATATGGGACCCATCCAACCCTCTGTCCATTGGGTTACCATGTAGCACCTCTTGGATGGTGACTCCCTGTGGACAAGGTCTCCTCTGTGGAGTAATGATGGCACTGATCTTCCATTTACAAGAGATGTCTTGAATGTGACCATGGGGTGAGAGACAGCCAAACCCGTGTACTTATGGTGGAGCCCCTCATCCATTGTACCTTGTTTCTATGCAAGATCTGTGATGGATCACAAGGAGAGGAGTTGGAGATCTGGAAGGCTCAGTAGGAGATGAGGAGGAAGAGCAGGAAGCTGGGGGTGCAGTGAGGCTAGCAAGGTGTCAGGAAGGCTGGACTGGGAACCCTTCTTGTTTCCAGCATCCCTGAGGTGACAGGGCTTCAAGGGTCCCTGAGGTGACCCTCATTGCATTCCTGTGTGACCTGCTTTAGGTTGTCCTGCTCTGGCAGGGGGGTTGGACTAGATGACCTTTCAAGGTCCCTTCTAACCCCTGACATTCTGTGATGCTGTGTGACTCTGTGACCCCACAAGAGGGGGTTTGCTGAGCTCCAAAACAGAACCATCCCCTCTCTCTCCTAATGCTCAAACTCACAAGAAAGTTTCCCAGAGCCAGACATGGGTTTTGGTCTTGTTTTTGTTTACTCACCTGCTCTGAATCTGGTTGTGGCTGAAAGGGTTTGAGGATTTAGGGATGAGGGTAGTTCATGAGAAATAGCTTCAGTACTGAAGTTCAGCAACTGGCTGCTTTCACAGGAGAGCTGCTTTCAAGTTGGGCAGTTAATTGCCATCTCTATTTGCTATAAATATTCCCTTTAAAATGCTGTTAGGAACACTGAGTGATGAACTCTTCCTGATGGAGACTTCATCTTTATGAGCACTTTTCACCCAGAGACGTCTCAGCCCTTTGCTCCTGTACCTGATCACACATCTCCAAATATCCTCATCCCCCTTCCTGCAAAGCAAATTCCATCCACTGCAATGCAAAAATGAAGTCTCTGGTGGGTATTGATTTGTTGCATCAACTACCTGCTCTCCAGGCTGGTGGGGAAACCTGCCTGGGTGACAGAGGTAACATTCACACCTTCCCACGCAATGTCTGCCTGGGACAACCTCATCCCAGTGGTGCCAGCTCTATAGATCAAAGGACTGAATAAGAAGAAGGTGAACACACACAGATGTCATCAGGGGAGAGACACTACTCATCTGTTTCAACGCTGTTCATCACCATTTTCTCCTATGAGGAAAGGCTGAGAGTTGGGGTTGTTCAGCCTGGAGAAGGGAAGGCTCTGGGAACACCTCATTGCAGCCTCTCAGTACCAAAAAGGGGCCTATAGGAAAGATGGGGACAAACTTTTGTTGTAATAGGACAAGGGGTAATGGTTTTAAACTGAAAGAGGGGAGATTTAGACTAGATATTACGAAGAAATGTTTTACAATGAGGGTGGTGAAACCCTGGCCCGGGGTGCCCAGAGAGGTGGGAGATGCCCCATCCCTGGAAATCTTTAAGGTCAGGTTGCATGGGTAGCAACCTGATCTGGTTGAAGTTGTCCCTGCTCACTGCAAGGGGTTTGGACTAGATGACCTTTAAAGGTCCCTTTCAACCCAGACCATCTTGTGATTCCATGATTCTATGACTTTTGGCTAGGGAAACTGAGGCAATGTTCACATACCTGTGGTCATTTTGTAGCTTTCTCTGCTTCAGTGCTGTATAAAACAGTCACATGGAAACAGAAGACTCTGCTTCTCCCTGCACCATCATTTATGGGTGCAATTAGACCAAGGATGGATTTACTGGAGTGGCTGGAACAGGATATGGGTTTTTAGCTGTTCCTAATGAATAGCCTTTCTCTAAGAGGGCTCCTTAGCAAATGCATTTGGAAAGGAGCCAAAGAACCACCAGGTCCAGTGGCAGAAAACCAACTGCCAGCTCACTAAAGACAGGGCTTTTCCACCCCCCCCTCCCAGGAAGTTTCCAACCCGAGGCAATTCACAACTCAGCCATTAAGGCTCTTCAAATGCAACTTTTATTTTTACTCCTTCCAGTAGATGAAAAAAAATAAGAACGAAACATTTGCAAGGGATTCCTGCTGGGAGAAATCCCTGCTCCAGGCAAGGCCAAGCTGCCTTTCCCATTGCTCACAGTGGGTACATTGATGGGCCTCAGTGAAGCAGGACCAGCAGGAGACAGCAGGTATTGGACCAGCCCCAGCCCACTATTTCCAACACAAATCTACCCAAGGAGTGTGGACATGAGGTGGTTGGTGCCACTTGGGTTCAGAGCCTGGAATCAGACCCCAGATATTCCGCCTGCATTCCCCTGCAAGACTGTTGCAATGCAAGCTTTCAAGTGCTGAGAAAACACCAACAAGAGCCAGGCTGCAAATCCCCCAGAAGATGACCAAGAGAGGGAAAAAATACATAAGGATGCCCTGCAAGAGACCGCCCATGCAAGGATCAATTATGCAAACACTGAGCAGGGACAGCCCCTGCTATGAAAGATGCCCCAGGCTTTGCTGGAGGGGCTGTGCTGGAGCTGGGTCCAGGTCTTCTCCCACAGACAAGACCTTTGTGAAAGCTTTTAGGTGGGACAAAGCTAACAAAAATGTTGTTCAGGTGGGAATTCATATCCTAACCTAAACCAGATGATTTCTAGTATAGAGAGAGACGTGGGGATACCTTCATGTCATGGTGCTCTCTTCCTGTGGCAATGAGTCAAGAGGGGGTTAGGGCAACGTGACTGGGAAAGGGACAGGAACCCTCCCTGCAGCAGGAGGGTGGTCTGGAGCCAGGCATTGCCACCCCAGGAGGGGCTGAAGGAGGAGGTAACCAGCACAGTGGGCTCATGACACATCTCATCCCTGTCTGTTTTCCAGCTGCAGAGTTCCTCAAACCAGCCTCGTAGATCACTGAGAAACAGCCTATAGGTAACAATAGCAATTGTGGAGGGCATTGGCCCTGAAATCCAAAGACTCAGAGCCACTTTTGAACCCCTGGGTCACCAGGTGAAGCTGGCAATGGTGGTATTTCTTGCGCTAGGTGAGAGCCCTCTCACCTGAGTCCCTGGCACATGTATTCCCACCTATGTGATATCAGAAATGTAATTTGGAAGGGCATCAGGCACATGTACATGCACAATGCACCAATGAAGTCTCCATCAGCTGCTCACCGACCTGGTTTGAGCACGCAGAGCAGAGGGCTTGTGTCCAGAGCAGCTGCCAGCTCTTGAACCTCTGCCTCTAAAGCCAAGTTCTTTTGGAGAAACTCATCAAACTGCACCAGAGAAGTTTTTTCAGCCATGGGCTATTTCTGTTCCCAAGCTCCCTTCCGTAGGAATTATCTGGAAAGCTGTGAGGATGCATTGTGAAGTCAAGCTGGCGGCCAGCCATGGGCTTGTCTGCCTCCCTCAACATCACCAGCAGTCTGGGAACTTGGGGCAACAAAACAGAAAGACTTCACATCAGAGAGTTCACTTTCTGTGTATCCCTCACTCAGAGATGAGCGTGCAGAGACAGGGAAGGAAAGAGCAAAGTGTTTTCCAAATACTGCATCTCTCCCTCTTTTCTGTCTTGCAAAAGCCAAGTTATTTAGGATCAATCACACTTTAGGACTCCCCGCAAGCTGGAGCCTCTGAGGTCCTTAATGATGCACAAGCCCATTAGCCATGGGCTTCAGCCCCTCTTGTGTCAGGTGCTGTGCAAACAGAAAGGCTATTTCTAGCCCAGAGGAGCACAAAGTGTTCGATCCAGATGGATGTGGGAGGCAGGAGAGCACCCAGTGGCATCTCTGTGCAGACAGGCTGAGGTTTTGATGGCATTCAGGTGAAGGAGTAGGAAATAGCGGTCTAAGTATTGACAGGTAGGTTCTGCTGTCCTAGAAAAGCCACCAAGGAGAAAGGCACCATTCCCATTGCATCTGATCACCTCCGTGTCCATCGCCCTCCCTTCCTGGGTCCCCTTTCCCTGAACACCTCCTTCCCAGTGCTTCCCTTCCCATCCGTGCCTCTGACAAATGAAGCACGTCATTATTTCTGGTTTGCAGGTAGACAAAGAGATTAGGAGTAGGACCAGAGTCACAGGTGAGGACTTCCATGTCCAGTTGTCTGTGGGTAGGTTCTGCATATGAGCTGGATGTCTCATTGCTGTCCTTGTCTAGAGAGCTACATTGCTGACCAGATTTGGAGTGCAATTTATTGCTCTAAGGGATGCCCAGTGCTGTCCAAGATCCCCTAAGGTAGATTAGGCAACCATGTGGGGCTTTTGGTTTCAAGACAGGGCATAGTGAAGCTGGTGCTCTTCTAGAGGGACATCCAGAGGCCAGGATGTTTATCTCCAGTGGTATAAGACATGTAGGCAACCTCAGTGTCTACTTTAAGGTGATGTGGATTGCACCCCAGGTTGCTTTCCTAAGAAACTGAAAGAAAACCAGACACTTTCATGGAAAATTCTTCTGGTAACCTGCCCACACAAATATTTTTTTCTCTATTCCATAAACTGGTGCGTTGGTTGTGCCCTGAAGTTTGGTATCTTGGTGTGTCAATACCTTCCCCTCAGATGCACCCCTCCCCAGGCTAATTCTGAAGCTGTGTCCTGAAAATAAAAATAAAAGGGCCACTGCTGCTTTCTCAGGTGGCCTATGAGGAGTCAATCTGGCTTCCTTTACAACACTGTCAAGCATTAAAAACCACACTTAATGCTTCAGTGCAGGAGTAGTAGGAAACATGTAGAAAAGTCTTTGAAGGAACAGCTTAGTCTTTGCTGGCTGGCAGAGATAGAGAAGAAAAACCATTAAAGTGACTTTACTGGTCTGACTTGTCTGTTTATACTGCAAGCTCCATCACTCGGCACGTGTATCTAGACAGGACCCAGCTGGCCGAATAGATGGGAAGCATGGAGATACCTTCCAGTGGTGGGTTTGGCCTCTTGACTTAGGACATGCAGTGATAGTAAGGCTGTTGGATAGAGTGATGGTGTGCACAAAGCTTGTCCCACCACAGCTTTAGGCCTTTGTCCACCTACTAATGCTGAGATGTGAGGACACACAGCAGGACACATGTGATGTGCAGGCTCTTCCTGAGCTTCATTAACATCCCTTGATGACCCCCGCAGGCAGCATGGTTACTGCTGTCCTACAGCAGGGATCCATGAACTTCCCCCAAAGGTCAGGGGAATCAGGACGTGGGTGGTTTCATTTTCCTGCTGCAATGGCAGGGTGAGGGAAAGTATTTACATTCAAAACAGAACTTTCCCAGTGTCTGAAGGCTGCTTGAGTCAAAGTCAGCGAGGGTAGGGGGCTCAGTGGAGATTGTTTACATTGAATGTGGCCACCAGCCAGACAGGATTTATTCCACACGTTCAGCTGGAAAAGGTCTGTTCCTTTTCTCTGTGTACTCTCACTGCACACCCATCATCATGCACTTAGAGAAACAACAGGTGACTAAATTAGCAGCCTAATGTATGGAACAAAAATAATTTGCTCCAAAGCCAGGCATTTATCGCTCAAAACAGAACTGGGTGACTCACAGCAGAATTCAGACAAGCCATTGGAGAGCAACAAAGACAGAAATGTGGTCGCATCTGCCATCCCACCAAGTGCATTTGCAACCCCTCAAGCACCTTCTTCCTTTGTAGTTCTTCATCTTCTTCCTCGCCCTGCTTGTCCTCCTATCTGTACCTCTCTGTGGGTCTGGTGTGCAATTACCACAGGCAGCTGTCACCATCTCAAGAAAGGTGTGACTGTCAGAGCAGATCATCATGTTGCATGATGCCATTCAATATCACTAGAGCTTCATGTGTGCCCCAGTCCCTGACCCTCCACTCCCTGTGCCTTTGGGGAGGTCATTCTGGATATTATTGCATCCAACTCTTAGAAACTTTGTCGTTTGCAGTGGGAACATATCCATGCCTCATTTTCAATCATTTAGTTGTGTGTCCATACCATCTTCTTCCTTAAGTGGTTATGTTCTTTCCTTGGCTTTGACCCTTCTGGCAGATGAGTGGTCAGTGGTCTTCTTCCCCTGTAGCTTCTTTTTGCTGCACTGAACAAGCGAAAATTCATCCCACCTAATGAATTCCCTCTTGCCTTTCTCATCCATGTTGCTCCACTGGTCCATTTGGATTCACTCCCCTTTAGGAGAAGATCACTGATGGTTTGGATGGTCACCTTGTCCTTTGTGCTCAAATTCTTGAAGGTACAAGAGACAAATGGATGTCTGGGCGTGCATCCTTTGGGGTAAACCTGATGTCCCTGTTAGCAACCATAGTGGCAGAACACACCTGAAGGCAACCACCTGCATTGTGTTAATGGATGTACCCTTTGATTGCCACTGTGCAACCTACACAGCTTAGTTCTCTGGCTGCTAAATCAGCATCAGGTTTGAGTCATGCCACATAGATCTCCAAGAAAGAGTGTTTAAAAATTTAAATGGATGCCACCTGCCATGTCTGAGTGTGTGCTCAGCATGGTACCAGAGGGTTTATTTCATCAGCCAGTCTTGTCTGCTGCCTTGTCTTGGTAGGACCCTCCTTCCAAACTCAGCTGGAAACAGCTCCTCGGGTCACTGGAGGGGACACACCTCCAAGTCGCGAGGTCCGCACCAGCCAGTGCTGAAATGTAGATTAAGAAATGCTGCTCCACTGCCAAATATGAGTCATCCTGCGTCTCCAACACTTGCTTATGGTCACCATGGTGGCGGGGTCAAGCACCTCAGAAAAACGATCTGGGAAAGTCCATTTTTCTTTCTCCCTATTTATTTCTTCTAACTTCCAAATGTCTGGCTCTCACCCTTCTCCTTCTCCAGCTCAGGAGTGACCTGCACTTGGAGGATAAAACAGCTTACAGACAATCAAGGAGTATCTATTTTATTCCAAACTGCAATCATCAAGAAAACAATTCTACCACTCACATTTGAAAAGGGTGTCATAGTCCATGAGTAAACACTTTGCTTGTGAAGAGAGAGACAGAGGAATTGGGCCAGCCATAGGTGGTATCAGGACCTGGTTTCCCCACTATTTTCCCACCAGATAGACCATCAGTAAGGTTCTCAGGTGGTCAGGCATTGGAAGCTAACCTGGGCTGCAATAAAGCAGTCTCTCTTCCATACAGGTGGTCATGCATCATACCTCCACCAGCGCTCAGCACACACCACACAAGAAAAAAAACATTTGCACCAGTCACAGAACCAAAGGATCTCAAGGTTAGAAGCCCCCTTAGATGAAAAAATTAGAAACCTCCTTCCTTGGCTAGCCCTTTGTTTATGCTCAGCCATCCTGTCCCATCCTGTCCCATCTACACTGCCCAAAGTGTCCCCTCTGACCCACCTTTCTGCAAGCACCTCCCAGAACCTTGGGCAGGGGGTTTGTTTCTCTTCCTCAGATCTTTTTGATAGCAATGTTCTGGTCAACTCCATCCTTTGGCATTAGAAACAAAAATCATTCAGGGGTCTGGCAGGAACCCAGGCAATGGGGTGGGCACTTTAATAGCCCTGCAAAGACACAGAATTCAGGTGTCTGCACTGGGGTCACAGCTGCACTCACCACTGTTGTCACCCTGATACCTGCACAGATCCGACCATCCTTGTTTAGTGGCTTCTTTTAACAAACTCTGCTGGTGCTGGGCTGGTCGTTCAGAAAATGAATGAGTGGAACATCTCCCTTATGAGGAAATTAATGAGTGGAACATCTCCCTTATGAGGAAAGGCTGAGGGAGCTGGGGCTCTTTAGCTTGGAGAAAAGGAGACTGAGGGGTGACCTCATCCATGGTTACAAATATGTAAAGGGTGAGGGTCAGGATGATGGAGCCAAGCTTTTTACAGTAATGACCAATGATAGGACAAGGGGCAATGGATGCAAACTGGAGCACAGGAGGTTCCATGTGAATCTCAGGAAGAACTTCTTTCCTGTGAGAGTGCCAGAGCACTGGACCAGGCTGCCCAGAGAGGTTGTGGAGTCTCCTTGGCTGGAGACATTCAAACCCCGCCTGGATGCGTTCCTGTGTGATGGACTCTAGGTGACCCTGCTCTGGCAGGGGGGTTGGACTGGATGAGCTTTCGAGGTCCCTTCCAACCCCTCGGATTCTGTGATTCTGTGAAAAGTTTCAGCAGAAGGAAGCTTTTCTTGATTCCATCCTCTCCTAGGTTGCATGATGCTCCGTTTCATTCCCTACACAAAACAGAAACACCATGGCAGGTTTTGACCTGCCAACTAGAGTTCAAGTCTTGCAGATTTTGGCAGAAACCACCAAGACTGACATCAGTGCTAAGCAGTGGCTGTGCACCCATTACCCCTGATATTGGTAGGGAGCAAAAAACATCCCACTAGACAAATGTTTCCATTAAATTTAGGAATGCCTGCAAAAATACAAAGAAAACACCTACAGATGAGGAGCAAACTGAGTTGTTTATTGCCATTAGCAAACAGCAAAAACAAAACCCCAACGAAAAAACAGAGAATGCAATAATGTTATCATTTGGGAACAATTCATTATTTGTTATTCCTACTAATAAAATCTATTTTTATTGCAGTTACATCTAGGAGCATGCATGTAGGAGATGGAATACCCATAGCAAAATGGTAGTTCCTCCTCTAAAGACTTTATTGCCTTGGTTTTGTGAGCTTACCTGTGCAAATTTTTTACTTCTGGCCACCATTAGGTTGAGGATCTATCACAAGTGTTACACCACAGATGTGCAGAAGAATATTAACCATTAAAATGTGTATGTTTTCAGTGAAAAGTTGGATAATGAGGTTGTTGCATCACCTGAGGGAGGTCCAGAAGGCTGATAATGGCCCTTTCTCAGCAAGTTTAGGATCTAGTGAAGGAAGAGAGATAATTGTTGGGTCAACAAAAGAAAATTAAACTCTGTTTTTTCAAATTGACCCATAATGCCTTTTGTGTTTTGATTAGCTTTGGTTTGGTTTGTAAACTTAAACGTAAGCAAATTTTAATACAAAGTACTTTGGCATACCAGCCCCTTCCTCCAGCAAAATAACAGTTTTGCTTAGAAAAGTTACAATATTGAAACTTTGAAGTTTTTTAAAAAATGCTCTCTTCCTCCCTCATCTGCTTTGACCAAAATAATTTGATGAGTTTGCCCTAGATGCAAATTGATGTTTGTCTTCCCTGCTCTCTACACTTTTCAAGTGAATGAAACAGGCAAACAATATATTTTTACCCTGATATCATCAAATGTCATTTTTTCTGGCAGGCTGCATGAGAATGGTGTCAGGAGAGAGATCCTGGGACAGCCTGCAAAGCTCATGGGAATCTGTACATAAAATAATTAAGAAGGTTGCATAATAAAGAAGACATATATTATTGCTGTGAATAACCATGACATTTCTTGGTTGCACCCATTTTTTGGTTTGTAGAACAAGTCCCAGGGTGACGTGCAGCTTTGTTGCTCTGTCTATATCAAAAGCCATTTTAGGGGAGCCAGTGGCCACTTTCAAAGAAAAGTCATGGACTGTTAGCAGTGGCAGAGAGTGAGAAAGGGTGTCACCCTGCCCTTAGAAAAATAATCACCCTTGAGCTCTCCCAAAATCCAGACAAGAGGGGACAGCTTGACATTGTTGACCTGCAAACTGTCAGGGCACTTGGCCGTGGGAGCAGCATCAAGGGACAGGCACCAGGTCAGGCTCAGCCACGGAGCCAAATTCTTCCCTGTGTAACCTCGAAATCCCTCTTGGGGCTCCAGACATAGATGGCATCGCCCACATCTCCTCGTATTGGCCACAGCTGGGACACCTGTGCCACAGGAGATGAGCAACAAGGGCAGTTTTGTGACCAAGGAGGTTCCCAGGCTAAGTACCAAGGGAGCCCTGACAGTCTGCAGGGTCAGCCCATAAATCGGATGGTTTCCTCACTCACAAAGGGAGTATCCAGGGATTTCTCCATGCCAGGACATCAAAGAGGAGACTATAACCAGCTGTCTCATGCAGCTAATTGATACCAGCCCTCTTTATTCCTCAGGGAGGTCTCTGAGGGAACCAAGCCAAGGAGGTTGAAAGGAATGAGCAAAGGAGCACAGATATCCCAGAGTGTGAGGAGGACAGAGACCACCTTCACCCCAGGGTCTCCTCTGGGAAGCAATCTCCCAGCCGGTCCAATACCCATCCCCTTCCCTGAGGACAGAGTCCATCAGTGAAATCCAGACTAATTCATCACCCGGCACCCAGGGAAATATCTCATGTCACCCAGTTTCTTCTTCCTCTTCTTTAAATAGCCCAGTTGTCGTGGTTTAACCCCAGCCAGCAACTAAGCACCAGACAGCTGCTCCTTCACGTTCCCCCCCAGCAGGATGGGGGAAGAAAATTGGAACGGTAAAAGTGAGAAGACTTGTGAGTTGAAATAAGAACAGTGTATAATAA
>VZRW01000825.1:540425-560064 GCA_013398125.1 Aegotheles bennettii
GGAAATAATAATAATAATAATAATAATAATTTGCAATGAGAAGGAAAATAATAAAGTGAAATAGAACACAAGAAAGTCAGTTGATACAAATGAAGACAATTGCTCACCACCAACAAACCAATGCCCAATCAACCCCCAAGCAGCATCCCCCCTCATCAACCTTCTCCCTAATTTTATTGTTGAGCATGATGTCATATGGTATGGAATATCCCTTTGGTCAGTTGGGTCAGCTGTCCCAGCTGTGTCCTCTACAACTTCTTGTGCACCCCCAGACTACTTGCTGGTGAGGTGGTGTGAGAAGCAGAAAAGGCCTTGACTCTGTGCAAGCACTGCTCAGCAATAATGAAAACATCTCTGTGTTATCAACAGTTTCCAGCACAAATCCAAAACAGCCCCAGAGAGTAGCCCAGAGAAGCTACGGCTGCCCCTCCCTGGCAGTGTTGAAGGCCAGGTTAGATTGAGCTTCCAGCAACCTGGTCTGGTGGGAGGTGTCCCTGTGCATGGCAGGGGCTTTGGAACTAGATGAACTTTACAGGTTCCTTCCACTCCAAACCATTCCATGATTTTCTGATGCTATGTCATCCCAGTGACTGTGAGTCATCTGGAAATTGTGGCTTAGAGGGACAACTATGCTCCCTTCCCTGTGTCCTCCACAGGGTCAGCATAGGACCTCCTGCAACTCAGCAGAATGCCTCTGTGCTTTGATTTTGCAGAGTTGCAAAAGTTACCTTATTAGAGAGCTCAAATGGGAAATCCCCCCTCAAGACAATCTGAATTTCAGCATCCATTTTTCAAGCCATGTGCTGGTCTTCTCCAATAACTGGAAGGACTTTTTTCTAACAGAAAATGAAATTTTCTGAGTAGAAGTATTTTATCCTCCATTCTCATCAATGATCAAAAGAAGGAGAGGCTTCTGTTTCCCATTGCTTACATCTCTTCTGTACTTTCAAATCAGCGGCTTAACTTTGTGCCAAGTCCAGCATGGCTGGGGGTAGAAGTGTTTTATATAGTCAGAGGTGCAGGGTTGAAATCTCTGATGGCTTCCACACTGCTGCAAAGCACAGACATTGTCGTGCAGACCTGTATGTATTTGCATTTACAAACCTAAAAATGGCTCTTCCAGGGACAAAATTGGCAACTTAACTGCCTGCAGGTCATTGGTTGGCACCTTTTGCATTAAAGTGCTGGGAAATTCCATGTTAAATAAGTGAAGAAGGAGGAGTGAGAAACAAGAAAAGCAAAGCATTAGACAAAGGTTAAAATGGGGATGAAGAAAAGTTCCATCTGTGCAACATCTCCCCATCTTCATTGGTGCAGTCATGCCAGAAGGTCCTGTGCTCTGCAGGGTCAATTCAGAGTCAGCAGCAAATGCAAACTGGCCACGTTTGACCTTCTCGTTGCAATGTTCAGGGCATGGATTCAGCCTCCTACACATCTGCAAAGCACTTGCCATTCTCCTGGGTGCAGTAGCCCAAAGCGAGTGAAGGGTTTAAGCAGACACTGAACTCACAAGATTCCCAAGTAGCAGGTCTGGGCCAGAAAAGGAGGATTTAATGGGAAAATGCCAGTTGGAAAACCAAGTGGAAACGTTTCAGGTTTAACAAACTCTGCCACTCATGGCTCCAGGGCAGCTCATTCATGTCAAGTTTCCATGGCTTTCCTACCATGCAACCAGCAGAGTGAAAACTTTGGCAGCTCTGCACTAACCCGGGGTTGACTCCTGGATCCAGCACAAGGAACATGGAAGCCCTGAGTGCCCTGGCTCCAGAAAGGGTTTTCTCATACTTCAAGGCTTCCTGCTACAATTACGTTAAATTAGGGGACACATTAAGACATTCCAGATTCATAAATCCCAAAGACTGCAGGACTTCCATTGCCTGATCTCCTGTGTTGCTCAGCTCAGAATGTTACTGGCCAAGGACTTTGCATCTTCTCTACCCTGTGGCTGGGTAGACTTGAGAAAGAGGAGAGGGGGAGACTGCTCCATGATGCAGGCTGGTCTAGTAGTGGTTGACTGTTGGCATGGCTGTCTCCATGGATTAACAAACGTTTCCATGTCAGCTGGTATTTGTCAGGTTTCCAGGGATACATCCCTTTTAGACAGCAGTGTACACTAGAGGTTCCTAGAATTATTATTTTTTTTTAATTTATAGGTCCTCGGAAATTTTCATTAATTTTTTTATTACATTCTGTTTTTTGAACGGAAAGAAAACAAATATCAGAAATTGAAATTTCCCACAAGCCAGCCATGTGCAATTTCCAGATAGCTGTGGAGCATGGATTGACACACCGTGCAAAAGTTGAGTCTCAAAAATGCCATCTTGTCACATTAAAATCATGGAGATTTCCACTAGTAGCTTTGTAGAAATATAGATGATTGAGGGAGGAAATTGTCTTAAGAGATGATCCAGAACCTCCCTTGAGCTCAAGACAGAGAAAATGGATCTGGCCTATACAATGAATATGTAGCAGAATATTTCCACTACGTGGGAACTTCTGGTTGCCCTGGTGCTATCCAACTGGTTCCAGTGTGCAAGTCTGCTTTTGTGGCTTCGTTTATTTCAGGCAGTATCTGCATCATTACCAGTCTGTTCTGTATGGGTTATCATTGAGGTAAAGGTCTACTGTCCCACCGTTATCTATCCCTGCACTGATATAGCATCTGTCACAAGATGTTGTGTGCAGAGACCTGTCAGCAAGTCTGAAGTGGGTTTGCTTGGATGCAGGATCAGCCCTGGTTCAATTCCAGACCTGGCAAGGAGATCCTTCTTTCCTGCTCAGACATGGACTTAATGATATTAGTAATGGCAGTGTATTGATGTTTTGCAGTTACTTCTAAGCAGTATTGAAGAGGTTATCAGACCAGGGCAAGCACAGCTGAGGCAATGTGAGCTTTCAGGCTCTGAGAACAGTAGAAAAAAAATACACCTAAAAAGACTCAGTCCTAGAAATTAGACACTGAGCAGCCACATGCTTGTGTGCAGCTTTGGAACCAAAGAAGCCCTACTTTCATGGAAAATTCATCTGAGGAGCAAAGTGATTTGGGCCTTTCAAGTGTAATGGAGGATAGCAAATGTCACTCCAGTCTACAAGAAGGGCAAGAAGGAGGACCCGGGTAACTATAGACAGGTCAGCCTCACCTCCATCCCTGGAAAGGTGATGGAACAACTTGTCCTTGGCACTATCTCTAGGCACATCAAGGATGAGGGGGTCATTATGAGTAGTCAACATGGCTTTACCAAGGGTAAGTCATGTTTGACCAACCTTATAGCCTTCTATGAGGAAATAACTAGGTGGATGGATGATGGTAGAGCGGTAGATGTGGTTTATCTCGATTTCAGTAAAGCATTTGACACTGTCTCCCACAGCATCCTCGTAGATAAGCTGATAAAGTATGGGTTTGGTGATCAGGTAGTGAGGTGGATCAAGAACTGGTTAAAGGGAAGAAGTCAGAGAGTTGTAGTCAATGGGACAGAATCCAGTTGGAGGTCAGTAACTAGTGGAGTGCCTCAGGGGTCGGTACTGGGACCGGTGTTGTTCAATATCTTCATCAACGACCTGGATGAGGGTACAGAATGTATCCTCAGCAAGTTTGCTGATGACACTAAACTGGGAGGAGTGGCTGACACACCAGAAGGTTGTGCTGCCATTCAACGAGACCTTGATAGGCTGGAGAGTTGGGCGGGGAGAAACTTAATGAAATTCAACAAGGGCAAGTGCAGAGTTTTGCATCTGGGGAAGAACAACACCATGCACCAGTACAGGCTGGGGGCTGACCTGCTGGAGAGCAGTGTAGGAGAAAGGGACCTGGGGGTCCTGGTGGACAGGAGGATGACCATGAGCCAGCAATGTGCCCTTGTGGCCAAGAAGGCCAATGGCATCCTGGGGTGCATTAGAAAGGGGGTGGTCAGTAGGTCAAGAGAGGTTCTCCTCCCCCTCTATTCTGCCCTAGTGAGGCCACATCTGGAGTATTGTGTCCAGTTCTGGGCCCCACAGTTCAAGAAGGACATGGAACTGCTTGAGAGAGTCCAGCGCAGAGCCACTAAGATGATGAAGGGAGTGGAACATCTCCCTTATGAGGAAAGGCTGAGGAAGCTGGGTCTCTTTAGCTTGGAGAAAAGGAGACTGAGGGGGGACCTCATCCATGGTTACAAATATGTAAAGGGTGAAGGTCAGGACGATGGAGCCAAGCTTTTGTCAGTAATGACCAATGATAGGACAAGGGGCAATGGATGCAAACTGGAGCACAGGAGGTTCCATGTGAATCTCAGGAAGAACTTTTTCACTGTGAGAGTGATGGAGCACTGGACCAGGCTGCCCAGAGAGGCTGTGGAGTCTCCTTGGCTGGAGACATTCAAAACCCGCCTGGATGCGTTCCTGTGTGATGGACTCTAGGTGACCCTGCTCTGGCAGGGGGGTTGGACTAGATGATCCTTCGAGGTCCCTTCCAACCCTAGAATTCTGTGATTCTGTGATTCTGTGAATGGGAGAATCTAAACATTCTCAGGGGTGCTAGGGAAGGGGTCTTCTCCAGATATCCAAGGCTGAAGGCGGAAGTGCCAAGTCTCATATATCCTCTGTGTTTTGGGCTCCATATAGAGAAGTAGCAGCCCAAACACCTTTTTCTTCACACACACACCCCAGCACACACACAAGTACATCAAGATTTTAAGTAAGAGCTTGGTTCAGTTAAAAAAGTAATTATTTTTTTATCAACAAAGGAGCTGTCTGTCTGCAAACAGTAATTCCTACTCCATTCCCTGCTACCTTGGGTCAAGCACTCTGGAAGTTGGATGCATAATAGGAAAAGACCAGGATATCCGAACAATGCTTCATAGCCTGATGCATAACTGGGGGACAGCATCCATCAGCACATACAGTGTTGGAAGAGTTGGGATCAAGGGATTTATCTGCTTTCCTCTAGAGACAAATGCCAGGAGGTCACTTTGTGTGACCTGGCTTAGCCCAACAGAGAGCTCAGCATCCAAGGTACACTTGGAATATTTATTAAGGCACCTATCAGCAGCAATTGCTTGGCAGGCAGTAGAGACACAAGGCCAGGCTCTAGCATAACTCTGCAAAGCTTCTTAGACCTGCAGCTGGCTCCTCAGCTTAACAGTTTGGTCCTCCCAAAAAAAGGGGCACAGCGGTGAGAGAGAAGTGCTGGATAGACCTATAGATCTGACTCCTAGAGAGGAAGAGCATTGAGGCACAGCTGTGACTTTTCACATCCATCCTTTCCAACCATCCAGGACAAGTCCAGCACTCCAGCAGCTCCAGCTGGAGATCTAGCACCATGGAAAATATGTTTCATGGAATCATAGCATAGTTTGGGTTGGGAGGGACCTTCAAGCTCAGCCAGTCCCAACCCCCTGCCATGGGCAGGAACACCCCCCACTAGACCAGGTTGCTCCAAGCCACATCCAACCTGGCCTGGAACACTGCCAGGCAGGGGCAGCCACAGCGTCTCTGGGCACCCTGGGCCAGGCTCTCACCACCCGCATATGAAAGAATTTCTTCTTAATACCCAATCTAAATCTCCCCTCTTTCAGTTTGAACCTGTTCCCCCTCATTCTACCACTACATGTCCTCATAATAAGTCCCTCTCCAGATTTCCTGGAGCCCCTTCTGGCACTGGAAGGTGCTCTAAGGTCTCCCTGGAGCCTTCTCTTCTCCAGGCTGAACAACCCCAGCTGAACAATCTCAACCCCTCTTCATAGGAGAGCTGCTCCAGCCCTGTGAGCGTCTTTGTGGCCTGCAGTGCTTTTGTTTGTTGTCCTGCAATGTTTTTCAAGATATTCACTCAAAAAGAGCCATCCCCTTCTCTCACACTCTTATGCTTGTGCTTCCCAGGGACATAAGAATCTCAGGTCCCAGCCACTGCTCTTCTACATTCACACTCAGGCTTTCAGCCTGTCTCTTCCATACTCCAAAAAATATCCTGGCCAATATATCAGAGATATTCTTTTATTATTTTCTTAATAGTCATTTCATTTTGCAAAGTCAACCAGCTCTAGCTGCCCCACCTTACTTAGAATAGTCAGGTTTTGAAAGTATCATCCCTCAAGGATTTTCCTCAGCATCTTGCAGGGAGGGGTCCAGGTGAAATTCAACCCAACTGAGTCACTGACAAGAGCTGCCCCATCTCCTCTGGGCCAACAGGAGATAAAGGGTCCTCTCAAAGACAGAGGCAAGGTGGTGATTAGTGAAAACTCAGACCCCACACCTACAGGGAGGAGAAAGTAATATCTCAGGTGCTTCTGTACTACGGTCAAGGGATTTGAGAACTTTTTATGGGAAAACCTGTATCTCCTACAAGATATCTGACACCTGGAGTCAAAGGACTGGGATAAGGTGGAAAAAGACACAGTAACAACCTCCTTTTACGTGGAGCTACCTGGGCAGGTGTGCAAGGGACAGATACACTCACCCTGAGACACATTTGAGGACAGCTTCCTCGCTTCCTCCCTTTCTTCATGGGGCTGAGACATTCTCATTGAGGGAAACTCGTATGTACCTGAGAAAATATGAAAGCAGTTGTGATGCCATCCCACCACTTATTTTTGTCCCCGTGACTTACCTTGAAGACTGAGGCTGGTTTCCAATGTTTGGATGTGGCCCTTGAGGACATAGTTTAGTGGTGGACTTGGCAGCCCTTGGTTGATGGTTGGACTCAATGAACTTGAAGGTCTTTTCCAACCGGAGGATTCTATGATTCTATGGCAAAGGAAGAGGCCACAGGAAGCTGGCATTGAACAGGATATTCAAGGAAATAAGGTGGAAACAACTTAGGGAGAAGAATCAGGTAGAGGGAATGGAGAAACAAGTCAGTCATTCACCCATCACCAAGAGGAGAAACAATGCAGGGTGATGGAACACAAAGCCTCTTGAGCCCTAGACCTGACGTTGTGCAGGACTCCAGCACCACTGAGCAACTGCCAGGATTTGCCAAGTGCTTGCAGGCAGCAAGAGCTGCCCTGGGTTTGATTTTCCTCATTTGGGCATGGCCAGGAACAAGCGTGTGTCCTTTGGCACCTGTCCCTGTGAGACACAGCCATGGAGAGGAAGGCACAGGAGAGAGTCACTAGCAGAGGTCCTTTGATTGCCCCAACAAGGGATATTTTTGATGGGACCTCAGGACAGTCTCCACAGACAGAGCACTAGATGTAGGAAGGGGAAGGGAGATATTCTGTTTTAACAAGCCATTTTGGTTGTTTGAGGACCTTTTTTCTCTTCACCTTGATTATACATTTTCTGCTGGACTCACAGGGGAAAGCCCAGAGGTCAGAGGAAGGGGTGTTATTAGAAAAGCTTTTTTTCATGCAGTTTTGCATCAATCCATCTGTTCTTCCAGCTCCTTTGGGGATCCTTAGAACCACTCCTAGGTGGGCTGTGGGCCCCACAAATAGAAGGCAGGGCAGACAGGCAGGCACCAAGCAGCACAGCACAAGGACACTCCAGGCTGGTCCCACCCATTGTTCCCAGAGCTGCAAAGCTGTATCACCATGCCACACAATTATTTCCTCAGCAGCACAAAAAAATGCAGCTTTAATGCTGCTGGGACCTGGACAATTGTTCAAAGCTGGTGCAGGTCTCTGTCCATGGCATCCACAGGTCTATGCAGACCTTGCCATCAGTGCCAGCAAGAAGCAGCAGCTTGCTTGGAGAGCAAGGACCTAGGAAGTGCTCTGTGGTGCTTATTTCTTCCCAGCTTTGTTTGCTCTTGGTAATTACTAGCACACCAAAGGATATTAGCTCTGGATGTGAGAATGCAGAAAGACTAACTGGTTTCAAATACCAACATTGTAGCTCATTGTGACTAATTAAATGTTGACATGATCCCCAACAAGCAAAACCTACATTAAACTCAATTAAACCCCTTGACACAGATGCTTGACTCATTGTCAGCCCCTCTAATTAAGAGCAAATGCATAGAAATGTAGACATCACAGCGTATGTGTGTCAAACCCTGGGGAAGATCTTGCAGCAGGGAATAAAGGTCCACTGCTATTCCCAATTAAAGCAGTTTCTGGAACAGATCAACTGTTTCCCAAACAGTTCTTGCACTTACCGTGTCTGCAGACCCTCCGTGACTTGATGATTTTTACAACTCTTCTATGTTCAGGACCTACCGCATTTTGGAGTAGAGTTTGCTAATCATAGTTTGCAAGTTTCTTCCTAACATCCAATCTCCATCTCCCCTCTGGCAGTTTAAAGCCATTCCCCATCATCCCATCACTCTATGCCCTTGTCAAAATTCCCTCTCCAGCTTTCCTGGAGCCCCTTCAGGCACTGGAAGGTGCTCCAAGGTCTCCCTGGAGCCTTCTCTTCTCCAGGCTGAACACTCCCAATTCTCTCAGCCTGTCCCCAGAGCAGAGCTGCTCCAGCTCTCTGATCATCTCCATGGCCTCCTCTGGACTCTCTCCAACAGCTCCATGTCCTTCTTGTGTTGGGGACTCCAGAACCGGACACAGATATCTGGAGGTGATCTGCATTGTAGGGAAGTTGAATTCTGTCTCACAGCAAATGTGGAGTCTCTTTACCCGACCATAGATTCATTGCACAAGACAAGACTGAACACATCTGTTTCCAGATCTACTGATCAAGACATGTTGGAGACCCACCGGGCATCCCACATTGGACCCCCAGACTTCCCACCTTTTGACAACACTGCTGGTGGAAGTGCACAAGGAAAGCAAGTTTTACAGAGCATGGTTTTTTGTTCTCTTGACATGAGGACTCAGAAAGGTCTCCTAAGAGGGAGATGGCAAGGCAGAAACCACTTGGTGATGACGGAAGAAGAGGAGACAATAATTACCTGGGATGACACCAGTCTTGACAGGGGCTGTCCACAAAAGCAGCACTTTTCCTAAGAGGGAGTGGAAAGTCCACTTCAGGTCACTTTGCTGGAACGAGGAGTGAATATGCAAAATTAGCATATCCAAAAGTTAAGTAGGAGTAAAAGTCACATCAAGACAGGGAGTGCACCCCAGACCCCATGTCTGTTACTTCTGAACAGTGAGTGAAGGCAAAAAGGTTTGTTTATCTAATGAAAAGTCAAGAGAGAGACAGACAGATATCTCATGGGAGGTACTCAAATTGCTGTGAAAACTGAATGCAAATTTCCATCCTTCCCCTTCAGGATCAGAGATTAAAAAAGAAGTAGAGATAGGGCAGAAATGGAGCAGGAAGCATGTCAGTGTCAATGAGCCTCATCACCATAATGAGGCACTTTGAGACACGTCTTTTCTCAGCAGAGATCCCATTGCCCTGTGCAGGCATTTAATCCAGGAAAGGCAGCAATTTCTTGCAGTCTCTGTCCTGAAATGTGTCCTTAAAGCTCCATTTGGCTGTAAAGCTTTAACAAAATCACCATGATATGATGGTTGGTCTGGTGCTACCTTTCTTGGTCCTTCCTAGCATTGTGTTCATGCTTGTCCAAAACTGTGGCTAAGACAATCAGGCAGCCAGGTTTTGCCTCTTGTGTCATTTTACTTTTTAGTAAAATCATAGAATCATAGGGGTTGGATGAGACCTTCAAGATCATCCAGTCCAACCACCTACTTACATCCCCACTCGCCCACACCTCCCAGCGCCACATCCAGATGCCTCTTGAACACCTCCAGGGATGGGGACTCCACCACCTCCCTGGGCAACCCATTCCCACACCCAATCACCCTCACAAGGGAGGAATTTTCCCTGATGTCCAACCTGAATCTCCCCTGCTGCAATTTAAAGCAAATTATTCAGCCATGACATCCAGATGAACTGTTGAGATAACACAAAATATCATTAGTCTGGGTTTTCTGGGCTTGTCAACCCTTCACACTGACAGGTTCTGACACCATTGTGCATGGTTGTATCTAGAGACTGCTCCAGTCTGGACATCGCAAGCTCCATCCTCTCCTAACATCACACAGCCCATGCAGTCTCTCCCATCCACACTGCTAGACATATTTCTGTGGATCCCAAACCCTGGGATACAAACCTTGTGAGTGCTGTGGGCTTGCAGAACAACCCTGTTCAGCACTGGGGAGCAAACACCCCCTCTGAGGACTGGCTTTCCCATCACTCTGTGTTTGTACAGCACCTAGTGGTCCCCCATCACATCAGTTCTAGCAAATAAAAGGGATAGGGATCAATTTGTTAGCTGCATCCCTGGCATTGCCACAGCAAATCCCTCCCAAACAGGGATCTGCATGCAGGTACATCCCTCAGCTCTGCTACCCACAGCACCATGTCCAGGCCACAGTCATGTCATAGAATCATAGAATCATTATGGTTGGAAGGGACCTCCAGGGTCATCAAGTCCAACCTTTATCCCATCATATTCCTACCCATCAGACCATCAGACCATGGCCTCAAGTGCCTCAGCAACCCGTTTGTTGAACACCCCCAGGGACGGTGACTCCACCACCTCCCTGGGCAGCCCATTCCAGTGCCCAACCACCCTCTCAGGAAAGAACTTCTTCCTAATCTCCAACCTAAACTTCCCCTGATGGAACTTGAGGCCGTGTCAGGGTCCATCCTAACAGCCTGGGTGCCTTGCAATCAAAATCTGGTCCTTTATCCTGTCTCTGTTTGCTGTACTGGCAGAGATATGGCTTAAGTGCATCACTGCCACGTGCCCAGATAAGAGATGTACAGCCGGTCACATCAGAGGGATGACATGACCTTCCCTGTGGACATGGGGGAAAGGACTGAGTAAGAGGGATCCTTTGCAGGCAATTGATGTGGCATTAAACAGGAGACTTCATCCCTTCCAGTTAATGGCTTCCGGAACTGTCGGGAGCAATGAGGATATGGTTATCTCACCATTCCTGTTATATTTTTAGAGTCCTGTTACACCGACCCATTGTTTTCTGAGAGGGGGGAAAAGTCTCTTTTTGAAGTGCAACATTTTTAGAGCTTGGTATCAGCTGAAAGCTGGCTTTCAGGGCTGGGGAGAGGCAGAGCAACTCTCTTATCTCCTCTGAATAATTCCAGGTTGGGGGAGAAGAAGGAAATATGATTGGGGTTTTTTTTAAGTTTCCCTTCTTGTCACAAAAAATAAATAATAATAAATGCAGGGAAATAAAAAAAAAGAGAATGGGAGCAATGAGAAACTCTGCAGATTTTTCCATGCTAACACCAGAAGGGCTGTGCCTTTGAGCTGGGTGCGGAAACAGGAGGCGTTGGAGGATTTTCCCCTCTAAGCCTGAAAAGGAACAAGAAGCTGGCTGGCTGGTCTTGAGTAACCTTCTTGAGTCTGCAAAGCCAGTCACAATTCTTCATCAGAGCTGAGAACATCAACCTCCCCCAGCCTTTCTTCCCCACCCTTTCCTTTCCTCCACCGGCTCCAGCGGTGTGGCTCTCTGGAGGGTGCTGTTCAGCCTCCTTCACAGCCACCAACGCTGGGAGGGGGACATGGGTTGTGAGGGCTGTGGTGCCAGGCTCCATGGCTGGTGACGTGCTGTCTGCCCAATTCTGATATAAACAGAATGTCTGGGACTGGCATGGTGGAAACACACTGAGGAAGCTCCCACACCTCCCCTTGATAGCGTGTTTTCCAAACACTGGCGTCCCGCCACTAGCAAGTGCTCCAGACTCTGGGCCACCAGCATTGCCAGCAATCAGCCTAAGTAAACCTTCCACTGGAGAATCAGAGCACCATTTAGGTTGGAAAGTACCTTTAAGATCATCAGGTCTTCTCTCCATTTGGGTCCTGGTGATGCTCACCCATCAAAGGTGAGTTCTGCTCACCCCACGCTGTAAATTAAAGTCAGGACTCATGCATTTTGTTCTAGGGGACAATTTTTTACTGGGTTGGATTATGCCCAATGAAAAATTGCCTTTTTCCTTTATGGCGCTCGGATCTGGCGTCACTGTATGTAAAATGCCATGTGTTCCCAGCAGGATTCAGCCCTTCCAAGGCCTAGCCTGCAGCCAAATCTGATCTACATATTTACGAGCTTGTAAACAGGACGGGGCGGGTGAGTTCACATTCTTAGAAAACCAAGTGCAGAGAAAAGAACTTCTGAGTTGGAAAAACAAAGAGTAGTCTTGGGTCCGACCCAGCAAACACAGTGGTTTGTCCAAGACTTGGATGACTTGCTTGAGAATCATTCTCTTCTACTCCTTTTCTACAGGATTTCCCAAGCTTGCTCTTTAGTTGGAAAAAATACATGTCCTTAATGTTCCTGACCAGAGTGGAGGAGAAAGCTTGACAGAAAGGGACATTTTATCTTGGAAGTGAGTTGAAGCCAGGATTCTGTTTGCAGTATCCGCGGAGGAACATCAGTTACTTGCAAAGAGAGGTTTAAGGAAGCTATTGAAAGGAGCTGCACAGAAGAAGCCAGTTGGAGTGCTCACCACAAAGTGCCACTGTGTCTGCCAGTAAATGCAAAAACCAATAGTCTAGAACCGTGGTCCTAAACTGTGGTGTCCAGATCCTGATGGTCCACAAAGGCTTGGTAAAGGATTCATGGAAAACCAGAGTATAAGGGATCTAGCCAGTCAGCAAAAAGTGATGAGGATTAACAGGTTTGGGTTCAGAAAAGTTGGAGAACCACTGGTCTAAAGCCCTGTGCTATGTCCATTCACTATTTATAAACAGAAGAAGAGATATCTTTGTGACAAGGGCTGAAGAGACATTTTTCCTATCTTCTTGCAAAAGAAGTCTTTGATGACATTCCATGAGATCCACGTATCAAAGGAGTTATCACAGAGCTGAGCCACAGCAGTGTTTCTACCAACTTACCCATCTTGTTGGGAAGTTTATCATTGCTTCTCTCATGATAATACCTAGGGTTTTCTCAGGTAGATTAGTGTGGTGAACCTTCCACCGACCTTCCAGAGTTCTTTTTGGCATCTATCTTCTTTGGTTATTGGGGATTATTTTTAGTTCAGTATGTATTTAATTAAGTTCTCTGCCCTTAATGTACAATATTTTCATCTCTCTAAATAATAATGCTGTTGATAATTAAGTTCTTGTTGGTTTCTTAGAGTAGTTCAGGAACGGAACATTTAATAAATAAGGTCATCCAATACTGCCTAATCTTGATTAGATATTGCATTGTTGTGAAGTCTATTGGGAACTTCTCCCAACATTTGTCACGTCCACAGTCTGCAACCGTCACCCAGCTGAGAGCATTGATTCTTCCCTCTGTTCATCCCAGGCTTAGAAAGCTAAACCCTGTAAGATAGTTTGAGGATATATCAGGATATTTTCTCAGCTGGTTGAGGTGCCTGGGCAAAACATCGAAATACAGATCCACTGGATTGCCAATGGAAGCTGGTTGGGAACCCAAAGAAGTAGAAATTCCCCCATGACCCTCAGCCTGCTTTTAATTCCAGTACCTGAAGGGGCTCCAGGAAAGCTGGAGAGGGACTTTTAACAAAGGCATGGAGTGATAGGTCAAGGGGAACGGGTTCCAAGTGCCAGAGGGGAGAGGGAGATGGGATGGGAGGGAGAAATTGTTTGGTGTGAGGGTGGGGAGAGCCTGGCCCAGGGTGCCCAGAGAAGCTGTGGCTGCCCCTGGCTGGCAGTGTTGAAGGCCAGGTTGGATGGGGCTTGAAGCAACCTGGTGTGGTGGGAGGTGTCCCTGCCCATGGCAGAGGTGTTGGAACTAGGTGATCTTGAAGGTCCCTTCCAACCCAAATCTTTCTGTGATTCTATGATTCTATGAGATGTAGACCTTCACGCTCAGCATTTTCCCACGTTTGCAGAATGGAGAACCATGGAGTGCTCCTCTCTTGAATGACACACTGTTTTTTGCATTGCCCTGGAGGGAACCTAGCAACCCCACAAGGCCATTGTGTTCATTCAGATCTTGAGCCAGATGGAAATTTTCTGTTCAAAGACAGCCTCAAGCGTGTTTCCTCTGTTTAACCATCCAGGCAATAATCTCAATGTGGTCTCTGCCCTGCTCACTCTAACATCAACATGCAGATTCCAGTCTTCTTCCTGCTCAAGCAGCAAGACAAGAGCTCCTGACAAGCAACTCAGTTACCCTGACTTTTTCCTTCTCTCAGGAGACATTCTTTATTTCTTCATTTGCATCTGGCAAATAAGAACCTTCCTGTTATCTCCCTTCGGATTTACCAGATTGGCCAATCTTCTAGATTTTTTTTTTCTAATTTTATTTATGTCCTTTTGCTGAGTCTCATGATTTTAAGATTTGTTTTAAAGTCCCCTTTGGGGCTGGAGTCAGGCTATTCTCTGTGAATCGCTGAGGAACAGGCAGTTGGACACACGTACATCTTTCCCAAACACTGCACAAATATTACCTTTAAGGGAGGCTGTACCAGGAGTCAGATAAAAAAAAATATACATCTTTGTCTTTTTTATAATTTTGTGACTCAATTTCAAAGCCTGTCTTCCTACTGACCCTGCTGTTCAGCGTTGTCTGTGGCCCTGAATCTTCTGCCCAACCCTTCCTCTTGGAGGATGAACCAAGCAACTAAAAACCTGCTCCTGGGCAGAGCAATGTTGAGGTGAGTTCATGGAGAGCTTGGTTTGAGGGCATAAAGAGGACAAGGTCTATTACCAAGCCTGGAGCTACTAGGCTCTCTATACAGTCCCCTTTCAATGCTGAACCAGCCACGCTCTTCACCTCAGAGCAAGCAAAGAACTCATGATGATGAACTCATCAGGTGGCCCAGGATTAATGGTCAGCAGCAGCAGTCCTCAGACAGAGCCCAAGTCCTGGCTTCATCACAGGCATGAGAAAGCTGGTGGGCCAACATTGCCTTCCACAACGTGCAAGGGAAAAATGTGGTCCTGCTCAGCTTTCCCTCATGCAAGCATTGCCTTAACCTGTGAGCTTGGTTTGCAGTATCCCAGCCCTGGTGTGGTTTCAAAATCTCTCTCCCTTTCTTCTGCCTGGTCCTGCCTCAGGAGGGTCCCCAGAGCTCCTCTTAAAATTCGAGAAGCAGGGAAAACCTCAGTTCTCATCCTGCTGGCATATATACTTCAAAAGGATGGTTTTGCCACCACGCCACATGGATACAGAGCTGGGAAACAAGGACTTCCCTTCTTGGCTCTTCTACAGACCCAGGGCTCTATACATCTTTAGATCAACTCCTGTGCAGTGACAGGTTGCAATTCCTAGGGATAAATTAATTATTCATTATTATCTTGAGCTAGACTTTCTTCTTTCTAGATCCCTAATGAAAGATGGAAAGGAATATGTTCAGTTCAGGGCAATAAAACTTTGTGCATGGTGCTAGCACGGGAGATCTGGGTCTTTGGTAGAAGAATGCAATGAATGTGATGACTTTCTGGGGATTTTCTGTTGCAGTTTTCAGTTGTATGCCCCCGTAAGAAAGGTCAGTGTCCTCCCAAGATACTTGGCACATTAAACCTCCTCGGGGCCCCCTCACTTGCCTGTCTATAGCATCACAAGCACATTCCCAATGGAATCTAGCAAATGACAAGTTTAGCTACAACTTGGAGAAGAGGAGATTCCAGGGAGACCTTAGAGCACCCTCCAGTACCTGAAGGGGCTACAGGAAAGCTGGAGAGGGACTGGTGCCAAGGGCATGAAGTGATAGAATGAGGGAGAACAGGTTCAAACTAAAAGAGGAGAGATACTGAATATTAGGAGGAAATTCTTTCCTGTGAGGGTGGTGAGAGCCTGGCCCAGGGTGCCCAGAGAAGCTGTGGCTGCCCCTACCTGGCAGTGTTGAAGGCCAGGTTGGCTGGGGCTTGGAGCACCCTGGTGTGGTGGGAGGTGTCCCTGCCCATGGCAGGGGGGTTGGGACTGGATGATCTTGAAGGTCCCTTCTAAACCAAACCATTCCATGATTCCATGATTCTATGGGCTTTCTCAGGAGCCAAACTAACTGCCAAAGGTCATCTACACTGCTAGAGAATAAAAGACAAAAAAAACAATGGTCACGAGCCCTCAGGGCAAGGGCTGTAGAGCAGACTGGAGCAGACTACTTCATAGCACCTGGCCCAGGGCCTCTCTTGGGCCCCATGCAGTTACTTGGGGGTCCTAGGATGTAGTTACTCTTTTGTGGGAGCTGTGAATCTCTGGAAGAGCAGGGGGTGCTGTGTGGCAGCCCACCAGAGTCGATCTACAGTGTGAAACAGATGCTTTGCATTGAATGCTCTATGATGTGGAATAATGACATATGGAGGTAATTAAGGGTGCAGAGCATGCTGGGACCATGTTAGAGGACTGCATAGTCAAGTCTTTATGGTCTTTTGGGAATGGAGCGAACTGTTCCCTGGACTAAATTTGTCCCGAGAAGTCTAGCTGGATCATGCTAATTAGCACTGTGCACAATCCAAGACTTGAAATTACTCATTAGCCTTCTCTTAGGTAACTGTAGATGTACCCACGTGACTCTTGACTATGCAACCCTTCACCACTATGGGAGGCTCACTGGTGAAATTCTTCCACTGATGGTAGTCCTAACCTGTACAAGAGAGAAACTGATAAGTGGGATGTTTTGGAGACTCCTCCTAAGAGAGGAGAAGGCTACCAGATGCCAATGACATTAAGAGTGAAATCCATCAGAAGTAGCCATGGATGCCCATCTTGTGGATGTCCATAAGCCTGGGTCCAGGAGTCTGGGTCCATATCTGAGGCCAATGTAGGGGGGTTGGGACTGGATTATCTTTAAGGTCCCTTTGAACCCAAACCATTCTTTGATTCTATGAAAGCTTTGGAGACATCACTACGACCATACTGCCTAGAGGTTAGGAGACAGGTTTGGACCCACAGAATTTGACCAATAAATTATCAGAACAAGGTTCTGCTGCATCATCATTCTCTTGCTGACAGGCAAACCAAACTCAGGCATCAAATTTGAGATCCTGCTTGAGAGTGTCGGTGTTTTCCAGAGCCCACAACCCTTCAGGCTGTCTTTCCAACCTCTCCACCACCCCCAGTCTAAACCATGCTTCCCTGAGTCCCACCACCCCATGGGCTGCCCTCCCAACCCATGGGCACCCTACACACCAGACATGCACACCCCACGGTGGGCTTCGGCATTGCCAGGGGCTCTCCAGGAAGGCTTCTCCAACCATCAACTTGGGACAACTCAACACTGCTGAGAAGGTCAACAACGGGCAGGGGAGGAGTGGCTTCTCCCTGCTTTTCTTCCCGTTTGGATCAGGGTGTAGGCGTTGGAGCCAGCAGCCATGCCTATGCTCAGAGAGGCACGCAGACAGCTTGTTGAGGTTTTCACTGGCCTGACGGAAGCTGTCACTTATCTGTGACATTTTTTATGGGGTCGGCTGGAAGGCTCACAGGCCTGAGGAATGCCATTCGATATCCCAACGCCATCGTCCTCCAGGGAAAACGCCAGAGTCACTGTGAACATGCTGTCCTCCTCCCTACTCCAAGCAGCTATTGGACCCGTCCTAGGAGGGCAATGAACTCCCCCATCACTCCAAGACACGCCACCAGCTGCAAGGAGGTGTTAACCCTCTAGGGACCCTGAGACGCCTCCAGATGGTCAGTGGTGGTGGTCAATAGGAGATGGAAGAGAAAGTTAGGAAAGACTGATCAGAAGCTGAGATTTCTGGTCCCACACATAGGCAGAAATTGTTGCTGGTATCCAGACTGTTATTCCATAGCTTGGCAGCTGCATGAGGGAGGTTGTCCATTATGGGGGCCAAGGAAAGAGCTGACAAGCAGGAATGCAGGCTGAGTAATGGGCAGAAAGTGGCAGCTCATGATTGCTTTGGACCAGATTTAATTAATATATTTTGTGAGAGCCAGAAAGAAAAGAAAGAAGAGGCTGACTCTTTCTTTGGCCAGGAGATCCTAAAGTGAGCTTTCGCAGCTGTGGTGCCTCCTGCATCAGGGTTTTTCCTATATCAAATGCAATTCTGTTGACTTGTTGTTCTGACATATCCTGAGGGAGTCCTCGGCCCCGTCCTGAACTTTGAGGTCACATTCAGGAGAAGCTTGGGTGATGGGACACCTGTCCCCACCACAGGCCTAAATCTATATATGGATGTCTGGAGCTTCCTAACTCAAGAACAGAGTGGTTTGCACCTTGGTAGACTTTTTCTTTCCCGTGAGTTTGGGCAATCATTTTTTAACACCCACAGCCTCCTGCTGCAGGGACATCCACAGCTGATCAATGTGCTGTGAGATGAACCATCTCCTCTTCTTTGGTTTTAACCTACCACCCTCTAGTCTCCATCTCTTGCAATGCCACTTGTAGTGGAGAAGACAGTGAATAAGAGCTCCCTATTTACCTTCTCCACAACATTCCACCAACATCTGCAAGGTCCAACTCTCCATGAGCTATTTTTGTCTGGGGCCATTCCCTATGCAAAGCCCATACCAAGCAGCAGCAAGATGCCATGTCAGCGTGAAGGATCCTGCTGGTCCCTGCATTTCCCATTCATGGTGGGACAGCACTGAGGCGTGACTTTGGCATTTTGTTTTTCCCACCTGCTATCACATCTGCAGCACTCTTGTGCCACGGGTTCTTCAGGACATTCTGTAAAGCAGGGACCTTTCAAAACAAAGATCCCCCTGCCAACTGCGGCAGAAAAAGAGCCTGCTCACAATTTCTGGCCGCGTACTGGGAGCCAGGGCCAGAATTTAGATTGGACTGGGTCCATTTTCATTTGTGCATTTGTCTTTTTTTCTTGTTTTGCTTTATTTTTTTGAGCGCTGCACACTGGGACCAGCAACTCTCCAAACAATCCAGTGATATCACCTTCAAGTGAGTCATGGGGAGGGCAGGGTGGAGAAGTGCAGGCAAGGAAAGATCAGGAGATTGTGCTCTCTCACACAACCCAAAAAAACCCTGAGATATGTGTTTGGATGTGTGTTGGGGAGATTGCATCCCCTAGCCAGCCAACACAGGGTGCCACAGCTTCGGGCAGCATGCCCATGGCTCCAGAGATTTGTATCCAGCTGGGATTTTTTCCCAGACATGAGCAGAGTGACATTACTTAGGAAAAAAATGTGTAGGCATGCAGAGAGTATACACACACCTATGCACATCCTGCACACATACACACACGCTATAAGAACACCAAATAAATCACTTTCTTGCTTCCACTTCAGACCACGTACCTCATTGGCTCAACTTCTGCACCACCAAAAACAATGGAATTCAATCTTCAGATCATGTTTAGACCGTGACTCCAATCACTTGGCATTGTGGTGGTGGCTTTTCCCTGAGCTCACCTGCAGCTTTATTAATTTCTTAGTGATCCTGAAATTAATTATCTAAGGATAAAACAGGACCTGGAGTCCTTGCTCAGACCCAGCTCTACGACTGGGATTCAGACTCTGCAAGATGTGGAATGACCTTTTATAGAATGACAAAAGATATAAAGGCCCCAAATGGACTTTCAAGCCTTCCAGCAGTATTAGTAAAAAAAATTGTGTCTATTAAGAGAAGACAAAGTCCTCAGCAGGATCTCCATAAGCCAACGCCTTCTCAACAAGGCAGCTGCATCCCACCCTGACTAGGAACATCCTAACTGAGATAGAACCAGGATCCTCCACCCACCAGAATCACACAGAATTACAGAATCACAGAATTCTAGGGTTGGAAGGGACCTCGAAGGATCATCCAGTCCAACCCCCCTGCCAGAGCAGGGTCACCTAGAGTCCATCACACAGGAACGCATCCAGGCAGGGTTTGGATGTCTCCAGCCAAGGAGACTCCACCA
>VZRW01000825.1:561038-591902 GCA_013398125.1 Aegotheles bennettii
AGAAGGCTATAAGGTTGGTCAAACATGACTTACCCTTGGTAAAGCCATGTTGACTACTCTTAATGACCCCCTCATCCTTGATGTGCCTAGAGATAGTGCCAAGAACAAGTTGTTCCATCACCTTTCCAGGGATGGAGGTGAGGCTGACCTGTCTATAGTTACCCGGGTCCTCCTTCTTGCCCTTCTTGTAGACTGGAGTGACATTTGCTATCCTCCAGTCCTCAGGCACCTCTCCTGTTGCCCATGACTTACCAAAGATGATGGAGAGTGGCTTAGCAATGACCTCTGCCAGCTCCCTCAGCACCCTTGGGTGCATTCCATCCGGACCCATCGATTTATGGATGTCCAGATTGCTCAACTGATCCCTAACCCAATCCTCATCTACCAATGCAAACTCCTCCTTTATCCTGACTTCTTCTGGGGCTATAGGGATAAGGGGAGGGAGTGTCACTGGGTGAGCAGTCATGGTGCAAGATGGGGCACTGGAGAAGTCTGTCCCTATTCCTCAGGCTGTCTCTGTGTTTCACATGTGGATTTGGTTAGCTTGGATGGAGACATCTCTGCTAGGAGCACTACCCCCAAAAGCAGCAGTCCCGTTCAAGCAGGGCAAGTCATGTCTCCAATGTCCTCTCCCTGGGAGGGCTCTGGGGTCCCAGACACCCCAATATGGCAGGGGTTGATGGCCGAGCACACACAATGTACTGCTTACCATACCAAGAGCACCCTGTGGGTGGATGTCCCCAAGGTGGACGTCAGCATCTCCTCCTTTGGAAAGCACACTAGGCTTTGCCATGAACTGTTGAGCTGGATGCACAAGAGAGGTGTCCAGAGGGCTGATTCTGAGTGAGTAGGAACATCTCCTCTTTGAAACAAGACGAGGTTTCACCTACTTGTACCATGACACAAGTCCTACAATATTTGGGCTTCCTGTTCTTTGATATTGCCGTGTTCTGGTTTTTATGTTTTTGGGGCCAGATCATCAAAAAGTCCTCAGACATCAGGTTAAAGTGCTGGTGCATTACTCTGCATTGCTAAACCTGATATTCCACTCCCATTTTTCTGTTTCTGCAGCTTGGAAAAATCCAGCTGTGTTTCCTGAGCTCCTCAAGTGTCCATGACTCATGTACTGTCTTCCACGCATCCTAACAACCTCTGTGCTCCTGGATAGTAACTGTTACAAAGCCCAGACCAAAACCCCTCCCTCTCTCAAACTGTTGCATGTTTGTGTGCATGAAAGCAAGAGTTCATTTCTTCCATTCTTCACTCATTCCCTAAATAAGATCCCACAACTCTTCCTTACGTGCAGCCTCCCAGTGCCTATCAGGAGAGTCTGATGCTCCAGCATGTACAAAGGTACCAGCCAAGGACCTGTTCTGGGGACTCCCTGCCTAGTTCTGTTCACCCCAGTGTGATCAAAACAGGAAACTACGGATGCACTCAGTAGACTTCTCTTCCAAGGGGCACGCTTATTTGCATGGTAATGAGGATGGTAATGAGGCCCTTGTCTTCAGATGTACACAAGGTTCCGGCAGGTAAAAAAGAGCCAAAGTTGAAACTCAGGGAATTCACCTCCCTCCTTTTTTCTTTCCTTCTTCTTTTCAACTGGTATTTTTTAATCTGGATGCAAAAGACAAAGCAGAAACTGCACTGTGCAATGAACCGCTAAGCACTGGATAGAAATTATCATTTTAACAACCATCCGGCTGTTTAAGCAAGCACCAATCTCTTAAGTAGCCTGGGTCGAGCAGTAATTACTCCTCTCCTTTCCAAAGAGACCTTTCTTTTATTTGCTTTGTTGCCATAGTTTTTTGTTCTCTTTTCCTCTCTCTTGAAGTTAAAAAATGCTACATAAAGCTGCAGCTCCTCTGAGAACCCAGTGCATGCAGCAAACAGGGCTCACAACAACACTGTGAAAGAGATTATAGTGGTTAGCCCCATTCTTCAGTGGGGAAACTGAGGCACAGAACCTCATACATACACACACACATGGGCATGAGCAGGATTACATGCTTAATCACAGAATCACAGAATTCTAGGGTTGGCAGGGACCTCGAAGGATCATCCAGTCCAACCCCCCTGCCAGAGCCAGGGACACCTAGAGTCCATCACACAGGAACACATCCAGGTGGGGTTTGAATGTCTCCAGTGAAGGAGACTCCACAACCTCTCTGGGCAGCCTGGTCCAGTGCTCTGGCACTCTCACAGGAAAGAAGTTCTTCCTGAGATTCACATGGAACCTCCTATGCTCCAGTTTGCATCCATTGCCCCTTGTCCTATCATTGGACATCACTGTAAAAAGCTTGGCTCCATCGTCCTGACCTTCACCCTTTACAGATTTGTAAACATGGATGAGGTCACCCCTCAGTCTCCTTTTCTCCAAGCTAAAGAGACCCAGCTCCCTCAGCCTTTCCTCATAAGGGAGATGTTAATGAGTTCCTTCACCCGTGTTAAACCCAAATGCTCACACTGAGCTAAGGTGGGACAACGTAATGTCATAGGGCTGAGGGCCAGGGATGCTCTTGCATGGGGTTTTGGGTAGGATGGAGAAGTGGGGAGTCCAGGATGGAAAACAGACCCATCCAATACCACCAAACCTAACAGTGAGGAGAGTAATAGATGCCAGGCTTGGAAACCCACCACTGACCTGCATTGACCAAAGAAATGGAAAGACCTTGTAGGTCCAGTGGATGTCCAGTGTGAGAAAGGGGGAAGGCTCAAAGCTGTGGTTGGATGGAGAACAGAGCAGGTGCTACACACAAAGCAAAGGGGTATAGCTCCTGGCTAAACACTCAGAGGGGTTTTTCTGCTGTGGTTCAAACTGGATGTGGTGATTCAAGCAGCCCAGCGCCAACCTGTAAAGATCACCACTGTCCCAGAAGCAATAAACCCCTTCAACCATAGCACCATAGAATCATTTTGGTTGGAAAAGACCTTTAAGATCATCACATCCAACCACCAAAGCCATCAAAAACAACCAGGGTAGGGTCATTGTCTCTTCAAACCCCTAAGCCTGGTGTCTGTGGCCCAAAGCCATGGGCTACAAGACGAGTGGTTGCTCGTTGAACTGCAAATGCCATTATCTCCATGGAGGCCCCAGGTCTTTTCCTCATTAGAGACGTCAGCCCTGATTACTGTGCTTACTCAGTGCTTCCAGCACATATTGACAGCCAGTGTGTACTCCAGCTCTAAGACTTGGATTGGCCTTCAGCAGACATTTAAGCTGCATGGCTGCATCTGTGCTTTCCCTGCCTTGCCATCAGAAATTGCTGAGTTCTGGCTTTCTTCTCCCACATCCCTGTGATACCACATACCTAATGCTGACTCTGGCTGTAATTCCTGCACTTTTTAGGGATGAGTGTAAGGAAGTTTTGCTGGAACCAGTGCTCTGGTTTTCCTGGATGATGGGTTTTCTCCAGCAATCAGCTTGGGGAGCTTTTACATGTTGTCAGTCCCGAATTTCTGGCTCCTGCCACCCATGTTACCATTTTGACACCAGACTTTTGAGCACAGGGAAAATAATAATGATATCCAGAGCTAATGTTATTTACTAAAATACAAATTAAGGCTCGGTCACATGATGCACAATTTGTCAGCCAGAGCTAAAATTAAAAGAAATTAAGGCTGAGTCAGAAAGTTATTTCAGATCTGAGCGGGGAATGCGGAGTGGTGGGGCCATGTGGGAGCAACACTGACATCTTCTGGCTGCAAAATAAAAAATCTCCAGCTTTTTCACCAAGAAAAACATCCGGAACTTCCAGCACGAAAACATAAATAAGGGTTGGGGTGGACAAAAGAGTTTTCTAGTAGAAGGTCCAAGCTTAGGGTGGTGGATGTTACCTGAGCCCACCTTAGCATCACTGCAAAATTTGAACGGAGGGTATGTGACATTCATGACCAAAAATATGTGAGTATAGGAGGTGAAGGGATTCTGCTCTTCCATCAGTGCAGGTGACAGGACTGTATCCATCCTTTTATGTTGCAGTGGTGAACTACACAGTGCAACACGTAGGAAGAGGCAGGCACCAAGAACTGGTCCCTGCAAACCAGCTGAGCAACCTTTTTCTGTGTCTGAGAAGAAGGTTGTAGTGAGGCTGGTGTTGGTCTCTTCTCCTGAATTGCTGATGACAGGATGAGAGGAAATGGCCTCACGTTCCATCAGGGGAAGTTTAGGTTGGAGATTAGGAAGAAGTTCTTTACTGAGAGGGTGGTTGGGCACTGGAATGGGCTGCCCAGGGAGGTGGTGGAGTCACTGTCCCTGGGGGTGTTCAAAAAACGGGTTGCTGAGGCACTTGAGGCCATGGTCTGATGGTCCAATGGTTAGGAATATGATGGGATAAAGGTTGGACTTGATGACCCTGGAGGTCCCTTCCAACCATAATGATTCTATGATTCTATGATTCTATTCTATGATCTGGAGTGGGACAGGGCCTGGCTGCCTTGTGTTGACACACCAGGGGAACATGGGGACCACTGAAACTGTTCCCCAAAATTATGGCCTCAGCTTCTGCTATAGGGTCTCAGAAAGCAGCCCAAACCCCAGATATGGAAGATTCCTCTTGGGAGCAAGTCTCCTGTATCAATTCAGAGCAGGATGGCTGAACCCAGAGTGAGGGGAACTGGTTTGGCCATAGGGCTGTTGGGTCCTGCAGCAGGACTTTCTGTCTATGCTTTGGAGTAGTTCCCCTTCAAAACATACCACACAATGGACTAGGGGGGATAGCTGGATGGTGGTCTGGGGAGAGTTGTGAGAAAAATTCACCACCTCACACTCCCCCCTCATGCTCATGTAGCTGCTGCAACAATTAACAGTTTCTCTTCAAGTTGTATGGGCTTGCCATGATGGTTCACAGCTGTGTTTGAAGGTGATGGGTCCATTTCTAGGAGAACTTCTGCAGCAGGGGCTAGGAGGCTCCTGCCAAAGTCATAGTATTAACCATCATTATCACTTTAGGGTTGATGCCTTGCTGTCCTGCAGTGGCCAGATCTTCACTCAGCATTGCTAGCCAAGGAACAAATAGCAGAAACACACCTTCAGCCTTTTCTGCAGGTCTTGTCTCTGCTAGACTGGGCTGACAACCACCCTTGCTACCCTGTGCTGCCATAGCCTTCCACTTTCTTTAACCATATTTCTTTTAATCTCTTCCAAGGTTCTTTCTTCCCATCTCTGAAGCCCTCCGAAATGGTCTTCAAGGTCATCTTCTGGCTGGGATACTTCAACAGCTGCGTGAACCCCATCATCTACCCTTGCTCCAGCAAAGAGTTCAAGCGAGCTTTCATTAGGCTGCTCAAATGCCAATGCCACAGGAGAAGACGGCCCATCTGGCGTGTCTATGACCACCACTGGCGAGGAGCCTCCATGAACAGCTCGGTGCAAGATTCTGAGACAGACATGAGGCCCAGGATTAACACCCTGAACAGCTCATTCATATTGAACTCCTCCTTGCAGGAGAGAACCAGTAAGAGGAGAACACTCAGCTTCAAGGGCTGGAAAATGCTCACTCCTTTCCAGAAACCAGCATCCACCCAGCTGAAGGAGAAGATGAACAGCCTTTCTAACAAAATCCGGGGTGGCTCCAGCAAAGGGGGGGTGACAGCTACCTACAAAACAGAGGTGGAGTCTGTCTCCATTGGGATCCCTCATGACTTTGTGGAAACCATTGACTATCAGACTTATGACCTAGCAGAATGCTGCAGGCTCAGAGAAACAGATATTTGAAGCCACTGGGACAGCTGTCGATGGTTTCTTAAGACATTATCTAGCAGAAACATAAGGGATACCATCTGTGGGTCTGTCAGGCAGACTGGAAGCAGCAATCAGGTATAAAATGCAGTTGCCCAAAGGTTACACAAGCATCCCCCATGCAGAGGTCAGCCCTTTCTCTGGGATTACGGGTTCCTCAAATAAAAGCCAATGGCATATCCCATTTTAATGAGCCTCAGCAGGAGGGGAAGATGTGGGGTGGATACAGCCTTAGGATAAGAGCTCTTTCCTCCAGTGGATGGTTATCTTTGACGTTAGAAGAAGCTGTGCAATTAAGGGAAACCAGGATGTCTCCTTTGCCTTAAAAACACCACCACAAAATCTAATGGAAAGATGAAACCCCAAAAGATGCCAACCCTGCCTTAGTACATGTGATCATGTTTCCATCCAGAGGCAGCATGCAGAAAGGACACTGCTGAGCAATAGCTGGCAGCTGATCCTTTAGGTAATGGGTTGGGAGCTTGTAGGTCTACAGGGCTAGGCAGGACCTCCAGCCGAGGCCTTTGCTTCGGAGAAAGAGCAGTCTGTGGTATTCCCAAGCAGGGTGAGGAGATCCTGGCTCTCAGCCATTATGTCTGCAGTGACCACAGCTTTGCCCCTTCCGTGTAACCAGGTTTTAGACCAGAGGAGCAGTCCAGATGTATATGCTGATACCAATGGGTGTGCAGGTCTCTCTTCTCTAGTTCCAACCTGTGATGCATTTCTCCTTTCACTTTCCAGTAGAACACATGGAACCCACCCTGCTGTGGTACACATCCCTCTGTGACACAGAGAGAAAGCAGCTCCTTTTGGTGTCAGTCGTTCCTTTTCTGTCCCCTTCTTGCTCTTGTTGTTGTCTCTCTCAAACAACACGGAATAAAGATGCATTCTAGGGGCTTTGCTCAGGTCCAGAGTCAACCTGCACTGTGGCTCAGGAGAAGTGAGATGGCTGAGTTTGGGGCCCCTTTTCCACCACCCAGATAGTCAAAAAGAAAAGAGAGCTGACATGCAGTTGGAGATCATTTGTGCAAATGGATCTTATCTCCAGTCAGGATCATGCCCATGACTTTTCTCTGAAGTGGCTTCCCACATACCTGATACTTCAAAGTCTTTGGTGGCTATCAACAATTGTCCTTGGTTATGTCCACTAGCATGGTCAAAAGCAATGTCAATAAGGGCTTTCTTGCCATTCTCACAGCCCCGGAGTGTAAGCTTCCCTCAGAAGGGCACCTTGGTGTCTTCTGGGGACCACAGGGATGTTGGAGCTGTGACAGGCCCACCTTGGCCAGCCTCACACAAACCATGCTTTGCAACTCCGAAAATTGGTCACCTAAACTCTGCTTGGCCATGTATTGCAGGCACTGGTTTTATCAAATTCCAGACAGGCAAGGAACCACGTGGAGATATTAGATTAAGCTGTGGACAAAGGCAGGAGACACATAGGTGATGAAGGGCAAAGTCTGGATCTGAGGTGCAATGTCTCAAGCCAGGTGAGTAAGGAACAGGAACATGAAGTTGAGGGGTAGAGACATGACACTGAACGTGTCCTCGGTAGAGACACATCCATACAGCACCATCCCCCAAACCCATTAGGAGCCTATCAGGAACCTGCCTCCAGCACATCTAGCTAATCTCTTAAGGGTGGCTATCAAAGGAGATTGAAGCCTCTTTGCTGTAGCAGAGAAAATGTCATCTTTCTTTCTCTTTATTTGTTTCAAAGGAAATCAAAACAGAGCAAATGTTTGCCTTTTATTTTTCACTCAGTGGACACTGAGGCATGATATCTGGAGTTGACCCTATCTCAACACCCTTAACACCCTTCTTCCCTTTACTCAGTGCAAGACTCCAGACTGGATGAGCTGCTGCACAAATGCCTGAAGATAATGCCCAAATATTTTCCTCCCAGCAACAAATCCCACCATCGCACTTACACTGAGCCCAGGCTCATTACTGCCTGTATTTTCACAGCTGAAAAGCCACCAGAGGTTGCCAGCTTCAGAGGCTCAACCCTACCAAAGCAAGGGCCCATGTGAACTTTTTTTCACAGGTCAGAAGCCACCAGAGATTGCCAGCTTGAGAGGTTCAACCTTACCAAGGCAAGGGTCCATGTGAACCTTTTTTTTCCCCCATTTCTTTGGCCTTCAGGGGAAATGAGACCCTATAGTGAGGACACGGTGACACAGAAAGTGATTTTGCAGCTGTCACTGGTTTCTTGAGCGGTTTCAGGATCCTGAGTGGAGAGGACACTGGTGGCACTGGGTTGTAGCAGAGAAGGCATCAGAGAGAGAGCAGTCACTGAAGAGCAGGCATACCTGGAATGTCAAGGTGAAAACATGACTCCTCTCACCTTCCACCCAGCTCTCAGGATGTGTGTGCACACATCTCACACTTGGAGGGAGCAAATCCACCCAGATCTGCATTTTTGGCCCCTGTTCTGGTGGTGCTGCTTTGCAGGTCTAACACAGTGCAAGTACGTTAACGTAAGAAATTTGGGGCACAGTTTAGGACAAGCTGATATCAATATCATCATAAGTGAAAGTCTAGTCAAGGAGAAAGACAGCCATCTGCCATTAAGTGCTCTCTTATGCTCAGGAGCAGATTTATCCAGTGTCTCTCTGCAGCCAAACACCCATAGCACATGGTAACGTGTGCATCCACGACTATACAGATGCACTTTGTAACATTTATATATATGAATGTCATCTCCAAAATAGCAGACATTCTTCTATAAATGGAGACTTTGTGAGGGCTTTTAGTAGTTGTTGGCAAGTAATTAATTCCCAAGAATGAGTTGAAATTATTGCTTACACTTCTTCTTGATCTTTTAAATATACTCCTTTCCGTTTTTCCAATTTTGAAATATTTACATTTACAGCCCTCAGCCTCTTGAAATGATCCAGAAGGGAAAGAAAGATTAGTCTGGAGGTTGACTGCCTCTCCATCTGAATTCTTTACAGACCTACGGGGAGAAAATGAGTATAAAGCCTACTTAAGCACATATATGTGTACACACACATAAACACCTGAACTCTGGCTCATTTACTTACTGCATTTGATCAGGCACCAAGAGATACCCTAGAAGGGTCTGTAGGAAAGTCTTGAGCTCTCCTGTGCTGCATTGAGGTAAAATACTTGTTTCTCACCTTAGCCAAAGCCCCCCTTTCATTTAGCATCTTGCATCAGAAGAAGCAATGCCAGGATTGGACTCTGAGGCTGTTCATATGGAGCTTCATTTAGAGTAGACAGGGCTGCCTTTGTTGGCAGGGGAGGAGGAAAATGTTGTAGGAAACATGACCTGAGTGTCTAAAATTGTGCATTTCCCTCTGCTTCCCTTAATTTCCAAGCTCTGCCAAGTTTGGAAAAATGGGCTCAGACCTTCAGGAGGTAAATTTGGTCTGACCCCACTGATTGCTCTGGACCCACAAGGGTCTGACCAGCCAAGGGTATGGCCCCGTTTCTCCAAATTTACCAAGGAGACCATTTCTCAACACACCCGTACGTCGGTTATCCAGCAGCTCTCACCTCATTGTGCTGGCTTTGTGTCACTATTGCATCGTCAGACCTTGCTGCTTCGACAAACCAAGCATGGAGGATGGTGACCAGCAGCTTTTACATCAGTCGAGTCCTATTTAAGGGGGAAAAGGATGGTCCCTGTCAGCCTGAGCTGGACTGCAGTTGGGTTGCATTACTATTGTTTACAGTGTGTATATAAGTGTACATTTTCTTTAGCAGACATTGGAATTTTTTATGTAAAGATTTTTATTTTTCATCCCCAGATGTATTTATTAGCCAGAGTATTTCTGTTTTGTGATTCAAGTTCTGTCAGATTGGTGTAAGCTCTAAGAAACAGAATACACATATTTTTGTTTGTTTGTACCAAATACATGCACAAACCTGTCTAAAATGTTACCGTGTGTGATTTTTTAAAACATGGGTTGTAGGGGATGAGGGAGGAAGAAAAACCTTCAAATTATCCATCATTGTGGTTTTTTCTGAAAGGTTTTTTTTGCAATTTCACAAGGATAATTCATAGAATCACAGAATGGTTTGGGTTGGAAGGGACCTTTAAATGTCATCCAGTCCAACCCCCAATTGCTCCCACATACAGTAATTTATGATAAAAACAAGGCAGAAGAGGACTCTCTCAGCCTTGTGCCACACAAGGATGATGAGATTGTACCAGCCACGTCTTCCCTGAGATGTTCCCTGGAGCAGGAGGAATCTGGATGCAGCCATGACCCAGGATGGGTGGAGGAGGGCAGTAGTAGGAGTTGCAGAGAGCAGAAGGTCTCCCCTCAGCCTCCTTCTCTCCAGACTGAACACCTCCAGCTACCTCAGCTGCTTCTCATAAGATTTGTGCTCCAGACCCTTCACCAGCCTAATTCCCCTTTCTTTGCATAGCAAATGAGCCAACACAGCCCAGGGCTGGCTGTCCTGCAGGGACAGCTCCCACCAGAGGCAAAGTGAGCAGCCACCAAATGCATCTCAGCAGCTCCAGGGAAAGACTGTCATGACTTCACCCTGTGTTTTGCTCATGTGTGGTGAAGTCAGACTGGTGATGGGGAAGGGGAGAGGGATGCTGTGTCCTCTGAAGAGCCTGCAGCAAAGGATGCTCTTGACTGATGCTGCTCGTCCTGTCTTAAGGGACTTCTTACCCTTCTGTGTGATTGTCAAGCCAGGCTGCTGCCAGCAGGAAAATGTTGGGTGCTTTGCTGTTGACTTTCCCAAGGGTGTGATAAGAAAAGCCAGTGCCACGACCATGAGGACTGAATGAGCCTTTGGAGTCACGGGCTGGGCATGTTGCTTTTAGCATCTTTGGCCCCAGGTTTAATCCATCAAGAACATTGTGTGCTCTGACATAAGCAGACAGGGTCAGGGGCCAGGGCTACGCAGTCCTGGTGTCTGTCAGATCCCAGGCTGGTGCTTGTCTGCCTCATCTCACAGCAGCCCATAAAAGACTGTGCATCTGCTAATGCAGCCTTTTGGGGATCGTATGTGACCAGGTCAACTCCCAGTGTCTCCTTCTCTCCCCATGCATCTCCAAATCTCTTCTTCCTGCCCATCAAAATCCACTCTATAACTCCTCAGGCTTTCGATGTGCTGGTTGGGCATTGTCCAGGCAGAGTGGATCCACTTAGGGAAGAATGCTGGAGCATCTTGATCTGAGGAGGAATTTCATTCTCTCGTATCATCCAAGCCCTCGGTGTCCTTTCCACAAGGCATGGCCCTCACAGACAACCTCCAGTGGCAGATGAGGCTTTCTTCTGCTCTGGTGGGCCACCAATGGGCAGGTACTTTGTAACATGTCTACTGCTGGCCATGATCCAAAGTGCAGTCATGAGATAAGGTGCACCCTAGAAAGCCTGGTGATAACTGTCTGATTAAGTTCATTTTTTATTTTTTTTTTAATTTTTATTCAGGTTTGAAGGAAGCCACCACTTGGTATTTTGGTTGCACTCCATTCTGTGGTGGACTTGTCGACATTTGAAACTCAGCATTCACTGAGCTGCTGTGTTTGGGTCCCAGTGCACTGGAGCTAAACCTGGGCTTGATCCAGGACACTGCCTTGGAGGTGGGAGCATCAGTGTACTTTTGGGGGTGGCTTCTTCATTTAGCACCCCTTCTGAGGCCAGAGAAGGCAATTGAGCACACAAGGCCCTGTGATCTGTGCCTGACCACGAAGGCTTCCCCAAAAGTTAAGTATACTCTCTTCCAGACCCCACTCCAGCCCAACAAATAGTTTGGGTATTGCCTTATCAGTGAGATATTAAAGAAGATAGCCCAGAGACACTGCAAAAAGACAATGAGTCCTTCAGAAAGCAAAGGATATTGGTAGCACCTGAATAAATTTGGCTATTTTGCTTCTGCATCCCCATTTTGGGGATGTCTGGACACCCCTAGGCCCCTTCTGCTTTCTCCTCTCCTCTCCTCTCCTCTCTTCTTTTTTCTCCTCTCCTCTTGTCTCCTCCCATCCTACCCCATCTCATCTCATCTCATCTCATCTCATCCCATCTCATCTCATCTCATCCTCTCTTTGCTTCCTCCAGTAGCTTTCTTTGGACTTGGCTGGACTCACAGTAGACAAGTTGTCTCACCCTAAAAATTCTGTGCTTTCTTCTATCCTACACAGTTGTTTTCATACAATTATAAAATTATTTGGGTTGGAAGGGGCCTTAAAAAATGTTTCTGAGGCTTTGTGGAGGATCACCTGTCACAATATAGGAGACATACTTATATATATATCTGAGACAGGAAAGGGAAAACCAAAAGGGAAAATCAAAAGGGGGCATAATAGGAAAACATTAGATCAATATTTGAAGGCAGTCAAAGGTGAAAATTGCATGTTAATAATATTTGGAAAAGAGATGAAGAACAGAAGAAATGGAGAATAACCTTGAAAACATCTTTGCATCTCTGAATAAATCTATGATGTGCCTGTGATTTGACTGTTGCCTGCTTTTCTGATCAGCTCAGATCAGAAAGGACAGAATGGACTCAGAAAGGGTTCACAAAAGGCTAACAAAGATGACCAAAGATATGGGATAGTTTCCATCCAAAAAAACCCAATTAAATCAAAGGGCACTTTCCTGGAAAACAGAGATGACTGAGGAAGAACACGATGGAGGTCTTTAAATCAGGAGTGTCAGAGAGAAGACGAATAGCAGAGGATTGTTCTGGTTTTTTTATAATACAAGAACTAAATGACATCAAAGCCATTATCAAAATGAACAAAGCATGGCAATACTTCACATGGTGCATATTTAAATGGTGGAACTCATTACCACAAGATACTGCATCCTCCAAAATTCTCTAGGGGTTAGAAATGATGGGCCTTCATGACAGAAAAGTCCATCAAAGGCTTTATTTATATATTTATATATTTATATATTTATATATTTATATATTTATATATTTATATATATTTATATAATACTGGAAATATTTATATAATACTGGAGCTGAGAAGTCCCTGAGACATCAATTATTGTCAGCTGGGAGAATATTTTAAGGGATATTTCACTGTAGGTTTTTCTTTCCCTCTACCTCTTCCAAAGTTTCCATCAACAAAGAGCAAGGACTCAGCTAGAAGGACCCAGGCTCCAAACTAGTACAGCTGTTTGTATGTCCCCTTCATCTGGATGTTGGGTAGCCCATCCATGTCACAGTTAAATTGTTCATTTCTCTACCTGTAGGCTAAAATGAGAAAACATACAGAAATCTCAAGGTTAGTCTCCAATGTATGTTAGGGGAACAAGGTGATACCATATTGTCACCACTTTGTGCCAGGTCCCACAGAGAAATTTCTGTCACTGATTAAGACATCTCCATTCCATCAAGGTGTCCATGTATGAGCCAGATGTTTAAACTCCGTTAGAGAGATCTAGAGAAAAAAAACCCATTATTTACTGAAGTGAAGGTCTGATCCCCCCCTTTTCCCTATGGGAAAGAGGACACGGGATATTTACTGTGGTTGAATGTATCCTCAAAGTCAGATCAGTGCTTGACTTACAGGATGGGCCACAGCACCCAGTCCCTACGGCATGCTGGAAGACAGAGACTTGCCAAGAGGGTGGGAAGGCCAAGTCAGAGATAATGACCCATCCTGAATTCCCACGAGGCCAGAAAAAAAAGGGTTTGGAGCACAATGTTCAGTTCTGTTCAGTTCAGTTCAATAAACCAAATTTAGCTAAATTTAAAGATTTCCTGTGTGCCATGCTGGTGGATAATAGATGCCTTGGGGTCTGGAGGGTAGGGTGCAGGCATTAAAAATAATTTTTATGCATTTTATGGAAACATTATCTACCATTTATTATGCCCAGCTCTCCAATTTCTTTTTCACAACACAGCCCTAAGCAGGACATTTCACACGGTTTGGAAATTGCTGAACTATCTGCACTTCATAGAATCATAGGTTGGCTTGGATTGGAAGGGAACTTAAAGATCATCCAGTCCCAACCCCCTGCCATGGGCAGGGACACCTCCCACCACACCAGGCTGCTCCAAGCCACATCCAACCTGGCCTTCAACACTGCCAGGCAGGGGCAGCCACAGCTTCTCTGGGCACCCTGGGCCAGGCTCTCACCACCCTCACACCAAACAATTTCTTCCTCACTTCCAACCTCAATCTACCTTCCTTCAGTTTGAACCCATTTACCCTTGTCCTTTCACTCCCTGCCCTTGGCACCAGTCCCTCTCCAGCTTTCCTGGATCCCCTTCAGGCACTGGAAGGTGGTCCAAGGTCTCCCTGGAGCCTTCTCTTCTCCAGGCTGAACACCCCCAACTCTCTCAGCCTGTCCCCAGAGCAGAGCTGCTCCAGCCCTCGCAGCATCTCCGTGGCCTCCTCTGGACTCTCTCCAACAGCTCCAGGTCCTTCTCCAGAACTGGACACAGCACTGCAGGACGGGTCCTCACGAGAGTGGAATAGAGTTCACTTCTTTACCTTCAAAAAAACTGAAGCAAGACAGAGACTCTGCCCATGATAGGTCCAGCTGTCCAATACTAAAAATCTCACTTAGACCTGAAAGAAAGCACTTTGGTGATTCATAAATAAATAAATAAATAAAACAAAATCAAGGCCCAATCCAGCTCCTGTGATGAATATTTCACTATTCCTTCCTCTATGGCTGCTACCTTCTCGATGGAAAAAAAGATATTCCCTAAGGGATATATTTGATTCTGAAGTCTCATTGAAATCTGGCCATAATTAAGTAGCATCACCACTGATCAGAGATTCAGCATTGCCTGTTTCAACCCCACTGCTCTCTTCTGGCAGAGCTGTGGTTGCTTTAAAGCCTGATAGAATAACACATGGGTCAGACGTTTGAGTTGTGTTGTGGCAGGAGCGTGTTTTTTGGAAAGAGAAGGTCCCAAAGCCTGGTCCTGTTCATGGCCAGGAGACTTCAGGTGTCACGGTCAGAAGAGGAATACGATTGCAAAAGCCTTTCTGATTGCAAAATGGAGAGTTTCAATTTCCAGAGTTTCACAGAAGCTGTTTCAAATACAGAAACCTAGCAGGAACTTCAAAAAAAGACCCAAAAAAGCCAAAAGCCTCAGAATACATAAGTTTGAACCATAGTTATATTGAGCTATCCCTAAAGCTCTTTGTCATTTACAAGTTGCCTTGACACGGATAGGAATTTCTCGACAAATTATTGGAAAAAGGGAATGCCCTTGGGTAACCTTGTTTTTATCACAGCAAGGTAGTTTTATGGATTGAAAAGGTTTGCTATCTTGACAGCATTAATGTTAATCTATGAGTAAATTGCCATTGTTTTGTGCATGTTTACTACTACAGTCTTCAACAGATGAATCAGTGCAAATCCAATTTAACTTGGATTGCTGCAGTGCTTTCATTTCTAACCTGTTCTAGGCTTGCAAGTTGAAATGTTGCCTCTCAAAGCTTTAGGATATAGGGGTTTTGAAAGTTTAAATATGTTTTGATATAGGTATATATTCACATATGTGCATAAATAGCTATGTTTACATAGAAACACAGAGATACACATATAAATACATATAGATTTTAGCCTTCAAATACTTTTTGTGCTCTCTTGGCAAAAGCACTCTTCTGTCTGTGGCTAACTTCATACCCAGGCTGTGTCCCATGTCCTGCTGAGCCAGGAGCTACTACCCAAAAGTCAGTATGTTGAGTGCAGCTGCTCAGTCACCATGTGCATGACTCAGAAATCAATGAGTTTCCTAATATTCCATTACTGAAATCAGTTGCCTGGAAAGGATGTGGATTCTCCATCACTGGAGTTCAGACAAATATTTGTCTTAGGTAACATTTTAGATAGGATGGAGCCTGCTGCAGGTGATGGGGCAATTTAAGCTTTCTGAGGTTCCTATGAGCCATATCATTCCATATTCTATACTGCTCCATATGTTCTTCTTACAAGGAATTAGAAAGGGATTTTTCTCAAGTTTCGTGAATTGGCCATTTATTGCAGACTGCACTAAGTGTATTTAATCCACCTCCAGCTTTTCAAACTGAGCAAGGATGAACAACTATGCTAAGAAACTGCCTGTAAAAAGGAACAAACATTCCCCTGCTGGTTAATTTACTAATAGACATGGTTTAGCTTTCCTTTATAGGCTCTGCTTTCTCCTGTTAGCCTCTAAATGATCATCTTTCCTCTGGCACGGTGCTATTCCTGGGAGTCATCCATGCTTCAACTGAGCTCCTCTCTCTGCAGACCACATCTACAGCAGGAACCTCTTGGGACACTGTCATTCAACAGGCAAAGGACTGGTAAATCCACTGCCAGGAAGCTGAGGGTAGGCAAATTAAAATTAAAAGCAAGGTGAGCACAGGGAGTAATCAACAACTGGAGCAAATTTTCTCAAAGATGTGAGGGGTTCTTGAAATGCAAAACTTGGGAGCGAAGGTACGAGGGAATTATTGTATAATGCACTCTGGCTCAGGGAGAAGTAATGGGCTTGATATAAAAATTTGCTTTCCTGCTCTGCTTATACAGGACGTCAGGCTAAATTATCAAAATATGCTGTCTGTCCTTAAAAATAAATGTTTTCCTGTCTGACTTGGCAAGTCTTGCTGAGCTTAAAATATTGCCCAAAGACAGCACCTGTNTCTCCTCTCCTCTCCTCTCCTCTCCTGTCCCTGAGTCGTTTGTTTATTTCTTACTTTATTTTTAGCACCCATTTTCTTTGCATTACATTTTTCTGTTAAGGGCCCCTGCAGCTATTTTTTGCTGGTGGAAATTGGCCAGACACATTATTTTTTACTCTTTTCATCTAGGTATTTATTTTGGAGGGATTTATTAGCAGAGAAAAGAGCGTGACTGACAGCCTGAGAGGTCTCTCTGTCTGTCCTCTCTTTAAGCCAACGCACTGGATTTTGACACTCAAGGCATGTAAAGAAGCAGTCACCAATGGGCCTTGGATTGCTGGATTTTTCTAACCCCATTTTTATCCAACCTTTACTTTCAGTCTGTTGTTGGTGGGCTACTCAGTGCTTCCCCATTGTGAACTCTGACATGAGATGAATAACTGTATCCTATCTGCTCTCTGTGGGTGGGTGCAGTTAATTGATGGTTTAGAGACCATCATGTCCATCCTCACCATCTCTTTCCCACTGAAGGAGTCCTATCCTATTTAGCCTATCTGAATATGCAGTTTCCCAGTCCTCCTAACGCCCTCCTTCCCTTGACCCTTTCTAGGTCTATTATATCCTCTTTGAGAGTGTGCAGCCAAAGATAACCTATCTCAGTTGTAGTTCCACCAGGGATATCATTAAGTGCATAACATCATCGTGCACATGGCAAAATGATATTTTTCTTTATTCTCACTCCTTTTCCAAGTAATTCCTAACATTTTACTGGCCTTTTTGAAAACTGCTAATGGCAGAGCTGAGGTTCCCATTTCAGCTAGTCACAAAGGTTCAGCACCTCTTTCCTGAAGGCTAATGACTACTTTTGAGCACACGACCACCTATGCATAGCTTCTTCCTCATCTACATGATTTTGCATTCATCAGTATTAAATTCACCACCTGCTAGTACAATATCACGGCATCTCTTCTGCAAATATTCACATTTAGAGTTAGCTTTGACTACCCTGAAGAATGGAGGATTGCCAGCAAATGGTTACTAACCTATTTACACCTTTTCCCTAGATCTTGTTGCAATACAGTGACTATTATGGGACCCAGCACTTTAGGAAATTTCTAATTAACTTCCTCCACTATGAGAAATGACTGTTTAATCTTATTTATTTTGTTTTATTTTGCTTCTTCTCTGTTTATTTCACTGGTTATTAAACCAGAAGACCTTTTACCTTATCCCATGACAGCTTAGAGCGTTAGGAAGTTTTTCAGGATAGACTGCTGAGTATTAGACACAAGACTGTAAGTACTGTGAAACCATCATAAAAGAAGGTAATATTGATGATATGGGAAAGAGAAGGGGAAGAGTAATGGATTAAATTCTGTAAGAGGAATTTGTAAAGGCCATTAGTGTATGGATACTGTGTGCAGTATGCGTCACATGCCAGTTTTGCTAGATCAAATAGTTTTTTCCATGGGAGCAATGGACAAAGAGCAAAAGTCAATATGGCAGGCAACTGCAAAGTGAAAGTGTCATGTATTTATTTTGAACAAGAAAATGGTGCTTGTGCCAATGTATTCCTAAAAATACTGTTAGCAGCACAGAAAAAAAAGTCATGGGCAGTGAATAGATTCAACTCAGGCTTTGCATGAATTAGTGTATTCCTATTAATAATTTAGGTTAATATGAAAAAAAACCCAAATTCTGTAATTGCATTAAGTTACAAACACCTAATGCAGCCTAAAAATATCCCAAATCCTCAGTGTCTTCAAGAGGTAATATGTATGGATGGATCAGGTACCAAAATAACTGAAAAAGGATTTGGAAGTATCTTCAAATGAAGTTGGGATCTCTCAGCTGAGCACAGAACAAAGGAGAAAAAGGCTTCCTGCTCTGCAGCTCACTATGAGAGAGGCTGAAAGAGGAGCTGGATGAATGTCTTGCTTGGAGAGTCTTAAATCAAACAGAGCAGCCAGAATGCCATCACTAGCTGAAAAGAAAAGTTAAAAAAAGTTAAAAAACAAACAAACACAACAACAACAACAAACATATTGCAGGAGAGGAGAGGAGAGGAGAGGAGAGGAGAGGAGAGTCGAGGAGGGGATCACGGAGCTGAGAGGGGNGAGAGGAGAGGAGAGGAGAGGAGAGGAGTTTGTAGCATGCATGCAAGGAGCTGCCAAGGGAGTTGGGTTCATCAACCCTAGAGATAAGAAGATTTTAGGTGGGCATCTGATTACACTGCTTTAATGAGGTTGCAGAGAAGACAGGGTCAGGCTTCTCTGGGACACAATAGGCTTGGTGTTCAACAGGGGAAAATCCCATTAGACACAAAGAAAAAAATATTTCCTCTGAATAAAATGAAGACCTGGACCAAAAGGGTCCAGAAAGGCTGTGGAGCCTCCATCCTTGGAGATACTTGAAACTAGGCTGAACAAGACCCTGAGCAACATTGAGGTTGGCCCAATGTTGACCAAAGGGCTGAGATGTTCAATCTCATTTATTCCCCAGGCCTATGATTCTGTGGAAAATGGAGCACATAGGTGTAAGGCTTCCAGCTCTCCTCTTTAGGAGATGCTTTTTTTGTAGGCTACCATTTGTGTTGGGCTGAATTCCTCTGTGGCTCCAGTGGGAAATGCCATGATTTATTCCATGACACACACAGCACACGGAGCTTTACAGTGGTCACTTTGTTCTGGAGAGGAGAATCAGGAGGGGGTGATTAGAGAGGCTCTGAATAACCTTAGAAGAAACAGCTCTTATCAGGCTGCAGAGCAATTATATGTACACCCCTCAACAGTCTCAGAGTTGGCTGGGCACATTTTTTAAAGATACTTCATTGAGAAATATTGGCCGCTGTCCAGAAAATTAAAAAACATAATTAAAGAGTAAAAGTGCTTTTTCTTTTTCCCCCTGCTGGTTTTGATTTGTTTACATAAAGGGGAAAACACAGTCCCTGTTGTTTCTTTTCAGATGTGCTCTTAAGGTCGGCACACCCGGCACCCAGATGGTGCTCATAAATCATTAATGACCTAAGTTTTCATCACACAACTTTGTTCTGAGTGGTTATAGCTCTTCATTATATCTGTTCTGTCATCAGAAGGCCCTGTGACAAAAAGGGCACCAAGTTTCAGCAAGGTGCCTCCAAGGGAAAGACCTTCCCACCCTGACACCCAAGTATTTCTTTTTTGAGTCTCACCAAGGCAGGTCCCAGGAGGGAGAAGAGGAATCAGTGGTGCAAAGCAGGAGCTGGTTGTGACCCCTTTCTCCAGGACGCCCCACATGGGTGACAGCCAACGTGTCCCAGAGCCCATGTTCCTGAGCTCAGCAGGGTCTGGAAGCCAGGACCCACCACCATTTGAGGGCACAAACAGCATTTGCCCAGATAATGGAGAAATTTAACCAAAAATGTCAGCCTCATTTAGATTTCTCTCAGCTCACTCCAAAACAAAAGGCATGTAAACATCATCAGCTAGGAAAAATTGCTGATGACTGAAAGTTAAATCTGTCATTAAAAGTGGAAAATACATGGGGTGTACTGAGAAGCATGTAGACACAGAGAGACTGAGTCACTTTTATGCTAATAGATCTTCATCAGACCTCCCCAGTGAATACAGAAAATGCTCTGTTTATTGTAACTGAAGTTTATGATAAAAGCGCTTTCATATTCTCTATGTATGTACACAGCTATTCAGAAAAATGTATTTTTCTCCCCCTTTTTTGTTCTCCCCATTCATTTCTCTCTGGGAAGTGTTGTTTTCAAGCAAAGCAAGCAGAGAAATCTGCTCAGCTGTATAAAGGCAGAGGTGGGCTCATGCAGGTAACACACCTCCATCTTCCTTAAAAGCCATGTAGATGTGGTGCTGAGGGCCATGGGTCAGTGGTGGCCTTGGCTGTGCTGGGTCAATGGTTGGTCTTGATGATCTTAAAGGTCTTTCCCAACCAAAATGATTCTGTGATTCTATGATTCTTTGTCCCTAATCACCTGAGACTGCTGGGACACTGATTGCTTCTCACTGAGGTGCACAACTTCATTTCTCATGGCCTTCTCCTTCCCTTTATCCTCTTCCTTAATGACTAGGAGCTAAGAATAGGAAAATTGTTGCAATTACTGAAAGGTTGTTGCTCTGACCTAAAATAGTTGTAGTTCAATAAAGGCCTAAAATGCAGCACTTGACTGCAAACCGCCCTGATCTAGGATGGTAAAATCAACTCCAAAGGAAATAAATATAAATGTTCCAGTTGTTCTGGTCTGCCCGGAGGGTTGCCTGTAAGCATTCCCATGTCAAAGTCCACTGATTTTGCTCTGACCTCTCCTCGTGGATTTGAATCTCTTTGTTATGGCTGCTCAGATCTCTTTTCAACCAGGAGTGTTCTGAACCACACCACCATCTCTCCTTCTCTCTCTACCTCCTTTAAAAATGTTGATCATGGTTAGAAAACCCTTCATCTATGCAGGGATTGGGAAAACCTCCCCAGTCCCAGCCACACTTCCCCAGAATGCAATTTAACCCTCACCTCCACCATAGCAAGGGCATCTGCTCCAGGTCACCATTGCTCCAGCACACCCACACGGATGTCCTGCAACTCATTAAACTTTGCAAGATTTACAGGGTCCTTGCACCACAGCCCAAGCAACCTACGGGCAAGTAGGGTGAGCAAGCATGGAGACAACCAACCTACCAAATCCCAAGAGGGGTGTGTGACCCCCTGAGAGCAGTGATCACACTGGCACTACTGGGGTCAGTGAGCCCTCCCGACTAATTGGGACCTTTCATAACATGGGCATGGCCCTTGATGATGCACTGCCCAGTCCTTGCTCTCCATCATCTCCACACTATGTTTTTCTCTGGCTCAAGAGCAAAGGTGACAGAGCACCTCTGGTCTTGCCCTGGAACAGAGGTGGGGTGAGGCCAGAGGATACAGCAGTGCCAGGATCTGCAAAGTTGTGTTGTGTCTCTACTGGACAGATGTAGAATCATAGAAACACAGACTGGTTTGGGTTGGAAGGGACCTTTAAAGCTTCTCCAGTCCAACCCCCCTGCAGTAAGCAGGGACACCTTCAACCAGATCAGGTTGCTCAGAGCCCCGTCTAACCCAACCTGGAATGTTTCCAGGAATGGAGTATCTACCACTTCTCTGGGCAACCTGGGCCAGGGTTTCACCACCCTCAGCATAAAAAATGTCTTCCTTTAGAACCATCACCCCCTGTCCTATTGCAACAGGCCCTGCTGGAAAGTCTGTCTCCATTTTTCTAATAGGCCCCCTTCAGGCACTGGAAAATGCTCTAAGGTATCCCTAGAGCCTTCTCTTCTTCAGGCTGAACAACTCAAACTCTCTCAGCCTGTCCTCATAGGAGATATTCCCTCCTCTGGACCTGCTCCAGCAGCTCCATGTCCTTCTTGGGCTGAGGACTCCAGAGCTGGATGCAGTACTGCAGGTGGAGTCTTACCAGAGTGGAGTAAACCTGAAGCAGACCTGCTGAAGACCTAATGTGACTTGAACATCACAAAAGCCCACCAGGTTAAGCCAGAGACACCCCAGTGGGCTGATTTTCCAGTCAAGTGCATGAGAAGGATTTCAGCATTTTAATTGCACCCACATGGAATCATGGAATATCTCGAGGTGGAAGGGACCCATACGGATCATCGAGTCCAACTCCCTGTCCAAACTCATCAGTGAAGTAAGCTAAAGTGACAAAACTGAGAGCAAATCCACCGATCCACCAGTAAATCAGAAAAAAAGAGCCAGCAACGTGCCCTTCTGTGAATAACTCAAAACATGCAGAAAAGCTGTCAAATGTTTCATATGGCTGTTGCTGTCAGAGGTTTTGACTTTCTGGAAAGGGGCCAGTGCTTATGATCAAGCATCTAAAAATTGCATTTGGTCAGAGCAGCAGCACTTTGCACCTCTCAGAAGCAAACAGCCTGTACCAGGGGTAGTCACCATCAATGTCCATCTGGTGTTTCTAGGTGACAGGCACTGAGAAGAAGGGGTGTGAGATAAAAACACCCACTTCTTTTTGACAGTGGGACCAGGTCCTGCTGAGTTATGGCTCAATGAGGAGCTGTACTGATGGCACTGCAGGAGGGCAATGCAGGCTCACTGCCCTGATCATCACTTCCTCTGGAAGGAGAGCTGGCCAGGAGCCATCAGCCCAGGAGCTGTTTTCATATGGAATCTACAGGACAGCAAGCACCAGCACACCTGTGGTCTTCTCCACCCTGTGACAACAAGCACTTTACATTATTTATAGAATCATAGAATCATTCTGCTTGGAAGGGACCTCCAGGGTCATCAAGTCCAACCTTTATCCCATCATATTCCTGACTATCAGACCATCAGACCATGGCCTCAAGTGCCTCAGCAACCCGTTTGTTGAACACCCCCAGGGATGGTGACTCCACCACCTCCCTGGGTAGCCCATTCCAGTGCCCAACCACCCTCTCAGTAAAGAGCTTCTTCCCCATCTCCAACCTAAACTTCCCCTGAAGGAACTTGAGGCCATTTCCTCATATGCCTTTGCAAAATAACCCCCTTACTTATGTTGTCAATAATGCAAATGTTTTTTCAGTCACTCTCCCAGTTGTCTCCAGGTCCTGCACCCCAGTTACCACCATCCAAATGACTTTGCCATTATTTTTTTGAGGACTAGACACTGATTTTTATGTGAAGGCTCTATCAGTACAAGTCAGCATCTCGGTTTTTATAAAACATTCTGTTTTGTTTGCTTTCTTGACTGCAATTAGAGAGTGGAAAGAGGTTTGTATTGAACTGTCTGTCCTGATGCAGAGGTGTCACTCTCGACCAGGCACAGGTTACCTCTGAGTCCTGTCCAGCACAGGATTCACTTCTTTTTGACTGCCTAAATTAGTTCTGTGTCACGAGCTGATTCATCTCACCTCCATTTCCAAGCCATTTCCAGCACACTTGGGACTGAGCACTGAGCTGTGACCTTTTGCCATAATTGACCATATCATTCTTTCTCCTTGGACAGTTGTAGAGCCATGACAAAAGTTTCCCACTCCTCCTGCAACCCCCTGATCTCCCTCAGGAGACTCTTCTTAAAGACCTTCTGGCTATCCAAATGCACCATGTCCACCAAGTCTCCTTCATCCACCTCTTCCCTGACACGGTCGTTGTCTCCATCCCTCTGTGAGACCTTTCTTCACCACGAGCCGCTGGGTCCACGCTCTCCTCTCGTGAGCTACCTTCCTGAAACTTCAATACCCTGCTTTTAAATATCATTTCAAGCCCATTTCCCCAGGAGGGGTGACCTGTAATTCTGCCCACCTCACCTTCAAGGCTTTTGGAATATAAATGTAACCTCCTCTATATCCCAGTCCTTGATTCTTTTCCTTAGTAAGTCGCTCAAGTCCAACTTAAATTACTTTAAAATGCCTGCCCAGACAATCCAGACCCTTGGTAAAAGCACCTTCTAGACGAGGTGTCCCAGCATCCTGTCCAGCTGAACCTTGACTATGTTTAATGCTGGGGAATCCACCACTTCCCTGGGGAGCTCATTCCAACAGCTGATTGTTCTCATTGTGCAAAATTGTCCTCATGTCCAATTTGAATCTCCCCAGCAGTACCTTGCACCCATTATCCCTCCTCTTTTCCATGTGACATCTACCCTTATATCACACACTTTCAGGGTGATGACAAATGTCATTTCTTCCTGGTGCTATTTACATCCCACAACAAGGATTGTCTTCAGAGCACCTCTCTCTTGGAGACCTCTCTTCCAAAATCACATCCTTTCCCCTTTCTCTCTGGATTTTCTTCTTATTTGCTCTCTCTTTCTCTTTGTCCATAGAGGAACTCCTGGAGGACTTGTCCTGGACTGGTCAGTGGGTTGGTCGCATCCATCCTGACCCAAATCCTCCAGCTAAAGGGAACCTAACCCAAACCAGGATCAATTGAGGTGGGTCAGTTTAGGTTGAGAAGGATGTATCTCAGCTGTCCTCTCATGGTGAGCGGCGCTGAGCCGCGCTTGGCTCAGCAAAGCTCCTTCTCTCCCACTCTTGGATTTCCCAGTGGAAGTGTTTGTCCTGGAGCAACAGGCGTGGCTGGGGTGACGCTACTGCATAGCAAGGACATGACACTGTTCACAGGCTGAAGGGAGAAGGAAGGAGGGTGGAGAGTGGAGGGCTAGAGCAAGCTCTGGGAAGGGTTCCTGATGGAAAAGGAGCGACTCTGATGAGTTCAAGGTCATGCAGTCTCTTCACGAAGTCCACTGCATGAGCAGCCTCTGCATGGGAGAGCCCTGGGAGTGAGGGTCATTGCAATTTGGTATATGTAAAATCAATAGAAATATAAAAATACAGAGATACATAAAGATATAATTTACAAATACAAAGAATAATATACAAACACATAAATATATAAATATATAAATATAGAAANTTTAAAATATATAAATATAGATACATTCTACATACTTTTTATATATTTTTATATATATTTATATAGGGTTTATATATATTTACCAAGAGTTTTCAGATCAAGTAAATAAAACCATGACTCAGCTGCAGTAACAACTGCATCGAGGTCCAGATAATTTAAGGAGCATTTTATCCAAATCCACCCTTTCCACCCGCCTCCAACTTGTCGTTGTCTATTCTGGTTTTCTCCCTGCTGCTTCTCATTTGCGTGCAGATTATCTGAGAGGACAAGTTCTCTGAAAGTGGGGACACCTTAGCACTTCTTTTCAAGAAGTGGGGCTTTGTGCAGTATTTCAAACGCAGCTTTACCACCTGAAAACGTGGTGGGATGCAGGTCAGAAGTGGGCTTTGCCAGAAGAGCCATCCCTTGCTAAGAGGGCCACACACAATGCACCAACTGTAGCTTCTCCAGACGTGATTCAGGCAGCAGAAGTGGTGGGGCTAAAATTAATCCTTGTCTGACAAGGTATTATGGTAAAAAGCTGCCGTTCCTCCACCCTGATTGTGCTGAAAGCCTGGCCCATTTAGAGCCGATTGTGGCAGCAGGCAGCTTGATATTCCTATTCTTTGGGGATGGGAAAGTGGTTTTGCTGATTAAAAATCATAGCAGAAAGGTTTCCGTGGGCACAGCATCTTGAAATGGCCATGGAAAATCACCCAGCCCTTCCCAGTAGTCCCCTCTGAAGGCTGCTGCATAGCAGAATTGTTTTAATTAAAATTGTTTTAACTAAAATTGTTTTAATTGAAATGGCAACAGAAATTAGAGGATCAAACTTCAGTTTGTTTGTTATGGGGAAGAGGGGGCATTTTTAAGATCCAAAGGGATGATCTGCTTAGATAATGCACTGAATGTCCCTGTTTGTGTACAGAAGAGTCCCTCAACCTTCCTGGAATGAAGATGATGGACAAACATCCTCAACGGAGGAGCTTTGGAGTTTTCCAGGTGAAATGAGACAAAAAGGGGCACAGTGGTAGGTTTCAAAATTAAAAAGAGCAGAACCTTTCCAGCAGGTTGTCCCTAAGCCTGGGCAGAGAAGGAAGGTATCAGGGTCTGACAGAGACCTGATGCGTGATGGAAGAGCAGGATGGGGTGCAACCAGCCCCATGCACACGGACCAACACACATGAGAATGTGCCCAGATTGTGCCAAGGGCAACCACGTGTCATGTGCAGACAGATGATGGGACATTTTGAAAAGACAGGACCTGAGTGCCTCTCAGGTAGGCTGCAACTCCTTCCCTCTCTAGACTGGAGGGTCCTCAGGAGAGATGGTTCCAGGGAAGGAGTTATGCACCAGGGAACTGCTCTGAGAGGTCAAATTTAGCCACCCCAAAATAGACATCCTCAAAACAGGGTTCTGGGTCTATCATTACTCCAACAGGTCCATTTCAGACGAAGGGTTCAACCCAAGGGTCCACAGGCCATCTCAGAGACACATCAACAGAAATTCACTGCCAAGCTAAGGACCACCCTCCTGGACCATGGCCCCTCAGCAGAAACTTCACTGAGAGCAGAACATGATCCGGGAGCAGAGATCCCATGACGAGATGGATTCTCCTGCTCAGCTGTGAGTGGTGGCACCCAACAAATGGATACAAACAGATGGTAAAGAATCATAGAATCATTATGGTTGGAAGGAACCTCCGGGGTCATCAAGTTCAACCTTTATCCCATCTTATTCCTAACCATTAGACCATTAGACCATGGCCTCAAGAAGAGGACAGCCCAAAACCAAGTCCTTGCTCATGGTCCTTTTCATGACTGCAAGTTGAGCCAAGATCCAGTGCAGCCACGTCTCTGCCCAAATACCCCTTGTGTGATCATATGACAGCTGTGAGGGTCAACTGCTCTCTTCCCCACGAGCATCCAGAAAGTAGCACCAGGTCACTGACTCAATTAGTTGGACTACTGGAGGGTAGTCTATGACCACTGGAGGTTCATATACACACAGGTTAGGAAGGAACAGGCAGGTATGGTCCAGATTAAAGAGAGCAGCAGTGTGCAACCTGGCATCTGTTGTCTCTTCTTTTCCTATCACGCAGGAGCACAACTGGTGTCATTACAAAAGTGGGTTAAAAAAACAACCCGTTCACCTAGGAAACAGCAGCATGACTGGGAATAAGCACTGATTTCTGGGCATATTTATGAGCCCAAGCAAGTCCGGGTGTTCATCGAGATGGTCTGAACATCCCTGCGTCAAGGAGAAAGCACCAGTTTGGACTTTGAAGCACGCTTCCCTGTAAGCAGGTGAATTTAGGGTTTCCAGCTGTGTTTGAATGAATCAAGCAGAACAGGGGAGAAGAGGTTTTGCACTGATGTTCTTGTGTTTCCTGGAGATTTAAGGCCCTCAACTGGCGAGTTTTAGCACAGCACTACTGCAGACATCAGCACATCCACATTCCCATCGGCAGGATGGTTGGGTGCCCTCTCTCCTTGCTCTGCTGTCACCCCCTGCACCCAACCACGGCCACAAATCCTGCCCTGAGCCTCTGCCAAAGCCTCCCACGTTCCTGGCACCCCACCAGCCCTCGCTGCTGCCCAGCCAAACACCACATACTTAGCTCTGTTAATGTATTTTCTTTTTAAATCTCTCCCCTTATAAATCAACTTCTCCAGCCCCTGAATCACTGCCTGTGCTCTTGCCTTTCCCTTAAGTGATGCCCACTTGCCAAATGCTTTGTAAATTCCCCTTCTGGCAGCCACCACAGTTGGGGCCACACTGTCGGTGAGAAAATCAACACTGTTCCTTCTCCTCCAAACAGAATTCCTCGTTTGACTGCTCTTCTCACACTTGCCTTACTTTGCATCTGGGGAAGAACAACCCCATGCACCAGTACAGGCTGGGGGCTGACCTGCTGGAGAGCAGTGTAGGAGAAAGGGACCTGGGGGTCCTGGTGGACAGGAGGATGACCATGAGCCAGCAATGTGCCCTTGTGGCCAAGAAGGCCAATGGCATCCTGGGGTGCATTAGAAGGGGGGTGGTCGGTAGGTCGAGAGAGGTTCTCCTCCCCCTCTATTCTGCCTTGGTGAGGCCACATCTGGAGTATTGTGTCCAGTTCTGGGCCCCACAGTTCAGGAAGGACATGGAACTGCTTGAGAGAGTCCAGCACAGAGCCACAAAGATGATGAAGGGAGTGGAACATCTCCCTTATGAGGAGAGGCTGAGGGAGCTGGGGCTCTTTAGCTTGGAGAAAAGGAGACTGAGGGGTGACCTCATCCATGGTTACAAATATGTAAAGGGTGAGGGTCAGGATGATGGAGCCAAGCTTTTTACAGTGACGACCAATGATAGGACAAGGGGCAATGGATGCAAACTGGAGCACAGGAGGTTCCATGTGAATATCAGGAAGAACTTCTTTATTGTGAGAGTGCCAGAGCACTGGAACAGGCTGCCCAGAGAGGTTGTGGAGTCTCCTTGGCTGGAGACATTCAAACCCCGCCTGGATGCGTTCCTGTGTGATGGACTCTAGGTGACCCTGCTCTGGCAGGGGGGTTGGACTGGATGATCCTTCGAGGTCCCTTCCAACCCTAGAATTCTGTGATTCTGTGAGAATTCTGTGATCTTACAGACACCCAAAGCAAACCACCCTGCTGTCAACCCCCAGGGGTGGGTAAATCTCTCCCAGGGCTCCAAGAAGGACTTTTGATTTATTTCTGCATTGGACAGAGTTGGCATTGCTGAGATCTGTGTCCTTTGCTTGGACCAGCTTCATGCCAGTTGCTCGTTCCTTGTGGCCTGTCCCTCTAATGAGATGTCACCAGTACCTGCCCATGAGAAGGGAGGTCAGTCCACGTGGTCACTAGCCCATCACTATATTTCCTTGCAGGCCAGCACAGGATTACAGCAGGAGAAGATGGTGGGAGGAGGGAGGCAGATGCTGGAAGGTTCTGAGCTCTGTGGTGTCCCTGGAGGTCATGGAAATGAGCTACAAGAGGAAATGGCCTCAAGTTCCATCAGAGGAAGTTTAGGTTGGAGATTAGGAAGAAGTTCTTTCCTGAGAGGGTGGTTGAGCACTGGAATGGGCTGCCCAGGGAGGTGGTGGAGTCACCGTCCCTGGGGATGTTCAACAAACGGGTTGATGAGGCACTTGAGGCCATGGTCTGATGGTCTGATGGTTAGGAATATGATGGGGTAAAGGTTGGGCTTGATGACCCTGGAGGTCCCTTCCAACCATAATGATTCTATGACTCTATGATTCTATGAAATCCTCCATATTCAGCACATCACTGCTGGACCCTCGTGCAGGACCTGATTAATTACTGCTATTTCTGCAAGACTCAAGTAATTGGCACCAGGTCTCCCAGGGAGTCTGCAGCATGCCCAAAATCTCACACATATCCACACACCCTGGGGCTCTGATAGATGGGAGCTCATCCAGCTTCTTCCATTTACCTTCCACAGCTCCTGGCAGCCCTCTGGGGAGGTCTCAGACACCCCAGGGCTTCAGGTTATGAAGCTTTTCAACCCCATTGACTGGAACAAAAACTCACTGATAACTGACCTGCTCCCTGGACTGAGTCTGTGCTCACCCTGCTGGGCTTCCATCTCTTACTTCACCCACGGAGCTGTGTGTACATGTGCATCTATGTCTTGTCACAGCTGATGGTTACTATTTCCAGAGAAGATCTTGGTGCCACAAGATGGCAGCATAAAATCATAGAATCATAGAATAGTTTGGGTTGGAAGGGACCTTTAAAGCTCATCCAGTCCAACCCCCCTGCAGTGAGCAGGGACTCCTTCAACCAGATCAGGTTGCTTAGAGCCCCGTTCAACCTGACCTTGAATGTTTCCAGGGATGGGGCATCTCCCAGCCCTCTGGACAACCTGGACCAGGGTTTCACCACCCTCATCTTAAACAATTTCTTCCTAATATCTAGTCTAAACCTCCCCTCTTTCAGTTTGAAACCATCACCCCTTGTCCTACCACTACAGGCCCTGCTAAGAACACCTTTCCTTGCTTTGGGTTTGGTTTGCAGAAGCACCCTATGCCAAGGAGAAGCCAGTAGTCTCACCCCAGGGACGGCCACAGGAGGAGAAAATATCCAACCCCACCACGTGCAGAGCCAGGACCCACTTTTTCCATCACTTAATCATCTGCAATTTCAGCCCCCACTCACTGCAAGCCCTTTGTTGGGCTGAGTTTGTCCATCTTCATTACTAACTTGAGGTGACTGCTAAGCCACGTTTGGACACTCAGAGCCTCTCTGCTTTGCCCACAAAGCCAGTTTGATGTGCTGAAGGGTGTTAGTCACTGTAGATGAGACAAACAAAGCCCATGGGCATTAACGTGGTGAACTTCAGCAGATGAGTCCTCACGGCACTCAGCAGAAAGCCACAACTCTCAGCATTTTGGGTTTTTTCCTTCTTCTTTCCAGCTTTGCATCTAGACACCTCTGGAAGAGGAGAAGCTTGGGCTAGGAAAGAGAAGGTGAAGGCTGCAGCGAGCCCTGAGCAGCAGCAATCAGAGGAATATGCACAAGCCCAGGTATGGTCAGACACAGAGGTACATTCCTCCTTGTCCCCTCCCCTAATTCCTGCTGTGTCTCCACATCTCCTGAAGGTCCTGGTCTCCTTTCCTGCTTTGGGTCTGTGTTTGCTACCGCAAAGAAATCAGCACCAGGGGAATTTCCTGGCCATCAAACTCCATCCTTTGCACTTATTGCATAATTAGCACCCCCTGGTACAGCCTGGCTTGTGCCCAGTTGCACAGTTTGGAGACCAGCACGGGTCCTAGCTGGTTCCTGCTGGGCAAGGGGGGGGAAGGACTAAACACTGCAAACATTCACAGCCCTGTGCCAGAAAATCATGCTGGGAACCTTCAGCATGCTGGGGCGGTTGCAGCCTTTGCTGGGACCAGTGTCCACTTAGTGCCACTGATTCAGGCTTCGCTTGAGGCTTTATTGAGAGCAGCCCTGTGGAGGACTTGGGGGTGCTGGTGAATGAAAACCTCACCATGAGCTGGCAGCTTGTGCTTATGGTCTGGAAAGCCCCTGGGATGCTGGGCTGCATCCCCACAGCATGAGCAGCAGGGCCAGGGAGGGGATTCCCCCCCTCTGCTCTGCTCTGTGAGACCCCCCCTGCAGTGCTGGGTCCACCTCTGGGCTCCCCAACACAAGGA
>VZRW01000825.1:598729-633547 GCA_013398125.1 Aegotheles bennettii
GTGCCTGGGGTTGTTGTGGCCCAAGTACAAGATCCAGCACTTGGCCTTATTGAACCTCATCCCATTGGCCTCTGCCCATTGACCCAGCCTGCCCAGATCTCTCTGCAGAGCCCTCCTTCACTCAAGCAGATCAACACTTCCACCCGACTTAGTGTCATCTGCAAACTGACTAAGGGTACACTCGATTCCCTCATCTAGATCATTAATAGAGATATTAAACAGAACCAGCCCCAACACCGAGCCCTGGGGAACACCACCATTGACCAGCCACCAACTGGATTTAGTTCCATTGACCCCAATTCTCTGGGCTCATCCTTCCAGCCCGTTTCTCACCCAGGGAAGAGCACACCCATCCAAGCCATGGGCAGCCAGTTTTCTTAGGAGAATGCTGTGGGTGACAGTGTCAAACACTTTACTGAAGTCCAGATAGACCACACCCACAGCCTTCCCCTCATCTATTAACTGGGTCACTTTGTCATAGAATGAGATCAGCATCACATTGGCCTTCTTGCCACAGAACCAACCTGGGCCATACTTACAGCAGTTTTGGAGCTTTCAGCATAAGGCAGTGGTTTAGCGAGTTTCTCTACATCAGCCCCACTAGACCCAACTTGGGTGTAAGAGTAGGATCCACGGAAGTTGGGATTGCTGCCCCAGGAGGACCGCAGGATCCGGCGAGGTTTCGGAATGTTTGGATTCCCTGGGTGGAAAGCAGAAGACAAAAAGTAAGACCGTGTCCAAGAGAAAATGCCCATGCAAGGTATGGGGTGGCAACTATTCAGTCTGATCAGAGCCTTCCATTTGGGGAAAGATGGGATTGGGGAACTTCAGGGAGCCCTGGACACAGTTTGTTTGAAAACACAGAGCATCTCCTGGTCTCATTTGCCACGGTGGTGATCAAGTATATGATTTATCTCACCTAGGTATTTAATTGGGTCCCCAGTCTAAACTGGAGGCTTAGGTAGTCTTGTGAGAGGGGTGGGCCTTCAAGGAAGAACATCTGTTAGAAGGCAAACTCTCATTATGCAGGGGCATAGGAAAACCCATCAGAAAGTTTTCAAAACCTCCATCACTCCCTCCAACTGCTACACAGTCACCCACCTCAAACAAAACCAAAAACCCAGCAGGCTCATTCTGTGGGTTGCACAGGGTATGGAAAGAAGGCTTTTGAGGCTGGAAGTAGGATTTTTAGATTGCTGTAGGATTTCCACTGTTTGGAAGATGCAGGACCTAGAGGTGAGGGGCACTTGAGTGAAACAATGATAGGGCCATCATCAGCCACTGTCTCCATTCCAAAGAGTCACAGGAGCACGTAGAATCATAGAATCATTATGGTTGGAAGGGACCTCCAGGGTCATCAAATCCAACCTTTATCCCATCATATTCCTAACCATCAGACCATCAGACCATGGCCTCAAGTGCCTCATCAACCCATTTGTTGAACACCCCCAGGCACGGAGACCCCACCACCTCCCTGGGCAGCCCATTCCAGTGCCCAACCACCCTCTCAGGAAAGAACTTCTTCCTAATCTCCAACCTAAACTTCCCCTGACAGAACTTGAGGCCATTTCCTCTCGTCCTGTCATCAGCAATTCGGGAGAAGAGACCAACACCAGCCTCACTACAACCTCCCTTTAGGTAGGATCCAGGCAGCCCACCAGCTGGTGCCACAAGAGCCTCGGGTAGAACTGAAATAGGGAGGGTCACATAGTGGAGACCCTCTTGGTGGGCTGGTTTGAGACCACCACAGTATCATCGACCAAGATTTTGTTGGCATCCCGTGATCATATCTGGCTTGGCAGAAGAGGAACAGGGAGCTGGGAGGTGGAAAACTGCAATGAAGATAAATTGTCTCTGCAGGAGAGCTGAGACCCACTCTTGAGGTCACCCTTGAGACAACCTCACATGCCCAGGCAAGGTTCAGCTATTGGAGTCTGGGAGATTGTCAGCACAAGAAGCAAGAGGAATTGAGGCATGTTTGCACCTTGCACAGTTCCTGTGTCTGCTTCAGACCCTGACTGGAACACTTCAGCACGCTCAGTCTGCTATTAAGATGATTCAAATCCCCCGCTTTCTTCACCAGGGCTTAGAGAGGGAGACACCCAAGTGTAAAGACTGGTTAGGCACTACCTTACTTATTCCTCTGAAGCAATTAGTCACGTCTTTAATTCCTTAAAATCAGGAGCAGGTCACTCCCCTGCTTCAGCTACTGTTTTTAGAAGCATCGTGTGTCAACCAGAACTATGAAATCCAAGGCTGGAACAGAGCAAAGGCACCTGGATGGCTTGCCAGAGCACACTGTGAACACTTGCTAACCACTAACCCTCAGATAAAAACACGGCACAGACTACCAAATAAATATACCCCACGAACAAAACACATCCCACCACTGAATGTTGTTTCAGGAATAAGAACTTAGCATAACAAAGCCTCTAAAATACGCTCCTCCAAGAATCTTCAAAGCAGGAATGCCTGGGATGGAAGTGAAAAGCCCAAGGGAGGCTGAGAACAGGGAGCTTTCAGATGCGTCAAGGAAATAAGTTATCACGTTTTATTTTTAAGGGCTGTGGGAAAACCCAGGAGAAGGCACCATGAAAGCTGTCAGACAACACAACACCAGAGAGAGCCAACGCAGTCATCCATCACCCTGAAACAATCACACAATGTGTTCTCAAACAAAAGGAGTCTCCACAGTGGGCTGGTGGTACCTCTTCTGTAGCTGGTGCATGTTCTCATGTTCCACATCAAGGTACTCAGAGGATTCCCAACACAGGAGTCAACAAGCAAGATGTTGATAAAAAGATTATTAACATTAGGTTAAGAATTATTTAACACACAGTGCTGCAAGCAATGAGATGAGGGCTTGTCAGCCTGCAGGTGAGGCCACAGATCTCCTCAAAGACTGACAATTGTTAACAAAAGAGCTTGTGCAGTCCTCAGCCCAATCAAGAATTGTCTAAATCCAGCAACATTTAATAGGGCAATGGTTCAGGGTGGTAAATGTAACAGCTTTCCCTCTCTAGCATCCCCATGGGTGACCTTGTAGTGTGTATACAAGCAGGTGAACAGCAGCCTTCCCATCGGGGAGTTCTTCTTCACGTAGCAACTTCATCACAAGGGAAGCTGCAGCACAGCAACGTGAAGCATGAGCAGATGGCAGAGCTCATGCAGAAATGTCCAGGTCAGCTGTCAGGGTACAGCAAGGCTAAGGAGCCTTGTGCATTAAATCACAGCTATACAGCTCCCAGAACCAAAGCCAGTGTCCTTCCCCAGTGCAGATGTACCAGCTCCCACAAGCTTCTCTAAGGTTCCCCAGCACGTGTGAGCATGATCCAAGTGTCCATTGTGCAACTGCTGTGCCCCTGTGCTTCTGCATTTATGCACTTTTTAATGTGAGGAGCTGTTTCTAAGAGAAAAATCAGGAGGAGCTTGGCTGAAGGTCAGAGGGGAACACGTAACTCAAGCTCTGATCCTGGATTTTTGTTTGCAAGAGAGAAACTACAAATATTGGGAGGGCCACACACGTTCAAGGAACATATTTAATTGGACTTTCTCAATCTGTTCTTAAATAGATGGGTAAACATGTGCCTTTGCCTACAGATAAAAGTGGCAATTAATACAGATTTCTAAGTCTCCACTGTCCAAAGAGCAATAAAATGGCTAAAAAAGGACATTAAGCCACAGATTCCCACTTGCGAAGTTACAGAAGATAACTCCATGCACCTCCAACAATCTCACCTTTATTCAGCAACTGGGAGGTCCACCTACGTCAATTTATTGGCTATGGGACCAATTATGAGACACAAGGTTATCAGAAAATCATCTCACAGATGTAAATTATGACACCCACATTCAGTTGTGCACCCAAGAGCAGGGTGTCTAAGATCCCATCAAGGCCAACAGAGATCTGTGGTATTACACACGTCTACAGCCACGAGAGAGACATTAGGGTATCCCAGGCATCTGCTTAGGGCGGGGAGATATGGTGCAGAACCTAAAAGAGATCCATTCCCCTCTAGACAAAGGAGCTGGAGGACGGGGAGGACAACTCAGTGCATCTCCAGCCACAGCTTGACAAATCCATGAGTCCTTCAGAAGGGAGCAGGCCTGCAATTAATGCCTTCTGATTCTAATACTCAGAGCTCAGCCAACAAAGAAAGCAGGGCAAGACTCCTAATTGTTCAGAGACATCCAATTTAATCAGATTAAGGGGATACTGCTTTTCAGCCATCCAGCTGTGAGAAGCAGCAATTGTCAACGGTTCTCAGGTTAGAACAATCCTCAGAGCTTTCCACAGCAAAGCCAGATAATCCACAAGACTACCAGGCATGTGAAATTTAAGGTCACCTCTCGGAGAGAAATTCTTAGAGTAAGTCTAAAAAAAAGGATTTCATATAGGACTGGTCTAAAATCCTCTGAAGCCAAAGCAAAGGCCTCCAGGAACACAGCTGAAGATGGGAACCCACCTGGTAATGCATCAATTCTGTAATAGAAGAAATAAGAACGCAGGGGTTTTATATCCAGAACATGAAAGCTGCAAAAGGCAAAGTGAACATTAAAAGGCTCATGCTACCTACTTTTATTACTGAATAAAAGGCTCGTTCTATATTCAGCAGAGAAAAGCTTCTTCAGAAGATGTCACAGAGCACCAAGTGAAGTGTGGAAGATCTGAACTGCCGTTACCGAGGAGTCTCTCTTTCCACTGAGGTTACAATCCTAGGAGAACTGGTTTCCCAACTCAGTTAGCTGACTTACATGAAGTTGAGTGGTGGGAAATGCTTTAAGGGCTGGGCTTGGTGGTGCTAACTGGACCAGAGATGTCCAGGCATTTTCAGAAATGACTACAGTTAGATCACAGACAGAAGGCTACTTTGTCCCCCCACCAACCACCTCCCTAGCTGGTCAAACCCACTCTGATACTCCCAATGAAACAGGTTGGTGGAGAAGATGGAAGGTGCATGGAGAGCTGAGATTGCTTGTTATTTCAGCCTACCTGGCCCACATGAGCCTTGAGGCATTGCCTCTCCTGTGAACCTGCAAAGGAAAACAGGAGCAAGGGCAAGAGGACAAACCCAGCTACTTTAGCAAGGCCATCCTGGGAGATCTGCGAGATTTTCTACAAACGAACAAGTTTTTTTGGGCAGAAAGTGGAACAGGTCATGTTGTGTAATGGGTGCTCCAAGGACAAGTTTTCTTCTAGTAGTTTCAAGTAGCTGAGAGGTGACCTCTAAGCTTTTGCACAAAATGTTCATTGCAGGGCAAGGCTCTGGTATATTCAGTGTGAAGTTCTCCAGGGTTAGATAGCCCAGGATTAGCAGAAGGCTGAGACAGAGCTCACACTGCTGCAGAGTCTGATGGACACTGACCAGGTGCAGTATCAGCTGGAACAGCAACTGCAGCACATACTGATGACCCAGTGCCAGCATATTGCCATCCTTGGAGGAAGAGAGGAACATCCAACACATGCAAACAATAACAACAGGGAAGGAGCCCAAGAAGGAAGAGGGAAAGTATACTCCCACCTGCCAAACTATGAAAGACCCCCAAAAGCCAAATTCCCACAGATGAATCGAGGTGTTTTAGAAAAAAAGAGGTCTTAAGCAAGAAGAGCTGCAGCAAACAAGGTTGTTTAAATGCCCTGGGAGAGGTCAGCACTGGAATAACTTGGCCTTAAAGAGAAAAGCCTCCTGCTACGCCTGAATAGAGCAGCAGTTGGCCTGCTGAGGTCAGTAGGAGAGAAGGTGTGCACCTACTAACCTACATAGGGATACCCACCACCACTGGAAACAAACAGCTCAGGAGATAAAAGCTGCCCAGAGTCCAGCATTCACTGATTATCCTACTTCTCAGCAGGATGCAGGGGAGACATGGGATCATCATCCAGCATAAATGCAACACCAAACAGCTGAGACGAGGATTCGGTTTGGGTTGCTGCATTAGGGTTTCTGAATCCAGTGCCTACTCTACAATTTCTGAAGAGAGTAGTAAAATAAAAAACCTCTTTTGGCAGTAGTTATGCAGGTAGTCCTCAGCATCCAGGACCCTTTCTCTAGATCTCCATGTTGTTCGTAGCAAATGGTCTGTAAGCACAGGGAAAGCTACACTTGGGAAGGAAAATTTCTTCAATTAATTGGAGGTCCATGGACAAGAGCTAAGGCTGGAAGCACACTGGGTGTTGAGATTTGGCTAACATGACCTAGCAGACAGATATAAATAGCTTGATCATAGAATCACAGAAGGGTTTGGGTTGGAAGGGACCTTAAAGATCATCCAGTCCCAATCCCCTGCCATGGGCAGGGACACCTCCCACCACACCAGGGTGCTCCAAGCCACATCCAACCTGGCCTTCAACACTGCCAGCCAGGGGCAGCCACAGCTTCTCTGGGCACCCTGGGACAGGCTCTCACCACCCTCACACCAAACAATTTCTTCCTCACATCCCATCTCCATCTCCCCTCTGGCAGTTGGAACCCGTTCCCCCTCATCCTATCACTCCCTGCCCTTGGCACCAGTCCTTCTCCAGCTTTCCTGGAGCCCCTTCAGGCGCTGGAAGGTGCTCTGAGGTCTCCCTGGAGCCTCCTCTTTTTCAGTACGTATCTTTAGAATTCCATAAAATACATCTAACCTTGGAGGATGCTGCTCTTACAATTGCCTATAGATATGTATACACCCAAAATCCTTATTTCAAGGGCAGAATGAGTCAACACTATTTCTTTCAGTGTTTCTACCTTGCACTTGCACTTGTACAGTGTCTTCCATCAGAGGATCTCAAAGAACTCTGTAGACTCAAAAACCCCTTTCCTTGGGAAGGTTTCAAACCTCTAGAGAAGTGTCAGCAGACAAACTAAGGCCCAGCGTGTTCAAATATTACCACTTTTAGTGATTTCATCTTGGATTTTCTCTGTATAATGCACCTAAGATCTGCCTTGCTCCAACTCCTGCCTTTAATGTGATGTGTGCTCAGTCTATGAGAAATCTGTGAAGTCCAGGAAGGTTTAGGTGAGGCACCCAGAAATGGAACCTCACAAGATCATGGAAACTTGGAAATCCAGGCCAATGAGACATCCACATAGCCTCGTGGTGAACGGAAGTCAGAGATGTGATTCAGCCACGTCTCAGCTCTAAACAGGTTCAATTCCACTGGCTCTAAAAGAGCTTTGCACAGCTGAGATCAGTCCTCAGGAGTCTGACAGCTCCAGCTGCTGAAGAGTTATTTGTGATTAACTAAAGCGGAGGATGTGGAATCCTCAAGCACTTCTCTCCATACTTCCTGAGCTGGTTATCAGACCCTCTGTATAAATAGCTTCCAGGCACACCCAAGCAGGAGCTATGCTGGAAGAATAGGCACAGCCCATTCAAAGGGACATAAAATGCCGAAGAACTAAAAATTACTTCAGTGCATTTCCTTCCTAGTGGTTATTCAGCACCCCAGCCCCACTCTCCCTCTCTTCTCCACTAACCAAAGGAACCAGAGCATGGCTGACCTGTAAATTTACGTAGCATTTCGGTGCAGGTTTCTGCCACAGTTTCATCATCACACTTCTCCATAATCAAAGCCTCTTCTCCACAGATCCAGCCACTCAGGACGTGGCCGTACCTCTCTGGTGGGTAGAGTACGTCAAAGCTGCAGATCTTCTTGTACCACTGCTCCTCGGGATAAGTTAAGCTCTCACTCTCTGCCTCATCTTCCCAGACAAACTGGATACTGTTGCACTCAGAGCTCCAGAAAGGCTCTTCAAACTCCAGGAAAATCTTGTCAGTCGTATTGATTCCTAATTTCTCAATGGCCATCACCTTCTCCTCGGGTAAGCGGGGATGGAACAGGCTCTCGTGGCGTTTCTTCAAGACTCCCAGGGACACAGTCACAATGACATGGTCAGCTGGGATGAACTCACAGTCCTCGCACTCTACGAAGACATCGGAGCCCTTGTCCTCCTCAGGGAGGTCACTGTTGTGGTCGGCCACTCTCTCAATCTCCTTGCTGACCGACTGGTTCCAGTGGATGCACTTGACCGGCTTGCGGAGCTGAATGACAGACTCGGGAATGGAGCGGGCCAAAATCTCCACGATTTTAATGAAACCACAAGGAACGATGTGATGAGCCCCAGGGATCTCGGTCCATTCCCCAAACTCACTGAGCGAGACTTCATCCATGCTGTGGGAGCTGCTCTCACAACTCTCTACCTGAGGAAAAGCAACACAAAAGCAACATTGCCAACTCATTTTGCCACAGCACAACATCGCGAGGGCACAGAGGAGCTGCATAAGCTGGGAGTCCTGAATCCCACTCTTACACCACGTTATTTTTTTCTAGTAAAGAAGTGTTTGGCCATAAGATCTGACCAAATCAATCTTAGCCTTCCTTCCAACCAGAGAAACCTTTTTGTCACGTCAACAAGATGCATCAGTTTTGGTTTCATCGGCCATGGTTGCAGCAGTGGGAGTTCAGAGATGATGTCTCTGCTCCTGCATGACTCTGGGTCACAGTTTTGACTGGTTTCTATCATTTCAAATGCACTTCACTGGCCAGGGACTGGCCACTTGCTGTTCCTACAAAAGAAGCTGGAGTTATGTTAATCAGATGCTCTTTCCAATGTTAATAAAAACGCTCCCATGAGGATCCACAAAGCGCTTTTGGCAGCTATTTCTGCTGTCTGCAGCTTTCAAACAGTCAGCAGCCAGCAAGCTAACAGTCTGCAAAAGGTGAGAGGATCCAACACTGGATGGAGACTGGAGGAAGACAGAAACTGGAGGAGGAACTGGAAATGCCAAAAGGGAAATGCCAAGTTGCGAGACACTTGCATTTGAATCCCTCGATGTGATTATCAAAGCTTCAGATTAGGGACCTGTTGGTTAATGTTTGCAGGAGTATTAAGCAGAGCCGTGGCTTCCAACAATCCCTGGAACAAAGGCAGGATGTTTGGCCTGTCCTGTGATAAGTTTCTAATGATAATACTGATGCATGGGACACAGTGATCTCAAAATCTTCAAATCACAGGAGTCACGATGATTCCCACACTAATTCTTTAAGCATTTTAGGCAAAGGGAACATTACAATTCCTTGCTTCACCCTTTGGCCAATTTTCTAGACCTTTCCACACTTATAATGACTGTGTTTGGAAGCCTGGCAAGCCTAGACCCTCTCCCTGTGGAGCATCCTGGTGAAGGGCAGGAATCTCTGTGCTGGGCTAAGATGTCAAGCTAACAAGTCAAAGTTGTACTAAGTAGTTCATAGGCTGTTCCTGTGACTGTATGGACGCACGGGTGGTTGCCCAGTTGGGCAATGACCAGGAAGGGGCAACCACCCGTGTGTCCATACAGGCACAACTGCTGGGCCAGGTTGCCAGCAGCTAGGTCTTGCAGAAGACCTATCCTATGAGTCTGCTGTGGTTCAACCTCACCTGATGGCTGAGTGAGCACTCTCCAACACCCACCCAGGCTCAGTTCTGCTAGCCCACAATACAAACCCTGCACCCTGGATCACACAACAGGCTGCTCATCCTGCCTGGATGCTCCAACAGGACTCTACATCATGAACATAACAAACAGTGATCGCTTTTTGATTCTTTCAACCATGAAGGAGAAGCACTAGGGAGAAAAACAGGCAACTTCCAAGACTACACTTTGCCTGAGATACCAGTTAACCTCCACTCTCTCAGCAACTCCTCTGATCTGACAGTTTTAAGCATCAGAAGCTTTGTTCTTCTCAGATGTTTACATATGAGAAGGGATTTGCAAGACTTGCAGAGAAATCTCTGGCTGTGGCAACCTGTAGCAACCACAGAAGTAACTACCAGGAAAACCAGAGCTATATCAAATGAGTAACACTGTCTGCATGGGTGATGTTGCATGGGTAAGATAACAAATGACTGCTCTTTACATGGCAGCTGTGGAGACACCTGTGATACGAGCTCTTGGGTTAGGACACTGAGAGAAGAGCGCTCAGAACACCTGGGTTCAAAGGTCAGCTTTATCACAGATCTCCTGAAAGACTCTTTAAGTCTTTATTTCTCTTTGGTTCAGCTTCCCACCGGTAAATAGTGAATACCATACACTTACTCACATCACAGAGTGCTGCTTGCCTCCCCTGCCACATTTCACAAGCCTTTAAGTCATTATAATCAAAATAGGAATGACTGTTACACTTTACCTGTGGAGTGCTTGATGCAGCATTAAGTCCTCATCCCACAGAGATCTCACTTAGGCATCAAGGAGATAAAAGAGAACCAGGGAAGCCGTGAAGAAAGATGATTAGGACATGGGCTTATACAACCTACCTTTGATTTTATTGCTTTACCTTCAAAGGGCTTTCTAAGGATTTCTTCAGCAACTAATAGTATCAAAGTTATGTTTCTTCTGGTCTCAGAGATATAGACAGAGGCAGAAGGGGGTAAAAGACACTCAGGCAGGATCATGGGGTCTCAGGTGTAAGGTACCAGATAAGACATAAAAGAAGCTGACAATAGAATAGCTTCAGGTGGTAAGAAAACATTAAATAAAACCAGAAAATTTAACAGGGCCTAGGAAAGCCCCTTCCAATTAGAAAGCTGCAAGTTTAAGGTAAGGAGAAGAAAAAGAAGAGTAATGGCTTTATTTCTTGCAGCCCCCTGTCTTCAGATACACCTCACGAGGGAAAGTTGTCAATATAAATACAAACTGTCCCAGCTGCAAGAGACCACAGGCAGCAATTCCTCATGGGGACAAGGCTTGGCCACGTGTCTGAGGTCCGAGCTTTGTCCACTCTTCATTAAACCAAAAAGACAATGACTTGCACACACACCTTCAGGTACTGCTGGATCATGGCTAGCTTCAGCCTCTTGACAGCCTCTGTGTCATCTGGGTCGGCCTTGACACGTTTGCGCACTACGTCCCGTGTGAAGACGCCCACACTGTTCTGGCTCTCAGCATTGACTGGTTTACCTCGTTGGAAGAACTCCTGAGTCAGGTTATAGACCTGCCAGAGAAGGACAGAAAGATGGACAACGTGATTCACAGCAGAATCCAAGCCCCAAGCAAGGATGCTTTTTGCTCCATCCAAGCCCAGCACATTCAGGTCACCTCTTGCCAACTTTAGAGATCAGGTTTGATGGTTTATTGGGTGCTCTGCTCCAACTCCACGTCAAGTTGCACCCAAGTTATGCTGGTTAGAAGGCAGGAAGCAACACTTCCTTCCAGGCAAATGTAACCACCCTTACTCACCTGCAACAGTACAGTCACTATTAAGTCATTAAGCTACTATTAACTTACTATTCAGTTATTTTTTAATTAGAGCGTGTCCGTTCAATCACTTGCAGAAGACTAAGTGAGGCAGTCCTGCCATTTCCAGTAGCTAGAGCCTGTTGTTCAACCAGATGTTTAGACACTGCAGCTGGATCCATAAGCCAGACAAGCACAGAGCCCTCCTCAGAGCAGGCCTGGGTTTGCTACGAGTAGTTTCTGGCTCTGCTGAGCAGTGTCGCAGCCTGACTTGGCCCCAGCCCCTATCCAAAGTCTACAGGGAGTGAACTCAAGCTGCAGAACCCACGTGCATCCTCACATCTGACAATAAAGCAACAGCTCATCTCCTGCTGTGATGTCTCAGGTGCAACCCCACGTGCAGATGCTGTATCTAAACCTTTCCAGGTTGCAGGGCTCAGATATTTGACTGCTCTAACCTGGAACCACCCTCTCCATGATTGTAATTATTTATCAGTGATGTCCAGGAATCCACCAGGATGGGGGGATTCAGTTTCATATTTACTTTTCTGTTGTCCCTGGAAAAAATAGGAAGCAACCAACAGGCTTAGCAAAGGAATTTTGTATGGACACATGTTTTACTCATTCAACATGAGACACTACAGACTCATGGACAACAAAGACATCCTCAGCAGTCCCCCACCATGAGCCAGCCTGAGAAGGACCCACAAGAAAAATCCCCTTCTAACAAATCATTCTTTGAAGGAGATCTTCCTGACTTTTTTTTAACCCCAGTTTTCCACTGTAGAAGCTACTCAATAGCAAGAAAACACCCATCCAACTTGGCCATCTGCTAGTGGCTGGCTGGAGCAACCAGCACTCCTGTCTGCAGGACTGCCAGAAGAGCCTGCAGTTGGATTCTGGCCCTTCATTTCCATGGGGAAACTCCAAGGAATCCTTTAACATAGGAAAGCTTTTAAAAGATGCCTCCCAGAAGTGCAACTCATCCCATTCAGGACTTGTTTGCCCGGAATGAGTCACCTGCTTCTGTATATCATGCCACAGAGGTTCACAGGACTCTTACAAGCAGAGAGGCAAGATCGCTGCTCCGTGAGTTTTTCCTGTCAAAGATGGGTTGATTACAATTTATAATCCTGCTTTGGAGACAGAACAGTCAGACATACTGAGGAGTTCCACTCAAAAGTAAATGCCTGGTAGGAAGGAAGCTGGCAGAACCGTGGCAGCCTCCCCTTCAAAGGCTCCTACAGCTTCCCATTCTCTGCTGATATGGCTAATTGACCGTGTTTTAGGTTCTTCCCATCCTGATGCTCCCCAGAAGCTTGATTTTCTCTTGGGTTTTAGGAGTCAGGTGAATTTGAGGAGGCAAAATAGGGGGATGTGAGGAAGGGGAGCTAGTGAGAGAAAATGCATGGCAGTGGTAGGAGCAAGAGGGAGCGTGTCTGTGAGTGAATGGAGGAAGGAGAGTAGGTAAGGACAAGTGAGGGATGAGGAGGAAACTGAAGAAAAAATAAGTGAAAGAATGAAAAAAGGGGAAAATAAATTACAAAACCAGAAAAGTAATCACAAGAGGAACAAGCAGAACTGCTGAATACAGAACAGAAATGCAAACACTGACTGACACACTGCCTTTCCAAGGCCATTTCCAGACAAGAAAGGCGCAGACCAATGTCCTGTATGGCACTGGGCTGCCAAATGCCAAAAACTCATCGGCAGTTTCAACATCCCACAGTTCTCAGGTCCTCTGATTTCTGAGGCCCAAACCACTTCCAGCGAGCACAAGCTGCATAGACCTTGTGTCAGCACAATGCAGCTCAGCTTTCATAAGCCGATTGCACACTGTAAGCAGATAACACATTCACAAGGCAAGCAAAGCTGTGCTAAAACTCAGCTACCATTTGGCCAAAAGGATAAGTGAGCCATGGGTATGTTTTTATTAACCATTGTATTCTTCATTGCCCAACAGAGAAAAGAACAGAAACACATAGCTCTCTGTGCTGTAAACATCAAGTAAAGTCTTCCCTATACATGTTGTCTCATCACTCAGATAGCAAGGAACTGTAATCACCACCAGGATTTATTATTTTTTCTCAAAATTATTATTATTTCTTTGCTTTTTTTCTCCTTGGGGGTGCTGAGCCATTTGATGAAGAACAGAAGGCAAAGCTGTTGTAGACAAGAAGCAAAAGGACAAACAACAGCAAGTCCTACATTAAGAGAGACACCATCATAATAAAAGAATCAAAAAGATGCTCAAAATGTATTCTTTAATGTACACAGGCTGCAAATACACCCCATATAAGAAATTATGGAAAAGGTTCACTACAAGTCCCATTTAAGGCAGGTTTCTAATGAAGTAGAAGCAGAATTGCACTGCCTGGAGTTAGAGTTATCTAAACTTCCTTTCCCCAGGTGGGAAACTGCTTACAGTAACAGAGAGCACCATGGGACCACCTCTGAAATCACTGGGAACAGGCATCTGTGAGATTTGAAAACACATTCTCCTTCAATCATTTCATCATGATGTGATGACAGAAGGGTTCCTGTGAACGTTCAGGTGGGCTTTATCTCAAAGAGCCTGGTGAAAGGCAGCATCAAGAACCACCTGAAAGATTCTGCTGATTTTATAGTTAATCCTACAAAATATCCATGCATCCAAACTGAAAGCACCATGCCCATCAGCAAGGAGAGCTACACCATACACAGTCCAGACTGATCTCCCTTCTCTATTATCACAGACCTGCTGAAGCAGGAAGAAAAAATAGGGACAGGCTGCACAAGCTCCCAGTTCCCACCACTGGCAAACTGACATCCCAGCACAATGACCTCAGCATTTCTCACTCTAAAGCTTCTCTGGGTTTGGGCAGAATAACTGGCCCTAGAAGCCCACCTGCAAGAACCATCAGCAGAAGGAAAAGATGCAGAACATCTCAAGTGACCATTCTATGCAGATTTCCATCCCTAATTCTGAGGGTTTATATCCAATCCTGTGGGGAAATGGGGCTGAAGGTCAGAAATTAAAAGGATTTAATTGCATGGCCATAATCCTAAAATGTCTTTACTTTGGTTTAGATCTTCTGTCTTCCTTCTGACCAGCTTTGGGGCATGGCACAACCGGAGCCTTTGCAGAGAACATGGGTTCCACCAGGGATGTCCTCCCTGTTACCTACAGGCTTCCACCTACACGTGTCTACTCTGTACGTGCTCCACCACCACAGGAAGAGGCAGTCTCTTAAGAAGAACAAATCTAAATAAAGAAGTTTCTCAGCACTGGAGGAGGTCAGGAAAGCACATCCCAATCCACGCTCCTTCCTGTCAGATCCATAGCATTGTCTTTTTCTTACTTGGCTTCAAAACTGCAGTGACTTAATTCCTGGTCAGTACAAAATCCCTGCTGGAGATAGGTCCATGCTGTTACCAGGCCAGACATCTGTCAGTGCAATAGAGCAGCAGGGAGGGAACGGTGACTCTCGGTGGCCCTTTGGTCCTGCTTTCTACGATAACGCAAAGCACTGGAGCTTAATTGGGGATGGCATGCAGCCCAGCACAGGGTGGGGGTGAGAAGGGTGGAAAACTTTGTCATTCTTTGGCTGCATCTCTCCCCCAGAAGCTCGGCAGCACACAGGAGAAAGCTGACAGATAACAAGGCCATTAATTAGCTGATTGTTCAAGGGAGGGTTCCTGTGAAGCAGGTCTTTGGGGACCACATCCTTACTGAAAAGCCTCAGCAAAAATGGGCACTTTTTCTACAACAAACTATCTGCTGGGCTGTGAAATCCTCAGGCAGGCAAAGCAGTGTGATTTTTCACCTGCATTTAACTTGTCAAGCTCACCACCTCCCTCCCAGCCTTCACAGACACCTGGGAGTTGGCCTTAAATACCTCTTTGGAGAGGGAAATGAGGGTTTAGCAGGAACAGAGAGCAACTCCAAGGTGGGTTGTCCTTGTTTACATTTTCCCAGCAGTTACATGCTCACACGGACATTTAAGCTGCAGACATTACCCTCCAAGGCTCCTGTCCCTATCCTTGGAGAGTCATGCAGATGTAGTATAAGCAGGCAGAGGACAATATCCCTCTCAGCCCTAGGATTCCTCCAATTATCCTAGAAGGAGTGGAGAGGAAGGTAGGAAGATTATGAATACGTAGCATGGACTTCACACCCTGGGGAACCTTTCAGTGCTGGTGTCCCCTTCCTCTGAGAGATTGACCAAATGGAGTGGTGATGACCCTAAGCAGTGCCAGCCCTGCACAGTACATGGTCTAAGAAGGACTGTCTTAAAACAACAGCAGCTGGAGAGCTGTCCTGCCCACAGCAGGCTTGATGCCCTTTCTCACGGTGCATCATAGAATCATCAAGGTTGGAAGAGACCTTTGAGATCATCCAGTCCAACCATTGCTTGGCAATGCGTGGTTTGGAATCCAGGTAGCTGCTCTGCAGGAATGGAGACCTTCCTTACCCAGCATTGCTCAGCTTGCAAGTGCTCTCAGATGAGGACTTGGGTCACTTTGGTCACAAGTTCATGACAGATCTTTACTGAATTCAAGGCAGTGGAACAGCCTCTCAGTTGAGACAGCATCTCATAGGGAACTTTCTGCTACAGAAACGAAGAGCTGAGCAGTCTCACAGTCTCACTGCTCAGCTTCCTCGTAACCAAATAAAGGCTTCTGTGAGGCATCCCTACAGCTATTAAAAATTCAGGCTACTGCAAACAAAAAGAAGCAAAACTTGTACTGAAGTAGAAGAAGCCAGCCAAAAAAGATTGGCCAAGTGCCTGGAAAAAGCGTAAGGACTTTCCAAACGAACCAGCGAGGCAAAGCTCTGGGGTTCTTTGCCTTTCACACCAGGAACATTCAGCACACAGAGCAGAGACCTTGCCTTGCCAGGCTCCAGCTTCAGCAGCTCCACGTAGCCAGGTGAAACACCCGAGGGAGAAACCCTCTGCACTTGGCATTCACCAGAATTTGGTGTCCAGATGACAAGATAAGTGGGGCCAGAGGGACAGATGGAGGAGGAGAGCTGAAGGCATATGCTCAAGCCCGAGCACGTGGCAGCAGCTGCAGCAAAAGAAGGGCAGTGTGTGAGTGCGTGGCTGTGCAGGGGAGGTCAGGCATTTGAAACTGGGACAAATTTAGTCCAGTTCATTCAGGAGTACATTTTCCACTGTTAATGCCAGTGCTCCTGATTAGGCTTTGCACCCATCATGTGATCGCTGGTTGTTTTGTTGGTTTTTTTCAAGTCAGGACAGTGTGTGTCAAAGCCTTTGCTATCTCAGCCTCTTCTAAAGAGGGAGATGCAGCTTGAGAGATGAGATGACATGATGGCAGGATTGCTAACAGCAGGCTGCCCCAAGACTGAGATGGGACTGGGAGCTCCTACAAGGCAAGGGAAGAGCCTGACCTCAGGATTTGGTAAGATGGCTTCTTATCTTGGACAACTCCAAGACATTTTAACAAAACATCTCAAAAAACTTGCCTCCGAAAATCCAGAGATGCAGAACTGAAGACCAAATTCCTACTCTGCCTCCTCATTTTGTCAAGAGTTAAAGCAAGAGAGTACTCACCAGCCAGGATGAAAACAAAATAATTGTGGAATGGAGTCGAGTGAAAATGCAAAAAAATCTGCTGGGGGAGCGGGGGACTCGACAAAACACAAACCAGAAATGCACCAGGCAGACTCAGCATGTGCAAACATAAACAAGCAGCTCAACAAAACCGTGAGCTGCCCCTGCAAGAAATTCCATGGCACTTTGAAGGGAGACAGAGAAAGCACCTCCCCAGCAACAGCAATGAAGAGGTTGGCTGATGTCCTCTTCTTGGCTCAAGCTGTCCCTTACATATTTTTTATCGCAGAGAGTAGCTGTAGACAATTTTACAAGCCATAAACGTGAAAGCCTTTTCTGTCTCCTAGTGATAAAGATATCCTGTGGCAACAATAAGCTAATTATGTGTTGCGTAAAGAAGATTAACTTTTAATGTGTTGTTCTCTCATGTCACCGGCTGCCCCCTTTCTCTTGCTTTAAAAGAAAGGGTAGATTTACCAAATTAATCATTTCTAAAACACTGGCACCTTGTTATAGCCTTTATCTTATCGGTTGTATCTCTAAGCTAAGTAGCTCTCCTCTTTGTATTCTCATCTCAGAGTCTGCCTGCCTCTGACACCCTCCCTTCGCTGGAGATTCTCCTATCATCTTCAAGACAGGATGATCACCGAGCACTGCATGCAGCTTGGCAGTGTTCCATTTACATAAATAATGCTGCTCACTGCAGTATTTCCACTTATTCCCTCTCTCTTTTCTAGTCTTAGTTGCTGTCAATCTTGCTCCACTCACATCTCACTCGTATCTTTTCCTGGTTCTGTTTGCAATCCAGTAATATGGAAAAGTTGTTCAGATGAATTATCTCCACAGTTCAAGAAGAATTCCCTCCCTGCCATGGGTTGCTAAATTTCATCCATAAACAGGTTTCTTTGAAATTCCTACAACCCCTCTCTAAAACTGAAATCCCATCACAGATTCCAGTTCAGAGACCCAGAGCAGTGTCTTTTTAAACACAAAAATTCTTTACAGGCTACAGTGACTTTTCTCTTGGTGGCTTTCTAGATGCTCATGGACATATTTTTAAACATAGAGCGTGCAAGAGCAACCTGAATCTAGTGTGTGCTTAGCAAAGTGTCAGATACCACTGAAGTGCACTGTCAGATGAAAATCTGATGGTTTTAGGCATGGATACAGCTCGATGAAAATAGTATTTTGCTCCATTTTATATAATCCACTGAGAGATCACATCACCTGGAGGAGCAGACATTCTCCACTGACCCCCTCCTAAATATACTTCAGAAGTGACATTAAAAAACTGTGGGGAATAATCATAATTAACCTTGGCCAGCCTCTTTCTATCGCTCCACTCTACCTAAGGCCGAATCTCCCTGTTGAAAGCAGGTGTAACTAATCCCAACTCAACACACAAATCAGTAAGAAACCCCATTTTTGCCTCAGAAAGGAACACTAGGGTGAGAGCAGCCAAGGTATATGAAAGTAAATTTGGCCTTTTTTGTTTGAGTTTGCTGTTCTAGCAGAGGTTAACCTTTCCACTAAACACGTCTCCATTCCCATCTTGCAGGCTTTTCAGTATTTTTAGGTTCTGCGTCTACAGTTGGTTGTTTGGGGTTTTTTTTTCTATTTGGCTCTGCTGTCACATACTGAGGCCCTCATCTACACTGAACTGGAGAGGACGTCACCGAACATCAATCAAAAGAAGTTAAAATAACCTTAAACTGAAATCCACACTGGTCTGAATCTGCCAGAAAAGATGTTCCTTTCCTTCTGATGCAAGAAAACTTGCAGTCCCTCCGATACTGCACTGCCTTTGGCACACTACACAGCACACTATGGTATTTATAACATCAATAAAATGTCACAGGGCTACAATATTTAGCTGGTTGTTGCTAAGGTTTTGCGTTCTACTTTGTTTAGTAATTTGATGCCTCCTCTACTCTTTCAATTAAGTAGCAACTTTGTAGAGCAAACGACTGGATCTCCCCAGCAATAGTTTCTGGAAGTGATTAAATTGATGACAAACGTGGAAAGATTGTTCTTCATAACAACAGTGAGTTAATCACACATCAGGGACAAATGGAGTATAGTTAAGCAGATGAGAGGAAATTAAGTGTAGATTTTTTTGCAAAGAGATTACAGACATAACTGGTTTTCTACTTTTGTCCAGTACCTGGAATGTTTGTGACTGTCGAGGGGTCTCACTGTTTCAGGCAAATCTACAACCTGACAGAGCAGCTGAATACCAACCTCGTTGTATAAATCACTGAATTCTTCAACCACATCTTTCGGGATCCTTTGCCCGTTGTTGGTAAGATGATAAGCCACCCCATTCTTGGAGTAAAGACTGATCCGTCCGACACTTCTCTCACTATCAGTAGTCTCTTCAAGTAAACCATTGTCTTCTGCTAGATGATAGACTGGGTTTCCATGTGAACCATGAATCCACGTAGCTCCCAGTTCAAAAGTGGCGTGCCCTGCAGGAGAGTCAACCAAGCAAACTCGTCACTGAAGCCCATCCTCCTGAAAGCTTGTCACACTCAACGCTAATAAAAATCTACATGTGCAAAAGCAGAACAATTGCCCAAGGACAACACACGTTTGAACATCATTTAAGCGAGCTTTCTCTGTTAGACAAGGGCAATGCCAGTGTTCTTCAAACCAGTCCTTCGGGATACAAGTTTAGACAGTGCTAGAAGGATGGGATGTTTCCAATAAAGATACACCCAGTGAGAAACCTCTGATACTTAAGGCGGAATTCAGAACATTCTAGGTTCCCAGGTCTTATTATGGTTGTAGCTCGCCGCTCTATCCTTTCTACTTGGCCTTTCTAAATCATCTTCTCTAAACCTGCACTCAAGAACACGATCGGACAGCAGAGGAGGTATAGAATCATAGAATCATTATGGTTGGAAGGGACCTCCAGGGTCATCAAGTCCAACCTTTATCCCATCATATTCCTGACCATCAGACCATGGCCTCAAGTGCCTCATCAACCCGTTTGTTGAACACCCCCAGGGACGGTGACTCCACCACCTCCCTGGGCAGCCCATTCCAGTGCCCAACCACCCTCTCAGGAAAGAACTTCTTCCTAATCTCCAACCTAAACTTCCCCTGATGGAACTTGAGGCCATTTCCTCTCGTCCTGTCATCAGCAGTTTGGGAGAAGAGACCAACACCAGCCTCACTACAACCTCCCTTTAGGTAGTTGTAGAGGGCAATAAGGTGTCCTCTCAGTCTCCTCTTCTTCAAGCTAAATAACCCCAGTTCCCTTAGCCAGTCTGCTCGTGTTAAGTACAAGCCATGTGCTCATGGGGAGGTGTGGGAAGGAAAAGAGCTGTACGAAGCCCCACAGCACTACTGCAAAAAGGACAAATACATAAATATTACAGCTGCAGGGAAAGAACAGAGCACCTAAAGGCTTTGGATATCCACTGCATTCAAGAGGGCACGGATACCCAGACACGGGAAGAAAAGAATCTACAGCAAGGAGATGCAGAAAAATTTGGATTGCCCTGGGATAGCAACACTGGGCTGCATACTGAACCTTCTCCTGTGATTAAAAATGCATGGTATTTACAAGTACACTTCAGATTAACTGCAATACAAAAACACATTTCCATTCCCCCAGTGAGCAAATGGGTTGTGGTTTATTATTTATGCCTTGGAAAATTTAAATCGGGTTGTTTAAAAAGATGCACTGTCAGGTTAAACACCAAATGCATTTACTCATCATCATCATCATCTGTACTTTCTGCCTGCAAAACACAAAGAGATTGGTCAGCCCCACTCCCTCCCTTCCTTATAACAAACAGGGTTTGCCACAGGACTCTGACCCCCCCTCATAGCCAGCGCTGCCACAACTGGGCTGACAGCACAGGGAGATGCTCAGCAGCTGAAACGAGGTGCTAAAAATAATCTTGGGTCTCATCCTCCCCCCCACATTTTTACAGATTCTCAGAAGTCCAAAGCTGGCAGTTCTGAAGCCTGACAAAGCTGTGCTCTCCCAGCATCCCTGCCAGCATCACAGCACCCAGCTCGCCCTGCAGAGGTGCGTGAATGCCTGATTAAGTCGGCCAGCTAATAGGATCCTGCTTGATGCTGAAAGGACCTTGCAGCCACCAGTCATCATATACTGTTTAACATGTAAATATATGCTCAGACAGAAAGACACTGTGGCACTACACTGTAATGCGGGCGAGTTTAATGGGTGAAAGCTCCAAGAAAAGCTGCTCTCCAGCAGAGACGCTGCCTCCAAGGGAAGCTCCATACATCTTGTTTTTCAAGCAACCACCTCCTCACTAAGGAACATGCTGACTGCCCTTCAAAATAGGCATTACAGGACTCGAGAGCACAAGATTTCTAAGTCCACCTAAACCAAAGCATGTGCTTCAGGGCGTGCAGCATCCAGTCACAAACATTTGAATATTGAAGGCGCCACAGACTCCAACACCCACCCAGAGCACCCAGCCTAGCGGAAATGACTGCTGTACCTTGGCAGCCAAAGGTACAAAGCTCATAAATATTGCATGTGGCAGTCCCCTTGCTAATGCAATCCTCCTGCGAGTCACCACATGCCAGATCAGCAGCAGGAATACTGCCTGCTGCTTTACGCCAGGAGCTTGCTCTCTGCTACGCTACACAATCCTCCCGCACAGAGCTCTTATTTATGGAGCACCTGATCTTTGAAAGAAAAGAATGTGCCATCAGGTCCTGCTGTATTGGTGCTTGGTAACAGTTATGATGTGTTCCAAGCTCTCCTGTTTTCAGTAGCTGTGTGGAATATAATCAAATACCAATAAATTAAAAGTAGCCATTCTTGCCTGTAATCCTCAGACACTCACTATCATCACTCCCAAGCAGGTAAACTGGTTGTTACCTAGTGTCAGTTATATGAAAACTTATTTAAAGGTGTAAAATTAAATAACTTCTTTTTAAACAGAGATAGCCAATTTACTTTCAGGGCCCTAAAAGACTTTAGTTTCAATGTTAATCTACTTCGAATGAATCATCCAAGAAAGGAAAAATATTCTTCCTCTTCTGTGACTGTAATTACTGAGACAGCAATACACAGCAATACCCCACACCAGAGATTTTCCAAAGGAATGCACAGATTGAATATCAAGCCTTCTGAATACACACGGGAACCTTCCCACTTCCCTTTGCAGCCCTCCCTATTTCTTGAGCATCCTGTGGATATCTGCAGTGGATACAGATGCTATAGATCACGTGTAAGAAATACACTTACAAACCCTCTGCCTCATCCGTGCTAGAGATGACCCAAACCTCTGAGAAACCAAATTATTCCCCTGTGCTGAACACTTGAGGGACAACACTGTGGCAGTATGGCTCAGGGAGAGTGGAAGGATTAGGATACAACCCTGAGACGGTGCCACCATAGCTCTGCTGAAGATTAAATTGGATCTTTAGTCAAGTGTGCAGACAAGGGAGCAGCCAGAGAAGTTTCAGATGTAAATGCCAATTAGACAAGCAGTTCAAAGCAGTTGTTTGATGAAGACCCAGAAGAACCACTTCTGTAACAGTTATGTGGAAGCTTGAGCCAGTTCTGAGACATGAGCAAGTCCTGCATGCCCCAGGTGCAACCTTGCTGCTTCAGGCAGTATAGGAGAAGAAAACACAGCCCAGGACCATGCTGCCCTTTCTCCCTCGTGCCAGGGCACAAGGAGGCTCTGAGTATGTGCTGTCTCTGATGATTCCATCACCCAACAGAGCTCCAGATCTGGCTAAAGGGCACGTGAATTTGCAAAGAGCACAAGGGACCCGAACACGGACCCACCCTGGCAGAAAACTGCAGCCCATATCCACACCGTGCAACCTGAACAGTGTGCGGAAGGTAAGAAAAGATGAATAGTTTGTAGCTTTAAGAAAGGTATTAAAAGATCAAGACTTTGGATTCCAGTCCTCTGCTCTGCAACTAACAGTGACATCTACAAAATGAGACCTCCACCAGCCCTAAAAGTCTCATGTTAGCTAGGAAGTGCTAATGAAGAGGAGCTGGATTCCCAGCAAAGGCAAAGATCTGAGTAACCAGTGAAGGTGTCCAAAGGTGGGAGAATTAGTCTCGATATTAGCACAATGAAGCTATTCCACAGGTGCACTGACAAAATGATATATTGTTCCCTGAAGATTTCAGGTCTTTAACGCTTCCCTCCTCTCCCAGACATGAGCCAGGATATTTTTAATACAGTGCATTGTGAGCAAAGGACACACTTCCCATTCTAACCTCTATGCCAAGTCTCGGCAGAATGTAAAGTGCCCTATTCAAACCCTGGAGATTAGATTTGTCCGACTGCCTTTTCATTCATTTCCCTTCTGAAAGTTCATAGGACACTGCTGTTTATTTACTGCAGTGAATTTATCGAGTAAAATATAGTAAGTTATGTAAACACCTGACAAATAAAAAGAAAGAAGGGCAGCGAGAGGCCAAAGTTAATAAATAGAGAGTTGGATCAGCAACAGAACTGGTTAATGGAAATCAAGAAGGCAATTCAGTAAAAGTGGAGAGCTTTTTGCCTCCTGCAGAGAAGAGATAGGCAATGCCCTTCTAGATACCAGGGAAAGTTTTGTTGACTACTGTGCTCCAAAGGGCAACGTTTGTTCCAATAGTTTTGCATTTAGAGATTTTACAAGCCCTTCCAATCGACACGGGATTAAAATATCCAGTGCCTGTACCTTTATTGCACACTGGGAAAGGAAGCCACAGAGGTAGGAAAGCTGCAAATCAGGATGAAAGGATACATTGAAGAGGTTTTCCTGATTCACAGTGGGTAGTGCCCTACACAGTAAATTAGTTCTAGGGAAATGAATGGGGCTATTTGTGAAACAGAGCAGCTTGCAGCTCGCCCCTTTGCAAGGAGAAAGTGCCCTTCACTAGCCAGGAGATTTACTGACTGCTCCTAGTCTAGAGTCAGGCTTGAAAACGTTGGTGGAAACTGTCTCAATACAGTTATTTAATCACAGAACTCTTCTCACAGACCTGTTACACAGAGCTCCTCCTGCATGAATGAAAACAATCACCGAGGTCCTCATATTATAGACATTTTATAGGTTTGGAGGAGCCCTCCCTTGGAAAAGATCCACGAGAGCTCAGATCCACCCACCCACCCCTGAGAAGAGCCCAAGGATTGATGTTCCTGACAACATCACGCCTCCAATAACCTTTTGCATGTGCACGTTGACTGAGAAAGCACATTTCCAAGGTCAAATTAACACAAAGCCCTGCTAGCAGAACCAAGCGAGCCCAACGCGTTGCTCCCGAGACGCTTCTCTTACCGAGCTTCACACTTTGCACGCGGCCTCCGATGCGGTCGGTCGCCTCAAGGATTGTTACATCCGTGAAACCACTTTCCAAGAGGGCTTTTGCTGCTGACAGGCCTGCAAAGCCAGCACCAATAACTACTATTCGAGGCTGTCGTTTTCTCCGTAGGCCACTACTAAGAGGATCATCCGTGCTGTCTGCAGATATTTCACAACTTTGCATGCCGTCCAAGCTCTCTTTCTAAGGAACCTATGGGAAAAGAAAACAAGTGTGTTCAGGGAACTCAGCTCAGACTTATCCTCTGCAGTTAAAAATCCTGAGGAAGTCTAAAAAAACCCCAAAAATTCCAACAAAAAAGAAATCAAAGCTTGTGAACTCGACCCAGCCTTCAAAATGAGATGCATAGGAAGGATAACTGAGGTCAAATTGGGATGCAACAACTTTTTGGCCTGGAGCACCAGTACTGGAAACTCCAGGAATCTCCACCCTCTTGTACCATGCAGACTAATTCTGGAGAAGTCAAGTGATTTTCAAACTCCCATCTCTTTATATAACCCCCAAAAGTGGCAATTTTGTGGTAAAGGCTTTAAAAAAGCAAAAGAAGAAGAAAACCACATGCCCAGTGCTGACAAGCTTCACAACACAGCGATGAAGCTTCACTTTGCCTCTGTGGCAACCACAAAACAGAAGCTTTAGATCATGTAACGACGGGACTAGGTGAAGAGGATTTAGCTCAAAGCATGGAGATCAGATATCAAAACCAATCATTACAGAAATGGTACAGATGGAAAAATGTTTCAACTGATGAAAGCCAACAAGGGTCGGTTGAAAAATTCCAAGCCACATGATGCATCCCCTGGAGCCAGCACTATCCTGCCACATCATGACCAGCCTCAGTCTTTGATGAAGAAAGGTCCAAACTCGTACCAGTCCTGACTAGTACAATTCTACCACCTACCCAAGGCATCCAACTCCTCCTCCAAACAATATCCTGTTTTTCTTTGCAAACTCATAGAATCCTAGAATCATAGAATCATTACGGTTGGAAGGGACCTCCAGGGTCATCAAGTCCAACCTTTATCCCATCATATTCCTAACCATTGGACCATCAGACCATGGCCTCAAGGCCTCATCAACCCGTTTGTTGAACACCCCCAGGGATGGTGACTCCACCACCTCCCTGGGCAGCCCATTCCAGTGCCCTCTCAGTAAAGAAACTCCTAGAAGCCATCTTTTTAACTGTGTATGCCCTTAGTTCTCAGGTCCCATCACCTTATTTTAGTACACAGCCTGAATCCATGGTTAAGTTTAAACCTTACCAAGGGGTCACCATTGTAGGATGTCCCTACACACAAATGTCAATGCCTAGTCATCTGGTTCTGGATAGGTTCACATCTGTCCTCAAGAGCATGAAGGAACAAGGTACAGAGGCCCATATTCCACCAGGCCAAGAAGATATCAACACACATTGGGATCTCTGTGTTCAGAGCTTCAGAGAAGTCCACCACTGGGATCCGAAGGGCAAAGCAGTACAGTTACTAAAGGGTACATAAGAACCACCATAGCAAGTCACATTGAAGAGTCTGGGGTTGGCATGAGGAGGAATGACCCTCTTCTGGCAGTACCAGCTGCCAGCTCTAAGTCCAATAAGGACACTGTAAGGTAGAGCTAATGTCCAGACCTCTGCACCTAACAACCCCAGGGACTTCCCCCCTTTGCATTTGCCAACTCCTTTTTGAATCCCTCTGTCCCTCACAACGATTTTGTGGTGAGGAGCTCCACAGTCTATTAACCTTCTGCAAATATTAGTGTCCTTTTGGTGGTTTCAAAGCCGCTACCCAATGAAAATTGGGGACATCCCCCAAAACTACTCCGTAAGAAACATCAAACATCCTCATTCACATTCTCCTTGGTGCTAAGGACCTGCATATATGATCCTAGCCATCTCTTTTTTATGAAGAAATCAATATTAATCTGGTTATTCCTTCCTCATTTGTGAGCTGTTATAAACTCACAGGTGAAATAACTCTTACTAGACATGTCCTCAGGATTTATCACAACCCGTAGACATTCTGCAACACTCTCCACTTCTCACCCAGTCTCCAGATAACACTTTGATGCATGTATTTTAAATGGCATGGTAAAGAAACACCTTTCTGCCATCTACATCTTACAGGAATTGAACCGGTTTCGCTGAGTTCTCTAAGTAGAGCTTTCCTAATCCTGGCTCTGGTGAACCCGTGAATTCTTCACATGAAAGCATCAATAAAATGTTTTCCCTTCCTGTTTCGGAATTTTAATACTGGATTAGGTGACCTGTCTAGACAGATGAGAAAATAACAGAGTATTTTGTGTGTACAGAATCCTGATTTAGAAAGCACCCTTCATTAGCCAACAACCTTTACTGTGTGATTGGCAGAGGAAGGCAATTAAAATTTAGCAAGAACGTGGGCTTTCCAGCTGGGATACACGTTCCATTGTGAAACCAACAGACAATATAAATATACGAATCCCCACTACACTTTATTTCAGTATCAATTATACACCCTGTTAGGCTCCTAAGTAAGACAAGCACAGAAAACACAGTCAATTATGTGCAATGCTCTGCCTTCAGAACTTGCCAAGCCACCAGCCAGGGCTTGAGCCAGTGAATATCAGCAGGTCCTCTGACACAAAGACAGTTTGGCTTTTTACTTTTTCTTGATTCCCAAAAAGGGGCTGTTTCTTTTTTCTTTTTTTTTAAATCACAGGGTAAGAAGTGTGTTAGCTGTTGTATTCTGAATCTCTCTGGGGCTATCATTTCACTTTGTTTCCATTTCAGAGCACAGGTAGCACTAAATCACAGCTCTGCTGACAGTAAAATTCCCCCTGCTTTGTCTTGCTTACAGCTCTCCTGTGAGATAGGGAGCAGGCACCAGCTATCCACAATAAAATAAAATCTAAAATAAATAAATAAATCCAAACACACATCTTCCTCCTGTCTTAGAAAAACAGCATTGAACCCTTTCCTTCTTGGGCATCTAAGTGTCTCAGTGACATTTTAATCACTTCTTCCAGACCTGCGTTCTCTTCTCAGTCTCTACAATTCTGTCTTTGTCCCCCCAGGTGCCACCACCTTCCACTCGTCCCTTCTCTCTGCTGTCCATTTCTTTCATTCAAAAAAATACCTTAAAAAAAAAAATCCCTAAAATCACCCTCCCTCCAAAAAAAAAGCCCTGAGCTCCACTGCTGTTTCCAAGCTGGCAAATCTTTGCAAAAATATATTTTCTAAGATGGGCGTCGTTCTACCAACCCAGAATCATGGGTTTCCATTCCTGGCATTTGTACCCTTCAATCCTACGAAATTCCCATCCCTTCATCTCTGCTGATGTTAGTTTTGTGCTCAGCTCTCAGGGAAATGACTCTTTTCATCTGCACAGAGGAGCCTTGTTACGATTTCAGCAGGACTTGGAATCATAGAATCATAGACTCCTCGAGGTTGGAAGAAACCTTCAAGCTCATCCAGTCCAACTGTCTACCTACATCACCACTAAGACACAACAGACTTCACACCAGAGCTATCCTAGCAATAACTTAAGAGATCATTTTGAACAGATTCTTGTGCTTCATCCTTTTAATAAAGATATATTCTGAATATATATTCCCTTTAACACAGAATGCCTTCTACTGATTTAAGTTACAACGGACCCACAGATAATGGCAAACTAGAGACAGCATGAATGCAAATGCCACGCTTGCCTTCTCTACCTTTAAGCCAGCAGTAACAAAGTTCACAGGTACATCCACCCCATGATTTTTTTTTCTCATTTTGCCAGTAAAACCTTGCAGGTCACAAGGAAGAAGCCAGAGAATGAACACAGTTCTCAGCTGCCCTCCTTATTACAATACTGTCTGATCAGGCTATTCTTTTAGGACCCTTAAGAAAAAGGTCACCAAGGCTCCAACAATTTAAAACTACAAAACCAAAATAAACAAAAACATTTCTCAAGGAAATCTGCTATTCTTAGCTCACCCAAATACTCGCTTGGTAGCACAGTCCTAGCTGTGGTGACACAAAGACTGAGGCAAGGCAACACACTGAGAACAGGGCTTGTGTGCGCAAGGGCTTCTCTGGTGGTTGGTTGGGGTTTTTTGGTTTGGTGTTTATTTCCACTAGGATTGGTTAGTCTGGAAAAAAGTGACTCTCACAGAATCATCAAGGTTGGAAGAGCCCTTCAAGCTCACCCAGTCCAACCCCTACCTCCATCCCCACTCACCCACAGCACCCAGCACCACATCCAGACGCCTCTTGAACACCTCCAGGGACGGGGACTCCACCCCCTCCCTGGGCAACCCATTCCCACCCCCAATCACCCTCCCAGGGAAGGAATTGTCCCTCATGTCCAACCTGAATCTCCCCTGCTGCAATTTAAAGCTGTTTCCTCTCATCCTTTCCCTGTGGGCACGGCAGAAGAGACCGACCCCCCCCTCACCCCAACCTCCTCTCAGGGAGCTGGAGAGAGCCAGGAGGTCCCCCCTGAGCCTCCTCTTCTCCAGGCTGAACAACCCCAGCTCCCTCCCTTCAGACTTTGCATCACACAGCAGTGTCTCATACACATGAGCCATAGCTGTGAGCTCCCAGCACGTCACCAACCATAGTCATGGTCATTCCAGGCAGGACTTGTTTCACCTCGTATCATTACTCAGGTGCCCAACTTGCATCTGCTGTCTGCAGCCTTTCAGGTGATGGAGAGGAGAAGTAATCCATCCTGATCTTGGCCATACCTTTCTTAGGATGTACAAGTTGAAGAGAAGCTTTCAGATTAGCTTAAAACAACCACCTAACCTTTCTGAGTCCTCTTACGTTGGCAGTTTAGCCAGGATCAGGAGTTGGCTTTGGAGTGACCTCAACACCTCCACTTCTCATCCTTCCAATCATGCTGTGCAGTGGTGTTGAAGCAGTCAAATGTCCACTCCTCGTGGCTGAAACTAAACTAGAAGATGCATTCCAGGAGAGCCAAAATGCATCCCAGACACTAAGGGGCTTTCCTGGGGCCAGAGTCCAGCAAGTCCAACCTGAAGCCTCCAAGGACACGCTCTCAGGGACCTCAGCACTGGCTCTTCCACTGTACATATCAACTCATATTACCATGACATATTTATGGATCTAGAAACAGCTATGACAGCTAAAATGAGGTTGAGAGGAACTGCACCTCCAGAAGAAGCAGCCAGTGGCTACACTCCCACTTACTATTTCAAGACTCCTGAACGAGGAACTGGTTTTCTTTCCTAACTACAATATTTATTTGCCTGAATGTTTTAGTCCTTCTGTAGTGTTGATTTGACAGCCTTTGCATTAACAAGTGTAACAGCCAGTCCAGAGGGTGAAAAATGCATCACAGACTCATAGAATCATTATGGTTGGAAGGGACCTCCTGGGTCATCAAGTCCAACCTTTATCCCATCATATTCCTGACCATCAGACCATCAGACCACGACCTCAAGTGCCTCATCAACCCATTTGTTGAACACCCCCAGGGACGGTGACTCCACCACCTCCCTGGGCAGCCCATTCCAGTGCCCAACCACCCTCTCAGGAAAGAACTTCTTCCTAATCTCCAACCTAAACTTCCCCTGATGGAACTTGAGGCCATTTCCTTTATGTTGGCCATCACCAACGTAAAGAAACTCCCTGCTGACCACACGGACCAAGCAGCTCCAGTATAAACCAACCAAAATTGACCAGAATCTCCTTATTCCCCCCCCAGATTTTAGTTGATGGGAAGGAAGCATCATCCTTAATGAGAAAACTAAACAATATTGTGTGTGTTTGAAAGGAACTCAGATTAAAACAACCAGGCTTCATTTCAGTTGAAAGCCTAAATGGAAGCACAAGAAATAAACACGCTGCTATTTTATTATTATTTGAAGTGCAACTATTCAAGATACTGTCAACACATGAAGGGGCACCCCATGCACATGTGTTCATAATGCAGGTTTGTCATCACGGCCTGAAAATGTTTACAAACAGAGAGCACTTGACACCCAAAAGATTAATTCAATTTAAGCAGAGACAAAGCAAGATTGAGCAACCAAGCGCAGAAGAAATTCCGAACAAAAATGTCTATTTTTAACAGTGACACTAAGCAGTTGTTGAAACTTCTCACTACAGACAGAGAAGATATCGAGTGAAGCTTTTACATCAGGGTCCAGTCTCTCATAGCCATTTACACACCAGTCCAGCCAGAAGACAGGGTTGTGGTACTGGGAATGCTCCTGCCTGTTGGATGGAGATGGCCAGGCCAGATGTTCAAAATAAAATTTTCTAGCCTTAGCACCTCAGGAATGTATCATGATGCAGAACTGTATGTCCATGAGCACGTGTAGTACTAGCACAGTGTTGTAGAGATGGAGCAGACACGCAGGTGGTTTCCAGCAATGCCTAAGGAAGGGAAATCATTTGCACGGACCATGCAATGCAGGGCATCTCCTGGGCCTCAGAAAACAATTAAAAAAAAAGAAAACAAAGCAGCAAACTTTTCCATGTGGAGTTTCAAAAGCCATTTTTCAATATATGTAATAACCTCTATTATTTCATTAACCACATACAGAAGAGTGGTTATCTGAAAGCACTGTTGGCAGAGCCCGTATGCGAAAGCTCCACAATGGAAACAGAAAAGCAACTTATTTAGCAGATGTAAAGACTCTTCAGCACCCGGGCCATTAACTCATTACACAGCCTGGCACTACTCGTACTGAGCAACTGCACTGCTGTAATGAGCAACCTTCATGTAAGTAACTGCAACAACAAAATTTTCAATTATCATCTCAAATGCAGCTTTTCCTTCTAAGCTGAGGGAGAAGAGCTTGGGAGGATTATTCTAGATAGAGCAATTTTATCTCCTGTAACACCTTTCCAAGCTTCAGACTCGGGCTGTCCACTGAGCACAGGTCAGGACAGAGCAGATTATCTCTGAGTAGACACGTAAATGAAGTGGAAGGTGATTCCTGTGCCAGTGCCTCCTGTTGCTGTTGGCTGTGCTTCTCTCTGCACCTCCTGGCACAACAAACGAGCATCTTGCAACTTCTCCCCCAATTCCCCTTTTATCAGCCTTCTCAGACACAAGCATGTTAATCCTCACTGCCTGTTATTTCAAGATGCTCTTTCCGAGCTCTCCAGGCTGCAAACATGTCAAACAGGAGGACGTGTCTCTTTTCTCCTTCCTTGCACACCCCACCTTCACTTTAATTCAGGAGGCTACGTGCCAAACTCTCTCACAGTCACACAATCACAGAATGTCAGGGGTTGGAAGAGACCTCGAAAGATCATCCAGTCCAATCCCCCTGCCAGAGCAGGGTCACCTAGAGTCCATCACACAGGAACGCATCCAGTCAGGGTTTGAATGTCTCCAGAGAAGGAGACTCCACAGCCTCTCTGGGCAGCCTGTTCCAGTGCTCTGTCACCGTGACAAAGTTCTTCCTTATGTTCACCCAGAACCTCCTGTGTTCCACCTTGCACCCATTCCCCCTTGTCCTATCACTGGCCATCCCTGAGAAGAGCCTGGCTCCATCCTCCTGACCCTCACCCTTTACATATTTATAAATATTAATGAGGTCACCCCTCAGTGTCCTCTTCTCCAAGCTAAAGAGACCCAGCTCCCACAGCCTCTCCTCACAAGGGAGATGTTCCACTCCCTTCATCATCTTGGTGGCTCTGGCCCTTTTGAGAATCACCATTTCTACCAGCATGGGTTAAGCACAGACACCCTTTCAATAGAAGGCAGGAACATTATTAATTGAACCTAAGCACCCCACGTCAGTCAAACCCATGAGTGACACAAACCTGCTGTTACAAACTGCCCTTGAGGAGCAGTTGTGCCAACACCAGCCCGACCAGGCTGCATCTGCAACACAACGGGAGGTTTATGGCATGGGAAGCAGACACACCTCGTTTACTCAGCTACCTGGAGAGCTGCAGGAGCAGGATAATGGTCCATAGCCATCTGTGTACATACCAGAGCCCCTCTCAAGCTCATAAACCTGTGTCACTGACAGCACACACACTGGGGAGATCAAGGGGAACTCCTGCTATTCCTGCACATGCTGGAAAGTCACCTCCAGCTGGGCTGAAACTACCTGGAGGGTGGCATTTCATCGTCATCCTCATGCTCAGGCTTTATCCAATTTGGTGTTTTAGTCTAAACCATCTCACTGGCTGGATCCAAGTCACTCAGCCCCAGACCAGTCCTGCTGCCCTCTTCTGCAGGCAGCTGCCAGGCGTGGGCAGGCAGCAGGTCTTGGCAGAGCAGACCTGTCCTGACAGCTCATAGAAGCTGGAAGTGTTGGTCAGAAGCAGCCCCTGAAAGGCTGTACTCCAACCTCCTGCTCCAAGCAGGACCATCACCAGCATGGCCTCCTTGAAGGCAGTGTTTTCCACTGCTTGAAACAAGCAAGATGGATCCAGAATCTCAGCCTGGAGAAGAGTAGGCTCTGAGAAGACCTCATTGCCACCTTTCAGTTCCTAAAGGGGGCCTGCAGGAAGGATGGGGACAGGCTTTTTAGCAGAGACTGCTGTGATAGGACGAGGGGTGATGGTTTTAAACTGAAGGAGGGGAGATATACGTTGGATATAAGGAAGAAGTTTTTCATCATGAGGGTGGTAAACACTGGAACAGGTTGCCCAGAGAGGTGGATGTATTCCCCCTCCCGTCCCTGAAGAAATTCAAGGCCAGGTTAGATGAGGCCCTGAGCAACCTGGTCTAGTGAAGGATGTCCCTGCCCATGGCAGGGGAGTTGGACTAGATGACCTTTAGGTCCCTTCCAACTCAAGCTATTCTGTGAAAATCTCCTGCTTTTCCCATCAGTGTGACTTCAGCTCCTTGATCCTCATCAACTCTTCGTATCTGACCAGAGCCAGGAGCCCTGCAGATACTGCATGGGGATGTGTGAGTCTGAGTGAGCAATCTTCCCTGAAGCCAAGCAGGCTTTGAGTGGGGCATCTCCATCAACTCTGCAGCACCCTCCCTGCTGTAACCTACACCATCAATACAAGCCATTTACCCCATGTGCCTCACCTTTGTCCACCAGCCTGGTCATGCAGAGATGACCATGCTCATCTTCCTCATCGTGGTAGTACAAGGAAGCCAGACAGCTTTTCACAAAAACAAGGCAGCACTCCTGTCACAGACAAACCACTCATGTCCTGCCTTATGTTTCCGCAGGCAGAAGCAGAAACAAAGTGGTTCAATTCCCACAGAGCTGCTGGAATTTATAGCAGTGGCTGTGAGAGAAAAAATAGTTGGAGCTGAGGACAAATCCACCCGCATTTGCCCAGGTAATAGCCCAAGCCATCAAATGTGGCTTGAGGCACTGAAAAGGCTGTAGTGGAGTAGCATTCATCTTAAATTAACATCTACAAGCCCCATTTACAAATTAGTGACCCACCCCAATGACTGACACACGGTGAACAACGCAGAGCTGGATCAGACATCAAGGAAGGAAGCACAGTAATAACACACCACGTGTACTCTTAGACAGCAGCATGAACAAAACTCTTCCCCTTTTTGCCCATAAGCCAAAGCTGCAGCCTTGCACCTAAAACCTCTTTGGCATCAGTTTGCTGAAGACCGCAGAGACCTTCAGGCTGACTCTGCGCTCTTCTTCCTCTGGAGGCATCTCAAAATAGACAAGAGGGAAATCACAGCATTAACCTTCACCTGTCCAAACTCAGGGCTCCTCCAGCTTGAGAAGATGACCTCAGCTGGGCCTTTATTCCTGTAACAAAACACTGCCAGTCCTGTTGTCATTTCCTCCTCACTTCCAGAAATATCTCCTCCGCATGGCTCAGGAGAGACAGAGACAGGCCCATATTAAATTGTTTCCTCTTCCCAACCTGCAGAGAAGCCACACTTCTTCAATACACACAATGAAAACCATGGACTGCTACTCCTAGTGTGACCACTGATGGTCTTGTGGGTCCTTGGGCAAGCTTTTTCACCTCTCTGTGTCTTATAAGGATGACCACCTGGAGCCACCTCTGTAAAACTTCTCTGTTAGTTATGAATGAGAAACAGCTCAAAGCTGCCACCAGACCTTACACAGGCTCCAACCTCAGCACCACTCTGTGGTCCGACACTGCTGGCCTAGAAGAGGAAGCAGAAATGTTTAAGTTCTTCAACAACAATGACAAAATGTTCTGAGAAACAATATTTTTTGTAAGGATGATCCAAGACAGCCGTCCCCTCTGCCTCTTCCCACAACACCATCATCCAGGAAAAATGCGGGGGAGACAGAGAGAATAAACTGTCAAATCTGACATTTGATAATTATGGCTCAATCAGCAAAGATGATGGAAAAGGCTCCACGATAAGATCTCCTGCTAGCTCAGAGGCACTGGGCACCTCCTTTGCTGCCTCATTTTCTCAGCAGCTTATCTGAAGCTGCACTGCAAGAAAAACCACAGCTAACCAGTTTCCAGATCTCTGAGGGATCAGACCAGCAGCTCAGGGGGAGTGGGAAATGTGGACAGAACAGCACCTGTGATAATTCAGTCTTCAAGATGAGGAGGGCCAGGAAGCATTGCAAGGAGCCACCAGCTCCCGCGTAAATGGCTGCCACAGTTCTGACTTTACAGATCATAGAATCACAGAATCATTGAGGTTGGAAGAGACCTTCAGGCTCACCCAGTCCAACCCCCACCTCCATCCCCACTCACCCACAGCACCCAGCGCCACATCCAGACGCCTCTTGAACACCTCCAGGGATGGGGACTCCACCACCTCCCTGGGCAACCCATTCCCACACCCAATCACCCTC
>VZRW01000825.1:633625-653247 GCA_013398125.1 Aegotheles bennettii
CCCCCAGCTCCCTCAGCCGTTCCCCATCAGACATGTCCCAGTCCCTTTCCCAGCTTTGTTGCCCTTCTCTGGACACCCCCCAGCCCCTCGGTGGCTTTTCTGAAGCGAGGGGCCCAGAACTGACCCCAGCACTCGAGGTGCAGCCTCACCAGTGAGAAGCTCACCAGTGTCATACGTGATTTATACACCAGTGAGGAATCTGCTGCTGCAGCCAGGGAACCCCGATGAATTCTACTGACTTCAGGCAAAGAAGTGTCAGGATGTTTTGTCTTCTTACACCCGTGTCGCTGCGTGCCAACGTTCACTCAGGGGGACCAGTAACACACCAAGGGGCTTCTAGAAACACTTGTCCCAGTAAGCCTCCTCCACCCTCCAAAGTCACCAAAAATTCACTAACTGGGAAAATCTCCGTACTTTTGAATGTTTGGAGGAGAATAATAATGAAAAAACATGGGTCCCTGGATCCAGAAACCACTGCACATTTTTACCACTCTGATCCAACTTGTTTTAATGCCTGCAAATATCCCTCGAGTCAAATGAACTTGTTCAAAGCTGATTCACACCAAGGCAACTTTTTAAATTGGGGAGTTGTTGACAAGTAGAATATATTTAACAAGCCCCAAGCATCTTGGCACACAGTATAAACACTTCCTATTATGAGCTGGGGTGGTTTTTTTTAAAGTCAACATATGGGCAGAGCAGGTTGTCTGCCACAGGGCACTTCCATACCGTGCTTGGCACCAACAGAACTGCAAGGATATCCAAAAAATAAACCAAAGAACGTGAAGCCAAGAACATAGGGGATGAATCACACCATTTAAAACTCGCTGATAAAGTGCACCATTATGTGTTTTTCAAATCCTTCTCATGTGAGGGAAGAGAAAACAAAATAAATCAAAATAATCGGCTGGCTCATGTCTGGTTCTCCAGTGCATTCCTCTGGCTGAAGGGCACAGAGAGAATCCAGCCAGCTCTGAGATGCTGGGTAGGGAGCAGCTTATCCTGAACTACTGTCCAAAGGTTCCTCTGACAGCCTGTTGGGGCACACCTTGGCCAGTGGGTCAGCATCTTGATTCACAGCATGGGGATAAAATCAAGGACCAGATGCTCTGTCTGGAGAAGAGGAGGCTCAGGGGGGACCTCATGGCTCTCTACAGCTCCCTGAGAGGAGGGTGGGGTGAGGGGGGGGTCGGTCTCTTCTGCCGTGCCTACAGTGAAAGGATGAGAGGAAACAGCTTTAAAATTGCAGCAGGGGAGATTCAGGTTGGACATCAGGGACAATTCCTTCCCTGGGAGGGTGATTGGGTGTGGGAATGGGTTGCCCAGGGAGGTGGTGGAGTCCCCGTCCCTGGAGGTGTTCAAGAGGCATCTGGATGTGGTGCTGGGTGCTGTGGGTGAGTGGGGATGAAGGTAGGGGTTGGACTGGATGAGCTTGAGGGTCTCTTCCAACCTCGATGATTCTGTGATTCTATGATTTTCTTCACCATCAGAAGCTCCCATGGAAGAGCTAGAAGGTGGTCACCATCCCCAAGTGAAATGGGCTGAAAATGAAGTCAAAGGCCTTTAGCAAACACACAGCAAGGCTACCTGGTGATGGGTCAGCCATGGTCAGACTGGCTAAGCTTTTGGGGACAGTTTTGGAGGCATAAGTCTCTTCCTTCCCCTTTTTACTGCAGTTTCCCTGGTCACACAAAGCTGGTTAGCTCGTCTGCAGCTGGGACAATGACTTCCCTGAACCATGTGGTCTGGACTATGGAGCTTCTCCTGCCCACGCAGCCAGTAAGATCAGAACACTGTAATGCTGTGGTTCATGTGCCAGAGGCTACAGTATTACAGAGGACACAGTTAAAAGGAGTTTCACAGCAGTGAAAAAAAAGCAAAGCTTCAGCATGTTCCTTGCACAACAGAGGACTAAATCCAGTAAACCCTCTGCTCTACAAATCCCCTGAAGACCTAACGAGTATATGCTGCAGCTGGCATCAGCAACCCCTTCTTTTTTGGAAGGCTGCAGATGTAGATACAAGGGCCCACCTGCCTAGAAGGTATCCCACAACATCCATCTACTCCATCACCAGGGACCACTTACACTGCTAGAAAATTCTTCTACAGCATCAGGAGAAGCTGGAGAGCACAGGGACACCAGAGTGGTACTCAACATGACTTAATCCTATCTTAATCCTGGCAACAGAAATCATGATCTAGCTAAAAATTCTACTACCTTTGGTTCCCCATTGACCATCAACACTGCCAGCTGGCCAGAACCTAAACCAGTACAGCAAGATACAGTTTGGCTGCGTTAGCCTCAGACAAGACAGAAGGTTAAGAGCTCAGGAACAGAGCTGTTGAGCTAACCAGGACCAGCAACAACCAGACTCAACCTCGCCTGCCCTTTTACTGTGTCTTTACAAGCTTGTCAAGCCTTGGACGACCCCATGGTGGGAATCTCCCCCTTATTTCCAGCTCTTTGATCACATCCAGTACTGGGAGATACCTGCAACTGCTAAGCTTCTTGTGAAAGCAAAGCTTGGTGTTTCAGGTCTGTAAAAGGAAGGAGAGACAGACAGTAAGCTACAGAAAAAAAAAAAGAGGTTATAAACTACACTGGCATAATGGATCAGAACAATGCTGCAAACAAGTTTCCTGCAGAACTTGTATTCCAACTGCCAAAAAGAGCTGTACTCTGTCCCATCTGCATAACCATGCGATCTTATCTTCACCACCCTCCTTCCCTCTCCAATTGTTTGGGAAACCTAATTGATAAAACCAGCCTTAATTAAATAGGAAACTTGCCCGTGTTTGCACAACTCGGAACACAATGGGGTCTCAGTCAAATAAACACTGGTGTCCATATTACATTTGGGAATTCTCTGTGGTTTGGGGTTTAAATTCATTGCAGCAAGCTTAGGAGCTAAGTTTCAACAGGAATCTTTTCTTCTTCTCCCATCCCCTGTAATAGGAGGGTGAGACAGGGAATGAATTTGCCTGCAGAGAGGCTCAGTGCTGGTTCCAACTCAATGTGTACATGAGGATCATTTCAGGACACACCATATGAGACACGCTAGCCCAGAAGCAATTATTTTTTCTCACCACTTCTCAGAACCCAGACCTAACAAACTGCCCTATAATAGCAGCACAGCTCCCTAAATAGCATCATTTCTTCTCTATTTGAAAGCAACACCCACACTGAAGCTTTGATTTGAAGCCATCCCCAAGCAGTTACCACATCTTTACCATTCAAGCCACAGGGAAAATCATTAAATGCAACAGAAACACCAGGGGATGAGAACCAAAATTAGAAAAGCCAAACACTGCACGGGTTTACTCCCACAGTAACTGGATTGACTTCAGCCAGGACCAGACTAGATGGGACTCCAGAAAAAGCACACCTCTCCAGGTGGAGCTGGACTAAGGGGACTTCTCCTGGGCTCGTGCTTTGCTGGAACGTTAAATGCCAACCCCGGGCTCCAGCTCTAAGGCAGCAGACACATGATCAGGGCTGGCTTTAGCACACTGAGATACACACAGCTTTCTCCATCCTGCTGTCTGCACAAACATGCTCATGTATCACATGAGATCCCCAAGGCAGAGGGATTCAGGTTGGGAAGCATGTCCTTAGATCTCAATGAAGTCAGGTCATGGCTGACAGAGTGATTTTCTGAGATTTTTACCCACTAGAAGCCTCTTGAGAGTTGGGGGTGTTCAGCCTGGAGAAGAGAAGGCTCCAGGGAGACCTTGGAGCACCTTCCAGTGCCTGAAGGGGCTCCAGGGAAGCTGGAGAGGGACTGGTGCCAAGGGCAGGGAGTGATGGGACCAGGGGCAACGGGTTCCAAGTGCCAGAGGGGAGATGGAGATGGGATGGGAGGGAGAAATTGTTTGGTGTGAGGGTGGTGAGAGCCTGGCCCAGGGTGCCCAGAGAAGCTGTGGCTGCCCCTGCCTGGCAGTGTTGAAGGCCAGGTTGGCTGGGGCTTGGAGCACCCTGGTGTGGTGGGAGGTGTCTCTGCCCATGGCAGGGGATTGGGACTGGATGACCTTTAAGGTCCCTTCCAACCCAAACCATTCTATGAACCTCTCGAAGAAGATCAGTGTTTTCCCCACGCTGCTCAAGGCACGGGGCTTTGCATACAACCAGAAATGTTTCAATACAAAAGCACAAATCTTCTCCTAACTAAACTCTGTCTGCATTCAGGTCATCGAGAGATACTTGGAGGAAATCAGTGACTGCTACAAAAAACATCTTGTTCAGCAATGCTTCTCTGCTGTAATAGAACAGCAGTAATTCACCCTGCTGAGTGATTTTCCTCCTGAGTGCACACCAAAACAGAGCAGAGAGCAGAAACAGCTCAGCAAAGACAAGAAGGGTGGGAAAGAGATGAAAACACAACAGTGACACATTCGGCTTTGTTTTCACCTTGTTGCAAACTTCAAATCAAAGCCCAGGGATGAAGTTTTGTCTGGAGACTCCCAACAGAAAAGCTCTTCCCATCAACTTCTGGTGCTTTGCTAAACGCTCTGCAGGCAACCGCAGCCTGGAGTGTCATGGGATGCACACTGATGATGGATTATCACTTCTGCAAGGTGCTTTTCATTCCTCCTGATCCACCTGAACTCAAAAGCTTTTCTTCTCTGTGAGGATCAAGACATTTTATTGAAATAAAGGGAAGTTTACTTCGCGCTGCTTCTCTCCAGGAAACTGTGTCTCAAACAGCTTCACAGCATTAAGATAAAACCTTGCTCAGAAAGAGAAAAATTAAATAGCACAGGCTGAGAAAAAAAAAAAAAAAGAAAAAAAAAAGAGATATTTTGGATCTAAGAGATTTTTCACAGAGCAGGAAGACTTGTCATGTGGTAAACAGTAGAAACCAGGAACTGGGACGCTTGTGATTTATCTCTTCTTCCACAGCCTTCCCATGTGACTGGGGGTAAAAGAATGAGAATCCTACCCATAAGTTGCTAAAAATATAGCACAATTTCAGCGTGTTTAGATGGGAGCTCATTGTATTCAGCATGTCACGCTTTATCATCTCAATGCTTCAGCTTCCTCGTGTGTAACACAGCATTAGCACCTGGCTGTGCCAAAGAAAGCATCTCAGCTAATGCCCTCAAACGAAAAGGAATCCGTGTAAAGCATTAGATACCCACCATGGCTGAGCTGTGTGGCAGTCAGAAGAGATAACAAGCCAGTAAATTTCAAATCCCTGCCTGCATCCATCCCGTAACTTCATGCTGAACTCTGCACAGCCCACGGATAGGCTGGCACGTTGGCAAGAAAAATTTGCCGTTTCTAAATTTAGCAGACACTTCAATTATTGTGTGATGCTTCAAAAGCAAGAGAGATATAAAGTGGAGTTTGTAGGACGACCATTTAAACTTAAATGAGAGCTCTGCTCACTAAGCAAAGTTTTTTCTTAATTCCCTTCCTGTTTGGACAATTTGATCCACTTCTTTTTTTCTACCGTAACCGCAAGGGTCTGTCCTGCAGTGAATGGATGGGCTTTTTTTCTGGGATAACTTCCAGGTTAAAGAGAAAGGATTTACACTTGAATGAAACATAGGCTCTGTATTTGGAAAATTTGTTTTGAAAACTTGGGAAGGAAGCAAAGCCTCCTTCATTTAAAAAGGGACTCAATTAACATTCTCTGACAAGTCTTCCTATCGAAAGAACAGGACTTGCTGGGGGACATGTGATTGGAAACTTGTTCTCCTCGCTCACAATGTCCCTTTCTGAAACACAGGACACTGGTGTTGAGAGACACGAGGATCTCTGAGCAGCTTTCCAAAGGACTGTCTGCCACAGCCAAGGCCTTGAATCCCAACACAAGATGTTCTACAACTTAGGCTCAGGCAACTTCAAATAGTGCCTGAAGACCCTAATGAAGACCTCAAGTGACACGTTCAGGCTGTGAGCACCATGGATCCCCCTCCAAGGACAGCTCATCCACGCAAGATGAACCCTCCCAAAGAGTTAAGGAACATCACAAATCTTGCTGCCTTGTCTTCTTGAAAACGTACAGCATTGCACATCTGGCTTTGGGTTTAAAATGTTTTGTAAAGAAGACAGTTATGACCAACCAAGCAGGTGTTCTGCTTTTGATTCACAAGTTACTGGGTGTGGGTTTGGTATCTAGCAGGCAGCAGCCAGACAGGACCACCATAAGGGTTATCTTGGTTTCAAAAAACAATCCTGAAAGTGCTGGTCATGCCTAGATATGGCCCACACAGGAGGACGAAAACAACCTATGCCATTATCTTTTTCCAGCTAAAGGGGTAAAAAGGTCATTAACAATTTAATATCCACTTTTATTTCTGAATTCCCTTATCAACTGCATATGACAGAGTATTCTTCACCCTTTAATAAGCACAGGTCGAAGTCCAGCCTGACTCAAAGCTGATGATGGATTGAGAATGGGAGTTTACTTCAATAAACAGCAGACTGGGATGGGAGATAAAGGTATTATTAGTGCACCTTCTTACAGAAAGCATGCAACTTTCACCTCATTTAACACTTTAGAGAGACCATCTATAACAGATCACTCATTTATTTCTTCTTCTTGACTCATGTTTCAACAGGAGGGGACAGTCGCCTGTAGTTACCCACCACCAGTGCCTCAGCTAGGAGGGTACGTAGTGAAAACAAGGACACAGACTGGTTCCAGAGTCTGTCCCAGTAATTTAGATGCTGCAATGTGAACCACTCTTTGGAAAAAATTCAATTTTCCCTGCTGACCACACTTTTAGGCCAGGCACTAAATCAGGTGTGGATGACTACAAAAACTCTTTTGAATTCAACAGCTATTCTCTAGTTCATCGAAAAGAAACTGGTGTTTTGGGAATTTGTCTACACTGAAATGGGCCAAAACAGTTACCTCTACCCTTCATCCAAAATAAAAGCAATTTAGGGGTTTTGTGATTAAATAAGATTTTCCACGGGAAAGTCAGCGTGCTTTAAATTCACACCCCACTTTACAGTGGAATAGTTTCCTCACTTGGACAAGTACCTAATTCTTAACCCTTGCTGGCTACAAAAACACAGATGTCAAGACAGAAAGCATCAGAGAATCCTCCAAACTTCCCATATAAATAAACCACAAGGTAGTTTGCACATCTGGTAAATGAGCTGCTCAGTGATAAACACACTTCACAGTTTACATTTGCTTAAGGCACTTAAAAAGAGGTCTACTGCTGTCTTTTCTGCCTACTACAGCCAGAAGCTGAAGATATCTGGGGGGTTGGACTAGATGATCTTTCGAGGTCCCTTCCAACCCCTAGGATTCTGAGATTCTGTGGTATTTTTTAGATGAGGTAGGCAGGCTATAAATGAAAAGCCTGAGGCACCTCACCCAAGATACAGGGCCAAAAGTTTGGTTCAGCTTGAGCCTTGTGTCAAAACCCTCCACTGATCCCAAGGGAATCCACAGAACATTTGGACAGGGCGTGTTTCACCCCATCACTTCTCCATTACCTTGAGCTAAAGATCCCCTTGGAAGATGCATTTTTTGTAGCCAGAAATGTCCCTTGCAGATACCTTCTCCTGAGAATACAATGGTGGTGACAACTGGTGACATGTGCTCATATTCACAATCTTTCACTGAATAAGCTAGCTGCTGAGAAAATACAAACACTGTCTTCTGTGAGTCTGACTCTGGTTTTGTTACGCCTCTGAAAAGAGTCAAACCACTCCAAAAGTTTTAAAATGGGTAAATGCCATAACTTTATCTTCTCAGGGGAAAAAAAAAAAAGGAAGAGTCTTTCCATAACCAAACAGCCTCTCACTTCCACGTATGGAATTGGTCATGCCAACCCCCATGCAAGCTTTCTGATCCTGTTCACTCTGCATCTTCTTCACATGCTGGAAACAAGCTTAAAGACCAGGAACCTGCTGCAAAATCCAGGTGTCACACACACACATAGGATACATTTCTCCATTATGTGGGATTTAAAACCAGGGATGAAATTATCCTGCATATTTTATTAAAAGACACCTGTGAGAGGGACTTAACCACTAGAAAAACTGTGCTTTTAAAAGTCAAATTGCCCATCTAACGTGGGCAACGTCTGAAAGTGTTGCAACTCTCTGCTCTGGGACTCAAATACTAATGTCAGTGCTTCACATACAGAGAGCCTCTGCCTCAAAAAGTTCCTGGGTATGAAGCAATGGGGACAAAGGACCATATTTACACTGCTGCTCCACCACGAAGCTTCTGGTGTCCATTTGTCACCAAGCGCATCTTCCCCTCCCTGCTCCAAAGCAGATTAAGCTTAATATACTTATGTAGTTGTGAAGTGCACTGCCTATTATCCAATTAGACAGCTAACGAGATCTGAGTAACAGCACGTAGGCACAAATAACCATTGGCTGATATCTGGTACAGATAAGACACGTTCTTTATTTTTCCAGCCCTTGCAGAAAAAGGGCTGGGATTCGTTCAAAGGCTGCTCTGAAGACTGGATTCAGGTAATTGTTTAATTTTGTTTGGGACCCATAAACACATCACGTTTGTTTCCTCTTGATCTCCTGGAGCTGACATATGGCAACTGTCCCATTACGAAACTCCTGAGAAACCTGGCGTGGTTTGTGCATTTAAACTTTCAGTATGGACAAAGGCAGAGCACATCATCTTTAAGGTCCCTCCTAGCTTTGAAAACCTGTGAAACAAGAAAAGATCTATGCAGCAGCAGGATAAAAATGTACGTCTGTGCAGAAGTGATAGGGATGTTCAGAAATGCAATCTTTATTAGCTCTGACACTATTCCACATCACATTCCCATAAGATCCAGCTCAGAAAACATCAGCTAGATGTAATCACTGTAAAATGGCTGTTTTACAACATAGTTCTCAGAGCATAATTATCAAGGGGTTGCTGTCTAACTAGGAGGGCACTGGAAAGCGGGTTCAGCCAGACACAAAGCTGTGTAATATTTTCATTACCGATTTGGATGACAGACTGGAATGTATGGCCATAAACCCAACAGATGATTCAGCTGGGAGGATTTGCAAGCACTGTCGTGTGCAGGTTTAGATTTCCAAATGATCTTGACACGCTGGTCCAACATCAACAAGAGGAAATGCTTAAGAAAGAGAAGTCCCAGGTACAAACGCAAAAATGGGAGCAACTTCCTATGCAGCAAGACTGCAGAAAAGGCATTTCAGAAGGTTACTGTACAACTGTGAGGTTCAACAATGTCCCACAGGTGCATAAAGGTAAAGCTCAGCCTCCAGTGATGAGCCATGGGAAGTACCTAGCCATACCTTGCAAAGTTTTGCCCTTAGCTGCTCACTGCTGTGCAGCTAACACGCTTTTTATAAAAACAGACTGGAGAAAACCTTGTGAAGAACCACAACATTGAAAACACCAGGTATGAAATCAATCTGGATCCATTTAAGCCAGGCATGTTCCTGAGAACAGACCAGCCCAGGCAAGCAGGCAGGCCACAGCCTGAAGGATGCCACCTCTTTCCTACATCCAGCAGGAATTCAGAGTTCAGCTCTTCCGAGGTGAACACTCTGGCTTTAATCTCTGTTTAAAAACAAGCTAATAGACATCAATGTGGATGGAAAGAACAAGAGTCCATGGGCTTAGCAACATAGAAAAAGAAACCAGAAGCTCCCTTTTAGAATCCCATGTGCTTTTACTTCACACCCCTCTTTTTCCAGCACACTTCCCCCATATGAGAGCCCCATTTAGGTCAGTCTGAATACAACTCTCTCATCAGCAGATCTTTTAAAGAGTGACCATCCAAGAGACACTGAACCCGTCCCCACAAATGGGGAGATACAGATTGGATGGAACATAAGGTGGTTAAATTTTGGTTAAAATTTTGCTCCAAAGGTAGCAGCCAAGACACTGAAGTTCTTAACTGGCAGACCTGCATGAAAGGTCCTCCTCAACAGTCAGCCAGTACCGATGCTGCCACTGTTCAATATCTTAATTAATGCCCTGGATGACAGGATGGAAAGCTCCCTCAGCATGTTCAGAGATAGCACCATGTTGGGGTGAGTAGTTGATACATCAGAGGGCGGGACTGCCCAGCAAGCTGGAAGAATGGGCTGAAAGAAACCACGTGAAGTTGAGAAATACCAAAAAATATCCATTGTCAGCACAAACTGGGGACTGACTGGCTTCTGCTTTCTTCAGAAAAGCATCTGGGGGTGCTGGTGAGCAATAAAGTGAACAGGAATCAGCAGCAACAAAAGCCAGTCACATACTGGGCTGTATTGGGAAGGACAATAGCCAAGAGCTCAGGGAAATGGCTCTTCTTCTCTTCTTGGCACCAAGGAGGCTGCGTCCAGAGCACTGTTAGCTGTCCTCTCCAGAAAAGACATTGACAAACTCAACACAGCTCAGTGGAATGGGGTTTGTTTAACTTGGAGAAGAAATGGCCATTAGTGGGGGATCTAATTTCTATCTTCAACTACCCAGCTGGGGGCTTACAGAGAAAAATGGAGTCAAACCTTCTTCAATGAGTATGAAACAAAAGAAAAAGAAACGATGAGCACAGCTTGCAGCAGGGGAAATTCTGATGAGCCAAGAGGAAAATACTCCTCACCATGAGAGCACTAAGCATGGCATCAACCCATCACACTTGACTGGAAAAGGTCTGCAACTTGATCAGAAAAATTCACAAGAAACCTACCTTTGATTCTGGCCCTGCTTGGAGCAGGAGGTCAGACAAGAGAGCTCCAGGCATCCTATGCGACCTAAATTGTTCTTCAGTTCTAAGAAATCATTATGAAGAAACACTGAAAAAGGGATTTTGCCCAGGAGCCCATGGCACTCTACACCTGTTCAGTGATAGCAAGTATTTTAGACTCAAAAGCCATCAATAAAATACCTTCCACATGACTAAAGATCCCTGTATCACTAATTAAGGGAGGAAAACAGTAAGAAACATCAGAGTTTTCACTGCTATTTGAAACAGAACAAGAGAAACTGGAGACTCATATTGTACACGTTCTCATACAACAGCTCTGCAAGAAAACTGAGGAATTCAAAGATATGTACTGATTGTTCCAACAAATAAAATCAAGAATGCTCCTCCCTACCCGCTCTTCCCACCACAATAAACGCAAGTTGATGCCAAAAGTTGTTTCCGACCTGTCCTGACCAGCCTTCATCTCAGTGTTAGCTTCTCCAGTTGTCTCAGGACAAAGGCTCTCTGTACATGAACATGCCTTGCATGCAGACTTCCTACTCTCTCCCACTGAAAGGTGTTAAGAGGTGTTAATAAACCTAGAGAAAATTCCTGCAACAAGATAGACAGACAAGTTATTTCAATTTTTTTCCCCAAAAAAATAAAGTGAGGCACTCCACAAAATGAAGCACTTAGATAAAATGAAACTGCCACCTTCCATTGAGCATCCTGGAAAATGAACCCCCCAAAACCTGACAAAACAGATACAACTGTGACACAGAAGAAGGTCAATGAATGCAATGTGTAATGAATGCACAGTGTTTTGTGTAACACGGACATCTGTCCACCTGGAAGCAGCAAGATCTAAATTCACTTCACTCAGATGGACAACCCAAGATGTCACACGACAGCCACTTGGAATAAGCTTCCTAAAATAACAACAACCAAACAACAATAACCTTCAAGCAAGGGACTAATTGTTCTTTTAATGCTAGCTGGCACGTTACCCAATTTACCTTAGTAAGGAATGCTTCTAGTGCTTCTCTGCTGCATTTTCTGCCATGCTTTACGTTTGAGTGCTACCTCTCCTCTCAGAACAATCTTCACAGTCCTGTTTTATCAGCTTTGGAAATGCATGGATAACTGTATCCTTCACAGAAACAAAGGGACAGTACCTACAAAATCAGATGCATGGAGTGGAACCACTGCAAGGAGGGAGGATAGAAGGTCACTGGTGAGCTACAGCTGGAAGTTAGATCAGGAGAGCACAAACACCTAAGTTGCAATCCAGCTAGTTCAAGGGAAAAGCCTTGGTGAGAGCAGCTGGCAAGGACCTTCACCTTACAACAGAGAGGCAGCGTTCTGGAACAGTTGGTGAAGATAGGTAGTGGAAAAGATGGCAGTTGAGGTAGAAGAACACGTGGCCTGTTTTTATAGCAGGTAGAGAGACATAAAGCCATAATGAAACCTCCCACGACAAAACACTTTATCTGTGCTGCTGCCAGAAGGAAAAAGAAATGCATCCATCGTACCCCAAAGTCTATATAGGAGAGTCATAAAATGGTGTCTGTTGTCTCAGCACAGGTAGGTACCAGGTGGAGCATGGCAGGCAAGGTTTAGGCCCCGCAGCTCAAGCTCATGGCCCAGACATTCCCGGGGTCTGCTGCAAAGAGAGGATGGAACAGCTCGCTCTGTACAATAACAAAAGGGCAGGAGGTCAGCAATTTTCAACTGCAGCACAAGAAATGGAAGTCAGAAAGTAGGAAAATCTTGGTAATGGTAAGAACAATGAAGGACTTTAAAAGCTCACCCAGGGCGGACAACGAAAGTCCATCACTAGAGGCTTTTAACAACTGTGTTAGACAAACATCTGCTGGGAAAGTTTAGATAGATTTGACCTAGTCTTGGGGCAGGAGGTCAGATTAGACAACTTATTAAGGTCCCTTCCGGCCCTGCTGTTCTTGCCACAGAAATATGACAACAGAACTTATCAGCAGCAGCCTCAGATCACAGGAGCCTCCCTGATATTTCCATGTGTCAGAGAAACGCTGTGAGATCTTGTGTGCATTGCCCATTCCCACATGGTAACTTCTCCTGCCGTTCCTGAAGCAGCAATACAGTCAATCAGGTCTTACAAAGCAGGCATGTGAACAAGAGCTCCCCAGCACAGCCTTCCCAATGAGACAGCCCCCCACAGCCTACAGCACGGGGAGGGTTGTTAACAGGAGCCCATCCACACTTTTTCTCCCATTTTCCCTCCCTCACATCTCATCCTGCAGTCAGAGGAGCTCTCTCATTTTTCCTTAGGGCATTCTTCTGTTCTTCCCTGAAATATTTTCATGCATAACATCTTCAGGACTGGATCCCTTTCATGTTTTAGGGAAGCTGTGAGCAAAATGTCTGTGCTTCTAACAACAAAAAAGCTTGTAGAACGTTTGTTTAGCATTAGAGACTCCAGCACTGCCTGTCCCACCGCTCGGCTGGGAGCCTGGCATGAGAAATCCCACCTGCATAAACTCTTCATGCAGAAACGTTGAGTTAGGACTGACCTTTCAGTCAACTCCAAGATCTGCAACCTCCAGTGCTTGCCTGTGGCAGCCAGCTATTGAAAGCAAGGCTGATTTTATGTAGCACCCTCATCAAAACTTTGGATCCCCTCCTAACATTCTGCAGGGAGCCCACCACGCAGTCCTGGATCCCACCCCAAAGGAATCAGGGGACAAAAAGGGTAACGACCCAGTGCTTAACTCTAAAGCCCATTGTCAAGTTCAGCCCTTTGTCAAGTTCTCTTCAAAGTCCAAACAGAGGCACCAGATGCTATTGTGTAACTGGAGCGATGGTGTGAGCTCCCCACGACTACAAAAGGGACATTTAATTTAGTCTACTACACTACTGGAAGCACTGTGCTTCTGCAAGCATTAATTAATGGCACTCAGTGTCCTGTGAGATCAAGCCACCCAAGCAGCAGAGTGTAAACTGCAAGCCCCAATGTACTAACCTCTATCTCAGGGTTAGAGCTTCAGCAACAAAAGGGGTTTTAGAAGTTTTGCTTCCTTGCGTGGCCCTCCCAGCTCCTCCTGGCTCATTCTCGTGAAGGCAAAGCCGATCTCCAAGCTCTCAGTCAGGTCTGTCCATGGAAGCACACGGCAAGCGAGACGACAGGAGTGGGCTGAGGCAGGTGTGGGTGTTTGTGAGTCCACCCCCACACAGCTGAGGGCACAGTTCCCCAATCCCAGAAAACTCAGGTCTAAGTTTGCCCTGTCCTTAAGAAGGACAGTGCTGACTGCCTGTGTAGTGCTGACAGCAGCAGTCACGGGGCAGGCCAGGGATTGGATCCAACTGAAAAATAACCCTATAAAAATAAGTAGTAAAGTGGTGCCAGGTGTGTGGGCTCCCCAACCAAGATCTCTTGCCCAGAGTCACATCACAACATACACGAGAATAGGACCGACCCTTTCACTAGAAGTCGTGCCTTAAATTTGTGCAAGCCACCCGTGAGGCTGTGCCCTGATGGGGGTGGAGAACAGCTATGCCAGAAAGGAAACAAGCAGTCAGAGATAGCACAGTGAGAATATCTTCATGCTGTTTCACTGCTGCAGCTAGGGCCTTGCAAAATGATGTTCCTACCAGTAACCCAGGCTTTCCAAAGGGTCTGTGACTTTTAGGAGTTCAACCAAAGGATCGGCAGACACGCTAACGGTGCACATCTTCCTGGCAGAGTCCTCTGGGATCAGAACTGGGATCCAAAAGAGAAAATCCTGTTAGAAGAAGACTGGAGATCAAAGCAGGAGGTTACACCTACATCCTGGAACATGCACGCCCCCGGGACAGAAGAATGTTAAATTTAGTTTCAGGCTACACATCCGTCTGTCCAACAGAATCATCTGAACGTTACACCTGCACAATCTCTTCAGGAGAACAAACACTGCCCACCTGCCCTGCAAAGTGAATTAAACTGAACAGAGCTCTCAAAGGAAAAGAAACTGCTCCTTTACTATGCAATTCCCAGCTTAGGGACAGGCCAGGACCACCTGCTTAGCTTAGCACAGAGTATTTTCCGGATACGTTACCTACAAGGTAGCTGAGCAGGTATTTCACAAAGGAAATGATGCAAACCAAAGTGCTTGATGTTTTTTTTTTCTCTCCTCAAAGTGTTCAAACATCATCATATCCTGTCCAATACTTTCAGCCATTCCAAGCATGCCAGTAACCTACGCTGCTAAATGCCACTCAGTTGAATCCAGAGGACACGCTTGAGAAAAAAAAGCTGGCATTATGCAGAAATGAATAAACAACCATCCCTTCTTCAGAAATTATCAACCTGCATTTAGTTCTCTACTCCGTCAGCCAGGAAAACAAATATTTGCTTATTTCTTAAAAGGTAGTTCCTGCCTTTGAACTCAGTAGGTACCAAAAAAAAACAAAAAAAAAAACAAAAAGAAAAAATAAATAAATATATTTTAATGACATTTTTAAGACTTTGCAGCCCTTTAAACATCTGCTGGACAAAAGAAATGCAAGTGACCAAAAGCGAAGATTCCCCACAAGCTGAAATTGTCTTCATTTAACCAGTTCAGCTCTCTGGGTTCCCCCCAGCTGAGGATCTGCTGTGCTCACTGCGACCCTCATTCTGTCCCCAGTCTGATCCATGCTCTCCAGCTTTCTCCCTACACTCTCCTATTCTCAGGAGCGAGTTAAAATGTGTGACAACCAAAGCTCTGTGTAAATCACTACTCCAGGGCTGCAAAATCTGTTTCCCTCCGACCCAGCAAGTTCCCAGCCACCATTGCTTGGAGTTATCGGAGAGCACTAACAATAGCAGTCTTGTTTTACCCAGACTTGCAGGAAACCTTTAAGGATGGCTTGGTAGCAGAGAACTACCCTGAAATAGCTCAGGGATCAAACTCCAGTGTGAACAGCAGGGCTTTGTGACCCCTCTTGCAGTACATTCCTGCTGATGAGCTTATCTCAGTACCTTCAGAGCAACCCAGGCCTTCCTCAGTGCCAAAACCTGCATCCATCCTTTCAATGTCACCTCCCTGGCCCCAAGATGTCACAAAACAAAAAATTCCAGTGGTGACAAAAACAAAATTGCACTTAAAACAAAGGACGTGATTCAAATTCACCAAAGCACCACCACTTTTTACAAATCCACTGCATTTAAAGATCTCCAGAGGAAAAGGTCACCACTGAATGCGTGAAGTTTAATCTCAAGAGGCTTTCTTACAGGTTGCAGTGGACTCTCAGAAGGTACAGGGAGGAGCAGAACCCCACAGGGTCCCCAAAACACGTTCACAACCATATGCAGACACAAACAAAGGACCTCAAACTCAGGTTCTTACAAAGCCACTCTCCAGAGCAGAGCCACATGTGAAACAGCTGCAGGACATCAACATGTTCTTCAGGTGCCACAACGCACATGGCCCCAACTGGAGTTGCCACAAAGTTTTCTTTTTCAAGTAGTTCCTATTCCCACCCACAGTATTTCTGGAATCTTTTCTTAAAATAAAAAGAAAACCACAGGAACATTAGATTTTGAAGAAAGCAAAGATTTGTAAGCAATTTCCATGGTGACCACTCCAGTGATACACACACACCCATGTGCCCTTCACACGGGGCACAGAATACCCAGCCACATCACAGCAAACACAGCCACAGGAGCTGATGAAAACAGGACACATCATCGAGGTGACTGAGAACTTTCATCTTCCCTCAACAGAAACACAGAACATGGTCTGGGAACACCATAATGTCCTGTGATGCCATTTGTCATACTACTCACTTCTCAGGGCTCTGCAACACAAGGAATTGGTTGCATTTGCTCTTTTTAGTTATGCTTCCATCCCCTCCTTACAGACCTCCTAATGCAAGAGGATTTGAACCCCAGCTCCCACCAGCCAGGAGAGAGCACCTTGCTCATCAGCTGTGGTGGGTTCCTATCCCTCTCCCACACTCCTGCTGTGCCACACATCAATGTTTGCACCCAAGCAGAGCAGGACAGACCCTTAAGCCAGGTGGTTTAGATGCTCTCTTAAGAAGGAAGGGTTCAAATCCAGTCTTTACCCACTTCATTTCCAAGGGGTAATCTTTATAGCTCTTTAATTTATTATTTGCCTCTCTGACACAACGTTTTAGCTCACCAACAGAGCTAAAAAAAACCCAGTTATTTAATTTCCATAGACTTGACTTCATTAACTCCTGGAGAGGACAAATGTCTGTGGCCACTGGGAAAGGGTATTTCTACATTTTCCATGTTCTGGTCTGTTAATTACAGTTACTAAGAGGAGGAGACAGCAGTCAGATTTGTGAAATACAGCAGGCTGCATTTTAATATTTGTCAAAGGCACAGAGAAAATAATTTCTATTTCTTTTTTATCTAAGCCAATCCTACAAAGTAAGTAAATCCACATATTTTAGAAGCCAGCATCACCATCCTCCTTAGACCCTCATTTGGGCCAGCAGGAAATGAGTTGGAGAATCTTAGATTTCATTAGAAGGGATCATTATTCTGTGGGGTGACAGTCAATGGAAACATGAAGCGATGCAACTGGGGTTGGGAGGACAGGCACCTACCCTTTCAGCAGGAATACACTATGGGCAGATATACACCTCCAAGCTTCTGAGGCAGAGATGGACAAAAGTCCACAACCTTTGTAGATGGAGGATTGCAAAAAAACCCAAATCATACTATGTGGCTAAGGTGGAGATCAAAGAGCTCCATCACACCCTTTAGACCAAAGGGTCCTGTAAGGAGCCCACAAACCACCGAGTCTCCTGTTTGTGAGGAGTGTCAGCAATTAGACAGAGCTTTCCAAACTCTACCTCAACCTCTCCATCCCCACCAAGTCAACTGAGATTCCCCCATCCCAGGAAAAGACCATTTCAGAGACACCACAGTTAACTTGTGACAGCCTTCAAGCACATTTTGGGGTGAGAGACACAAAAGAGAAAACTCTGCAAGTGAAAACCAGAGAGGGCTACCCAGGAGTGCCTTCAGCAACAGCAGGGACAAGGACAGGGGCTCTCGGGACACTCAGGGTGTTCGTGGTGTTCCAGCCACACATTCCACCATTTCCAGAAAGCATGGCAGAAAACAGCGTAGCTCGAGAGGATTGAGGAGGATGAACGACCACAGCGCCCACCATCAGCCAGCATTCTCAGGACTTAAAGACCCAGACCTCCATGCCTACTTCTACATATAGTTTGGCCAAAACACTACCTAGTAACTCCTCTAAACCCAAAGATGCCCAGGTAGACATTTGAGCAGCTATGTGATGATTTAGATCCAGGCACCAAGTCAGACCTAGAAAAACATCATCTTTTTGCCAGCTCAGTAGCCAACTGAACCCATTTCCCAGCCCAGCTCCCCACTCCACAACGGAGGGACAAGGGAAAGGCAGTACTGTCTTTTTTTTTAGAGGCAAAGCCAGCTGAAAATACAGACTGAAAACATTGTACATCTGTTCCACAGCAGTGCCACAAAAGATTAGTAAGTGCTGGGCTAACAGTCTGGAAAGGGAAAAGGACCGAGGAGAGCAAAATGTTATCAGTAAGTCAATAAAACAACATTTGTAAAGGACTGCAAACACACAGCAAACCGTGCAGCAACGCTCCCAGGCTGATCTCTTGTTCTCCACCAAACCTGTCCAGTGACTCCGGGAACAGGGCTGTGCCACACAGGCTCAGGGAAAAGTGAATTAAGAGGGTGAGCTGAGGACACAGCTCCAGCCTGGACTCTGTTTGTGCAGGACGGCGGTGGACACGCGTTAGCCCACACATATGGTTTCACTTTTACCTAAAGCTTGTGTTTACATCTTGCTTATCAGGGCAATTACAGCTCGACCCAGCGTGCCTGTACACCACGCCGAGGGTTTCTGGGGGTGCTCAGAGATCCAGCTGTGTTTCTGAAGATGTAAATTGCTACAGAGCTTTGTGCTGGTCGAGTTGGGAACTGACAATCGGCTTCGTGCAGGTCACTACGGTGCCTCCAGGATTAAATCCCTCACCCAGGGCAGAGTTTTAAAAGACAGAGCGATTCTGCAGGAGTCAATGGATGTGACTGAAAGCACGAGATGGGTAGGAACTGCCAAGCCCCGGGTTATTGTAACAGCTCTGTGTAAACAAGACACACCAGAACGCAAATGAACCGTGAGCCTTCACAGCTCGTAATTTACATCCCGCCTTACACATCTGATCCTGGTGACTTTGCTACTGAACCTTTACTCTTCGTGTCATCGCCCGCAACGCCGAGGCAGGGGAAGCAGAGGCACGTGCGGACGCTGCCGTGAACACACCAGGGGAGAAAAAACACCCAAAAACCCCCAAAACACCCCAATGTGACCACAGGCACCAGCGGGCGCTCTGCCCTTGGCTGAGTCCTGTGCAGGGGGTCCTCACCCCCCACCCCTCCCCAGGAACAGGGGTAGGGATAGCAGCACCCCAAGGCTCGGTGCTGGTTGGGGTCAGCACATCGAGGAGGTGATTTTATGAAGTTGGGTGCGTGAGATGGGGCACCAGGTCCCTCCGGGGCCCCGCAAGGCAGCCCAGCCACCCTCTCCCACCACCAGGAGCTGGACAATCCCCCTTGGCCAGGGAGGTCGTGGAATTGTTTGGTGTGAGGGTGGGGAGAGCCTGGCCCAGGGTGCCCAGAGAAGCTGTGGCTGCCCCTGCCTGGCAGTGTTGAAGGCCAGGTTGGATGGGGCTTGGAGCACCCTGGTGTGGTGGGAGGTGTCCCTGCCCATGGCAGGGGGGTGGCACTGGGTGAGCTTTAAGGTCCCTTCCACCCCAAACCAGCCTGGGGTTCGCTGTCGGGAGGTGGAGGAGCCGTGGTGGCCCCCGCTGAGGTGGCCGCTGGAGCCCCGGGGCGCGGCAGGTGCCTGCCCGGGGGGGAGAACGAGGGGCCCGGGGAGCCGAGGGCCCCACCGAGCCCTCCGAGGGGGCACCCCCGGCAGGCGGGGAGGGCCCCGCCGGCCCGCGCTGTGCCCGCTCCGTAC